>CM068303.1:43424386-43628110 GCA_034768395.1 Linum lewisii | reverse complement strand
GCCAAGTCAACTAATTCGGCCTTCACTCAACTGTGCTGGCCGACCCAAGTGTCTCATCTTTGTTGAAGTTGAGGAGGAAGAAGAGTTTTGCATGGCGCGAAGAGCACCAACAAGCTTTTGATGACATCAAAGGTATTTGGCGAACCGCCAGTACTCAACTCACCCATCCCACATCAACCTCTGAAGTTGTATCTCTCAGCCACTAACGCGTCAGTAGCATGTTTGTTAGCCCAGGATAATGACTTGGGAAATGAACAAGCAGTGTATTATTTAAGTAGGCTTTTAAATGAAGCGGAGAGGAAGTACTCTCCCATAGAAAGGTTATGTCTAGCTTTGTTCTTCGCTTGTATGAAGCTAAGGTATTACTTGATGCCTGTTCAAGTACAACTCATTTGTAAGACTGACCTTATCAAATATATGTTATCACGGCCAATCATCCATGGAGGATTGGCAAGTGGACACTTGCCCTATCTGAATTTAATTTACAATATGTTCCATAAAAAGCCGTTAAAGGGCAAGCTCTTGCTGATTTCTTGGCAGACCACCCATGTGTGGACGTGCCAGGTGAAGCAGTAGAGATTGGGATGATAGGAGAAGTTCATTGGTCTTTGTTCTTTGATGGTTCAAAGACACGTTCTGGGGCAGGAGCTGGAGTGGTACTAACTTCGCCAATGGGTCACTCCATGCACTTTGCCTTCACCCTTGACTTCCCTTGTACCAACAACCAAGCTGAATATGAGGCTTTGGTAGTTGCATGGAGATCCTTGTTGATTTAAAGGCAAAGAACGTAGATATCAAAGGAGATTCACAATTAGTAGTCCATCAAGTGCTTGGTGACTTCCGATGTGTCAACTATGTGTTAGAGACATACCTCAACCATGTCCAAGATCTAATCTCCCACTTTAATAACGTGTCAATTAAGTTCATTCCTCGCCAAGACAATGGAAAAGCTAACTACTTGGCACAGTTGGCTTCTGGTTTTAGAGAGTTTTCGCATGAGGGAGGAGGATAAATCTTTGTGAAATCCCTCCTTTCATTACGAGATCGTTTAGAACAAGTAGCAGAGGTATACATGATTGAGGAGGATACTAATGATTGGCGAGTCCCATTGCTAACATATCTAAAGAACCCAAATGGGGAAACTGACCATACTACCAAATTCAAAGCAAGAAATTATGTAGTGATAGACGAGACCTTATTCAAGAGGAGGGCAGATGGTTTACTATTGAAATGTTTGGGGGGCAAGGAGGCTCTACAAGCCATGGATGAAGTTCACGAAGGAATATGCGGAGCCCACCAAGCTGGCCCTTCAATGAGGTGGATACTTCATAGGTATGGCTACTATTGGCCTACCATTGGAGAAGATTGTGCATCATATGCCAAAGGTTGTGAAGCCTGCCAACGCCATGGTCCAGTGCAAAGAGCTCCTGCTGTCGACCTAAAGTCCATCATCAAGCCTCGCCCTTTCTTTGGGTGGGCAATGGACTTGATAGGGAAGATCTACCCCCCATCCTCTAAACAACACACTTTTGTTATTCTAGCGACAGACTACTTCACCAAGTGGGTGGAAGCTAAGCCAATGAAAGTGGTAAATCAAGGGGAAGTGATTACTTTCATTAAGGAAAACATGGTCCATAGGTTTGGTATTCCTGCTACTATAACAGCGGATCAAGGGACCGTGTTCACGGGGAGCAAGTGATGGAATTTGCCAAAGAATTAGGAATCAAGATTATTCATTCCACGCCATACTATGCTCAGGCCAATGGACAAGCTGAGGCTTCTAACAAGGTGGTGAAAGGAATATTGTCTAAAATGATCGAAGACAATCCAAGGGAATGGCATATGTTGTTATCAGAAGCCTTATGGGCATACAGGATGTCACCACGAAGTAGCACCAAGGTGACACCCTTTACTTTAACATATGGCCATGAGGCATTCCTACCGGTTGAAGTGACTGTGAAGTCATTACGGTATCTACGTCAACATGAGATGACTCCCTCAGAATACTATGAGTCTATGATGTTGGAGCTATCTAACTTGGATGAAGTACAACTCAAAGCGTTGGACAACATACGGGTACAAAAAGAAAGGGTTTCTCGTGCCTACACAAGAAAGTCAAACATAAGTCATTTGAAGAGGGAGAGTTAGTCTGGAAAGTTCATTTGCCTATTGGCGATAAGGATCCTAAGTTTGGTAAATGGTCACCGAATTGGCGAGGGCCTTTTATCATCCATACTACTCGACCCAACGGAGCATATCTATTGAAGGACCTCGATGGGGTGTTACATGAACGTCTTATCAATGGCAAGTATCTGAAGCCTTACGTCCCTTCTTTGTGGGATGTTAAAGGGTTTCAATTTTGAAACCAAAGGTGATGAACCATGCCATAGCTCACTTATGTTGGTATTGGCGTGGGGACTCAATGGTCTTACTGAAGAGACCATTATGAGCAAAGTAATTACGTATTATATTCTCTAACGAATGGCATGATGTATAATTAATGTGGATAAAACAAAAATGACTTGCCAAAAAAAAATGAAAGAAAGTTGATAAAATCCGAAATTTAAGATAAGAAAAGTAAACAAAGGCCAAACAAATGGCTAAGCTTCAAACTAAGGAAAAGAAATGGGTAACTTAAGCATCGAGAGACTGGAGGATATCTTCGACGATGGTCTTCAGGTTAATAATATTGACTATGTTGGCCGCACGAGTCTGAAAGACTTGCTCTTTCTTGAGGGTAATCTCCTCCACGAACATAAGGGTTTTCTCTTTGTCTTGAATGGACCGTGCCTCCTTCATAATTTCATTGAGGTCAAGAGTTATAGTGTTCTTTCGAGCTAGGATTTCAACCATCTTTCCTTGTTCAGCGATAAGAGCCGCCTCTAACCTCGCTACTTCATCACGGCAAGCCACCTCTTCCGTGCTCACATCTTTTAGCATATTGGACTTGTCTTTTCCCTTGGTCACCATGTCTCGCATGAGTTTGTATGCAACTCCTCTTTCACGATCGTGGTGAGACACAATACCTTGGAGCTCATTGCCTTGCTTGATGGTATCAAGCCAAGTCTTGATGTTTGATGATGAGCTTTGGAGGGTCTGTTTTCGCTTGTTGTCTGATCCTGGAAAAGGTAGGCATAAGTCAGGGCTTGAGAGGAGATCAAAAGCGTTGATAGGCCATTCAGTCTCAAATGATCTGAACATATCTTCTAGTGGTAGGGAAAGGAAGCTCTTAATCTGGATAAGCGCATCTTTAACTGACGGAGGGACAGATGTGGCAGGAGAGATTGAACTCGAGAAATGGTTGTCTAAAGCGGCCAAGTACTCGAGATTGTATTCAAGGCTGGCCATGCCCTAAAAACAGATAAAGGGAGAGTAACATGAGTAAAAAGAAAGAAACATATATTATATAAAAAAAATTTTGCAAAGGGAACTTACTTGCTCGTTTGAGTTATTAATTCCTAATGAGGAATCAGTAGGAATACTTGGAAAGGGAGTGGTTGGCAAATTGGCTTGTGTAGCCATGTTATTGAGGCTTGAGAGGACGTCATCAGGTCGTGGAGTTGGATCAGGATTGGTGGGATGATAATCTCCTCTAGCGGCATCAAGCAAGGGAGACATTGGTTGGCTATGAGGAAAACCATCATGATCTCCAAGGAAGGTGGGGGCCAGGGACAAGGAAAAAGGGTCTTGGCCTTGACAGACCAAGTTCTTGGTTGGGACCGATGAAGCAACCCCGCATGCCGTGCTAAAATCTAATGGAGTTTTAGAGGCATATTGTTGAAAGCCAAGTTGAATGGATGGTAGAGGTTCGGTGAGTTCTGGAGGGAAGTTGGAGACCTCAACATCATCTTCGGTATCATTACCATCGACTGTCGTGTAGCCATGAGGACTATCAGCTTCGTGAGATGTGTCATTGCTTGAAGTTGAGTGGCCTTCATTATCCGTGGCGACATGGGTTTCTTCCGCGTCTGACGGAAGAATTTCATTATCATCTAACTGACGACGTTGATCATTGCCTAAGTTATGTATCTAAAAAAAATGTGTGTCACGATTGAATTCATACAATATGAGTTGATTGAAAGGAATGGCGAAAAACTTACATGGCCATCAGATTGATGAGACTGTTCGTGGCTTTGAAGGGTAGATGATGAAGGGTGATTACGAGGCCGTTTAGCTGGCTGAGGGGGATTACCAACCATCATTTCTGGGAAAGATAAAATGAAAGGAGTGTAATTCATATCAAGGAGGGGGTAACATTTAAAAAATAAAAAATAAAGATTTCACAATGATGTACAGGATTTACCTGTTGGACGTTTGGCAGAAAAGGCATGAGATGATTGGGGCTCATCTGTGTCTTCAGCATTGGTGCCACTCGAGCCCTTGTTTCTTTCAGTAGCTGCCGTCTTTGCTGTTTCTCCATTGAGTAAACGTCGGGCAATGGGGATGGCATCTTCATCAAAGATGTTATTACTCCGGAAAGCTTCTTGAAAACATAGCACGAATGAAGGGAGAGAACGAGCCTTTGGGGTAAAACACACGAAGGAGATTCCTTCCATGGTTTTGCGTTGCCATCTACTTAGTACATCAACATCTGAGTTCATTAACATCTTGCGTTGGGAAGGGGCATCAAGTTGACAGGAAGATGGTAGTAATACGGGCCATGCTTGGGTAAGGCCGAATTGGCGGGCAACATAGTGGGGGTTGTATACCTCTGCATATATGGTGTTCTTGCCGCCCTGAATATTGATGAAGAGGTCCCGAGCTGAAATCCAACTCTTCCATTGAAGGACATACCGACGACAGGCTGCAGCTCTAGGATCACCTATGCCAGGTCTTTGGGTGAATTTATTAGTGAATGATGTTGGACCGTAGAGACGACTTCTAAAAGGGGCAAAGTCCTCCACTTTCGTCATGCAATAGAAAAACTTGAAGTAGTGGGAGAAACTTTTTCCTGATGGAACGACTTTGGAGAAGTAGATGCCGTAGGAGGAAGGATTGGCGATTTTCAAAGGGCCGTTCCATAATTTTGGGAAGTAAGCGTAGACCCAAAGAGGAACCAACCATAGAGGACCAGACCCTGTAGGCTTGGAGCCGTTACCAAGTTGATGGGTGAGGGTATGCATGCCATGGTAAATAGAGGCAATGATGATCTCCAGGAAATCAGGTGGAGTGTTCCCATCAGCAATTTGATGCGAAAGAGGGCTTAATCTTGGACGAGGTGATACGGTAGTAGGACAGTGGATGTACTTGTACAACCAGTAATGTATGAAGCCTACTCTTTCTTGGCGAGTAATAGGGGACGTAGGATCACTAGGATGGTATTGTTGTCGGAGGGTCTGGAAGGACTTAGGATTTAGAGTAAATTCATCGCCTGGGGTCGTTTGATCATCATCATCAGAGGGTGGACGAAAACCAGTAAGGGCAGCTAAATCCATGAGGGTGATGGTCATGGCGCCTATGGGGTGTCTGAAGATAAAGCAGTTAGACCCTGTGCACCAAAAACACAATATCGCCTTGAAAAGTTGAATATCGGGTTCTGGAATCCTTGCTGAGAGAGCCAACAACCGACTAATGCCAGCCTTCGACCAGAGTTTGGCGGTGCCTTTGTCGGCCGCCAGGCGCATGTACCATTTGTTGAAATCTGAATCGTTCAAAGGCCATGAGGTTATTGATTTCTGATTCTTGAGGTTGGGCTGGAAGAAGGAGCTTGGTGGGATGGTTTTGAACAGTACTGTACCCCCTCCAAGCGGATACTTGTTGAGGTGTTGGAGATGAGGTCCTGATGAGTTGATGAAATAAGGACCTAGTCGAAATTCTGTTTCGTCTTGCTTGTTTGGCGTAAGAATGGTCATCTCCACTCCTTCATCTTGACACAAAGCTTCATACTCCTCTTCAAGAGCTTTGTCCATTTCCTCGGGTTCAACTCGTTTACTTGACTTTGCCATCTCTAAAAAAAAAAAAATAAGAGGAGTTGTTCAATATAATCAAAAGTAAAGATAAAAAGAAAAAGAAAAAAAAGAGAGAGATGAACTTTTACCTCTTTCAAAGATTGATAACTTTTGGAGGATGGTGGATGAATGATTTGAGGATTTGTGAATGAGATGTGAAGAAAGAGGAGGAAGCCCTTTTATTTATAGGGAGGGGTTTAAGTGAAAATACCAAACCCAAGAAGGAAAAAGAGTTTACTCTTAATAAGAGTCCATTTAGGAAAAGGTAAAAAAAAAAAAGTAACGTGAACAGTAACTGAAAAAAAATAAAAAAACAAACAAAAAAGAAATCTTACTTTAACTTGGTATCAACAACTTAATACACAATTCTTGTGTACTAAGTTGTTGGGGCATTTGTTTACACCTTAAATTATTTTGAGCCAATACCACATTGAAAAAATTAAGGAATTAAATGGTTTTATTAGGCCATTAATTGCCTTAGTAATTAAATAACATAAATTGGGCCATGGCGTCATCTTTTGGCCTATTTTTCGTGTTAATTCTGTCCAGAATAGTATTTTGGCCATAACTTCTTCATACGAACTCCGATTGAGGTGAAATCAGTGGCGATGGAAAGATAACGAAATTATCTTTCCATCCATATATAGATGACAACCCAGTTCCACCGGACCAGTGAGATATGGCCTCTGCAAGATGACGACCAAAAATACCACATTGTTTGTTTGTGGAGGTTTGAATGGCTTTATTAACCTTTAATCATTCTATTAAGTTAAATTGATTAACCGAGGCCATGGATTTACCATTTTATCCTCACGGAGCCTCCCCATCAAGGAGGAGGGAAGCCATCTCATCAAGATGGAAACCCTAACGACTCCATCGAAGTGAGGATCTCATGTCGATCTCCTCGTCAAGAGGAAGGAAGGAGGGAAGCCATCTCATCAAGATGGAAACCCTAACGACCCCATCAAAGTGAGGATCTCATGTCGATCTCCTCGTCATGAGGAAGGAAGGAGGGAAGCCATCTCATCAAGATGGAAACCCTACCGACCCCATCGAAGTGAGGATCTTATGTCGATCTCCTCGTCAAGAGGAAGGAAGGAGGGAAGCCATCTCATCAAAATGGAAACCCTACCGACCCCATCGAAGTGAGGATCTCATGTCGATCTCCTCGTCAAGAGGAAGGAAGGAGGGAAGCCATCTCATCAAGATGGAAACCCTAAGGAGAGAAGCCATCTCATCAAGATGGAAACTCTAAGGTTGACTCCATTGAAGTCAAGATCTCGTGTCGATCCATCGAAGTGAGGATCTCATGTTCATCCATCAAAGTGAAGACTTCATGTCGACTTATTGAAGTCAGGATCTCATGTCAACCTATCAAAGTCAGGATCTCATGTCGATCCATCGAAGGGAAGCCATCATTATGTCGACCTCCTCGTCAAGAGGGAATGAGGGAAGCAAGGAGGAAGTCATCATCATGTCTACCTCCTCGTCAAGAGAGAAGAAGGGAAGCAAGGAGGATAGCCTCCTCATCAAGAAGGGAACCTTAAGACCAATTTCAAGAGACGGTGTCATCTCCTCGTCAAGAGTGAAACCCTAAGGGATGATGTGATCATATCAAACCCTAGCTTTTTCCACCAACGTCACCACCACGATGATAGCCACGTTCAAGAGAGAGGAAGTAACCTCCATGACAGTTACTACCTCCATCTGCAGTTACCACTCACATTTGTCTATAAATATGAGAGGTATTCGACAGAGAGGAGCTGGGCGCAATCACAAGCAGACACTCTGCCCAAATTTCTACTTTTCTCTGCAACTTTAGTTTCCATAGCCATAATTATCTTTGTTTTTGGAGCTCTCTCAGAACCTCCATAGGAGTAACAGTAGCAGTAGTAGTAGACTTAGCCAAAAAACATCAAACACCCTCGTTCGAACATTGTTTGGAGAGGTGTGAACCGTGTAAATATTCCTTGTTCCAAGAAGTCAAGAGTGCATTTATTGTGTTCAAACACTAAAGTTTCTACCACCAGAAACAAAATCAGAATCAGAATTCCCAATGGCAGAACAGAGGAGGCTGGAATAACAATCAGAACCAAACCAAAATCAGAACAACAACGATGCTTCAAGCTCTTCTGCGCCTAAGTCCTATTTCGATATCATGTTGGAAAAGATTGTTGCTGAAACTCAATCCAATAAGAAGGACATCTCACTCACCGAGACCTCTATCAAGAAGCTAGACGATTGGTTGACGGCAATAACCAACTTATGAAGGAGAAGAGAGCTGGTCTTCTACCTAGCACAACTCCCTCCTCTTCATCCAGCAATGCCGGAAGAAGCAAAACTAAGGAAGAATTCTGTGGAGCAGTTTCTCTTCAGGATGGCACGAAGGAATTGGAGAAGCCAATGGAGCAGTTGTGTCAGAAGGAGCAGCAAAGAAAAGAAGCTACTCCACTAGTCGCTCCTTACCGACCAAAAACACCTTATCCTGTAGCCTTGAACAGACCTGTGCTAAACAAGGAGAATTTGGGGAAGACTCTGGTGGCAATTAATAATAAGAAGATGGGAGTTGCTTTAGTGGAAGAACTTCTTGCAAACCCGGATTATGCGAGGCATATGAAAGAGATTCTCTCCAAGAAGAGGAAGCTAAAGAATGCAAAAGCTGCTGCTGTGGTGGAGGAACTGAGAAACATGATTCCTGACAAGAAGAAAGTGAAGGATGACAATCCTCTTCCAAAGAACTCCCCTACAAAGACAAGAGCAGAAGAGATAGAGGAGATAACCTCAGTCAACCTCGATGAAGCTGGCGAGTCTGCTCCGAAGCTAGTCCACGTGATGCCAAAACTACCTGATCCAGGGAGTTTCTATTTTCCTTGTTTTATTGGCACATATTTGGTTGATAGAGCTCTTGCGGATTTAGGGGCTAGCATCAGTGTTATGCCTTACTCGTTGTTTGAGCGTCTAGGACTGCCTAAGCTAATCCCTACCACTATGAAAATCAACCTAGTTGATCAAACTGTTAGACACATCCTAGGGGTATTGCTGAAAATGTTGTAGTTAGGGTGCATGATAGTTACTTCATGATTGATCTTGTGGTTATTGATTGCATGGAGAGTGTTAACATTCCCCTTATCTTGGGACGACCCTTCCTAGCCACTTCTGGTGCACTCATAGATGCAAAGGCTGGGAGGTTAACCTTTCGGGATAAGGAAAAAGTTATTATATTTGAAATTCCTCCACATGATCCTAATGTGCACTCTTCTGCTAAGAAACCCATGTCGTTGGTGTTTGAGAATGCTTCAGTTTATACTGTATTTACCGATATGGATACTCCTTATTTATCTTCATCTTTGCAGGATCAGGTAGCGGCGATGGTATCTACCCAAGATACAGGTGGAGTTAAGAAGAAGAACAAGCCTCCTAAGAAAGCTAAGGCGCCCCATAAAAGTACTCCTACTAAACCCCCAGATGTGGTTATGGACAGAGTGGAGCTATTTGGACCCTTTGAGGTAGCTGGATTGCGTGGCAACGGTTCATTGGAGCTTGACCATGCTAGCAGGAAGAAATTTGTGCTTCAGAGTGGAGAGATGAAGGTATTCTTTCAGGACACGGATGCCAGTCTGAAAGAAGTTCTAAGCTGGGAAGCGACACCTTAGACCAGGTACCGTCTAGCTCAAAGACGTAAAATAAAGAGCGCTTCTCGGGAGGCAACCCGAGCTTAGAGTCTTTAAATTTATTGAGTCGAGTCCGTGGTAGAGTCGTGGTGTCAGTTTTGTGTGTGTGTCAGTCCCCGATAGTCGAATTTTGTGATAATTGGTTGTTTTCAAGCTAAGGATTTTAAGCGAAATTTTCAAGAATTAATTGAATTTCCTAGCATCAGGTAAAAAAGTGCTCATTTCTAGCCCAAAAGTGCTCCGGCGCACTTTTTAAGCTGTCAGGCGCACTTTTGCATTTAGGCTTCGTCGAAATTCAGCTTCAGGTCAAAAAGTGCTTCGGCGCACTTTTTGTGTCGACCGGGCGCACTTTTCCGCACTGACAAAAAAAAACTTTTTTTTCTAAAAAAAAAATCAAAATTTTTTAAAAAAATTCGTGTCGAGTCGTGGTTGACCTTTTGTGTGTCTATTTTATTCTTTTATGGTATAACGGGGGGGAGGGGGTTCCACGATCTTGTCTTCCTCTCCTGTGCTTGTAGGCTGCATCCAGAATCTACCCTCCGTTATCGTGGAATCATTGTCGTACTTCCCATGAATTCAGCCCTAATCAGGATGTATACTTCGGTGACTCACTTTGCCTTCTCTGACATCCTCATGATCTATTTCCCGGTACCCCTTTACACTTTTCTTTACTATTTTGTGTGGAACATGGAGGACAATGTCCAAATTTAAGTGTGGGGTGGGGTGTTTATTTTTTAGGGTTGTTTTTTATTGTGCTATCCCTGATCGGAATTTGATCTGTCCTTGACTTGCAATGCTAAACTGGTTTTCAATCTTAAACAATGACGCTTAGACTGTCTTATCTAGAATCTATAACCAGCATGTTTGAATTGATATTAAAAGAATCCGGTCAGAACAGACTTTTTGAATCACTCTTGTAGCTTCACTTTGAATTGCACGAAAATGATTCGAACCCGACTAGCAGCCAATTGTGAGCTTTTGATCGTTACACATAATTAGCAACTTGTTTCTTTTTGAGTGGCTTTCTTGAATTTTGAATGAGTTAGAATTTGCATGTGATCTATTTGAGACCACACGATAACACGAGTATTAGGATGATAGAGGCCTAGAATTGCTACCTAAGCCAGAAGCCAACCTGACATTAACTCCCCTAGGTGTAAACCTTTGAGCTTGACCTGTTCTTTCGGTTTAATACTACGTTACAGCTTATTCCATGTTTTTGTTCACCCCGTCGATCCCTTGTGGTAGTAGCCTGAGATTAGCTAACCGGAACTCGGTCTGTGGTGACTTGCCTATAGCCAGTTAACCAGTGGTCTTAGCTAGTATGTCCAGACGTGTAAACCCCTCTAGCAACTTAAAAATTTAGCACTTAAAAAAAACAAAAGTTCAAATAAAGTGTCAAGTGTTAGTAGTTTCAAAACGTTCTTCTCCCTACATAAGGATAAGGAAGAACGAAAGCAATAAGTGAAAAGAAAAAAAAAGAAAAGAGAAAAATAAATAAATAAATGAAGTGCAAAGTTGCTTGAGGGTGCCATAGGACGAGCGTACATTATTCCACATGTGTCTGGTTAGACGGTAGGAATCCATAGACTTTGATTCGAGGGAGGTTAGTCGATTGCTGCACCGCACCATACCTTTCATCATCATTTATCCCTTCATCCATTCATGATTAGCCCTCATAGTATAGGATCGTTACAGTCCCTTGCAAAGTCCTCTAGACTAGTTTCTCGTGTTGTCACAGTGGTGGAGACTGTGGTCGAAATGCAAACCTATGACGAAATTCGGCCGAGAAAGTGATTGAGAGCACAAACACGTCCCTAAACACAGAGTGTGAGAGTTTCTTATTACTAAATATTTTCTGTGTAAGGAAGTCTGGTCGGTTAGGTCGGAATCGTGCATGATTGGTGATTGTTACTTGTTGTGAGTAGAGAATAGTGAGACTTGGATTTGTTTGGTTGATTTTCATTCATGTGTGGGTTGCGTTTTCTAGATGGAACAGTTTAGGTTAAATTGTCAGAGGTTGAACTTCGATTTATTAGATCTTGTCATTTGTGAATTTGAGCTAGATTAAAAAATTATTTGTTTGAGGACAAACAAAAGTTTAAGTGTGGGGTGATTTGATGACGTTAGATTTATCGCGTTCATCTCGTCACATTTGAATGACATTTTCCTTGTTTGACTCCGAATCGTGATGATTTTGAATGTATTTTATGAAAAATGTGTTTTATCGCCTGTTGGCCCTCTTTTGGGTCGTTTGATGTGTTTTCGAGTTGTTTTGATGAAATTCCATGTTTCCATTTTATGGAGGACCTTTCTACGAGCTCGACGATTCAAACGGGATCAATTCGGAGCACAAATGAGGTTGGAATTGCAGAAAGAAGCTTGGAGCTGAACTCAGCTCCAAAAGTGCGCGTTTTCGGACCAAAAGTGCACTTTCGAAGGGGTCAGGCGCACTTTTGCAATTAAACTTCGGCAGAATTTTGTGCATAAGGGAAAAGTGCGCCAGCGCACTTTTCAACCCTTCCAGACGCACTTTTGGTAAAAAATCCAGATTTTGACGAAAATTGGGTTTTTAACCCAATTTCGAGGAGAGAGGAAACATAACTTCTACTCTACAATTCTCTGCTTTCTCTCGGACGAACCAGACACTCTCAGAGACGAAGATGGAGCTTTGAAGAGACGATTGAGCAAGAGAAAGCCAGAATTAGCTCTGGAGATTCTAGGATTCTTGAAGATTAGGATTAATCGGAGTAAGATGATTTCTTCTCCAGTTAGCTTTTTCTCTGTTTCTGTGATTTCTTCTCTGGCGATGTCTAGCTAAACTCTTAGTTTGTTCAGATTAGATGAAGTTCTAGCAAGATTTTGTATGGATGATGTCGGGGTTTTAACCCATTAATGTTAATTGAGGTTTATTCAGACTTAATTGAGATTTTTCTTAAATCCTAATTTGAAGCTCTAGAATTCGCAGATTGACCATATCGTAGAATTTGCTTCATCTTTGATTCGCGGTTCTGACCAAGGACGTGAGTCATTCTAGAGTTTAGGAGGTCGTTAAGATTAGTCGGTGTCTTGACCATAGGGCCGGTGAAATTAATCTCTTTGCATATCTGTGTGGCATTTCTTCGTTCTTCGTGCATTCTTGGCGATTTGTGAGTTATCTTGACCATAGGAACTCATAAGTTTGATAGGATAGTTTCTCTGCGTCCTGACCATGGAATAGAGATTGCCAAAGGAAATGTCGAGTCATTGAGTCTGTTGAAACCTTAGTTGCATTGCATCATCCGTCTTAATCGAGCTAGAGCGGATTCGAGTCTGGACAAGCGCCTTAGTCAATTCTTGAAGCTCCAACTTGTTTGCCTGCTTTGATTGGTTTAATTTGCATTTCTAGATATTTAGTTCATTCACCACCAATTCCAAACCCAACGTTTAAACCCGATTAGCTTTAACCCACGTCGTTGAGTAATAGAGAAAGAAAGACCCCTTGGGAAATTACGATCTCTTAGGAGCAATCCTTCGAGTAAAACTAGTGTGCATCTATTTGCCGGGAAGAGTTCGTCGGGCGAGGGGAGGTGGACGAAGGGCTGAAAATAGAAGCTCAAAGGAGACGGCGACGGTTGTGTTTACGAAGGGGAAGAGATATGGTTTTTCATTTAGAAAGATGATTTTGCCCCTCCTGTTAAATTAGTTGGACCGGTCCAACCCGAAAGGGTTGGACGCAGATCCAATGACGTTTATTGACAATCCTTATCATTTTCTTTTCTTTTCTCATAACTACCATTTCTGATTAAAAATTAAATTTATATTGAAATGATGTTTACATTTTATTGTGAGACAAATGTAGTAATTTTTATTGCATTATTTTGCAGTCATCACAAAGTGTGTCGCATATCATCACCATTGTATTGACAATTTTTTTCTCTCACTTCTTTTTGAAATTCAAAACCTCTCGCATCTCTTTAACTCTTCTCCTACTTTTTGCTTTCTTGCCGGCTGTTGTCGGTCCTAGGCTCCGGCCAGAGGCCGGCGGCAGCAAGGCCCCCCACTCTCCTTCTTTGCTTTCTTCTTTTCAGTTTGTCTTTCGTTTTTTTCTTGCTTTCTCGCTGTTGTGTTTGTTTGTTCGATCGATTTGCGGTTTATCTTTTGCTCCTCTTCTCCTTTGTGAGATTTGTTTGCAGATCCGGTTCTGTCTTGTTTTCCCCTTTGCGGGCCTGGTTTTCCCCCTTGTGGGCATGCAGTTTCATATTTCAGATCTGAGCTTTCAGCTTCTGGTGTGACTCTTGGTTACAAAGGGAGCCACTTTTGTGGCGTGCATCATCTCGTTCTCCTCTTACACCTACCTCCTTGCTTTGTGCATTGCGTCCACGGTTCGGAGTTGTTGTGGTTTCCTAAGTGAACTCGGGTGGGATTTGTTCAGATCGTTGCAGGGACTTCTCTATCAATGGTGGATATATTTTGTTCGCTCTCCTTCTCAGTGTTTTACGACGGTGTTTGCAGTTCCGGCGAGGATGTTGAAGAAGATGACGGCTGATGTCTTCATTTTTAGAGTTTAATGAGTTTAGGGTTATATTTTTCATCTTTGGGCTGGGTTTGTAACTTGGCTTTGGGTGTTTAATATTCTTTCTTTCCATTATTTGGTTCTTCCTTGGGTTTTAACCCTAAACTTTGTATTCCTTTCAGTTTTTAATGAACTGATTTTCAAAAAATATATATATATATATATTATATATATATATTATGACAAATTTAGTTTTATAATTAACTTTAATTAATTATGAATTTCTGAATTTATGGTAAAGTGTTCTTTGTCACATCCAAATACACAATGTTTACTAACACTTGTACTGGAATCTCAAACTCCAAACACTTTGTTATATTGTATTGATTTGATGGTGATTGATAGTCCAACGGATTGAATAATCTTTATCAATACGATTTTTGAAAATACTGATTATTTCACTATGCTCTAACTTACCGATTTGTATGAGTTTTGAATTCTCGATGAGTTTGCACACTTGGGTTCAAATGGATCCATATTTAAACCAATATTAAATTTAAACATGCCAATTTCGAAACACTAATATCCGTTTAAACCAATAATATTGCAAGTCCAAACTTGTTTCATTTAACACTTAATACATGATCCCGCTTGGGGTAATTTTCTGCCCTTTTATTTCAGAAGACCAACACGCAGCAGGTAAAGTAAAGTTGCGGAAATAACCGCAGTAAGAAAACTGTTTCCAGTGTTATCTTTTACCAAGTTTAAGAGAGTTGACCACAGTCAGCGATCACAACCGGCTTGGCGGTTCGGCCCGACTGGGATCCGACCCGCTCAGCGGCCTTGACCACATTCATCCCTTCCACAACTTTCCCAAACACGACGTGCTTCCCGTCCAGCCACTCCGTCTTGTCCGTACATATGAAAAACTGAGATCCGTTGGTTCCTGGTCCGGCATTCGCCATCGACAGGATCCCGGGCCCGGTGTGCTTCTTGATGAAGTTCTCGTCGGCGAACTTCTCTCCGTAGATGGATTCGCCGCCGGTCCCGTTCCCGGCGGTGAAATCGCCGCCCTGGCACATGAACCCAGGGATCACGCGGTGGAACTTTGATCCTTTGTAGTGGAGGGGCTTGCCTGTCCGGCCGGTACCTTTCTCACCGGTGCAGAGAGCGCGGAAGTTCTCGGCGGTGATTGGCGTGATGTCCTTGAAGAGCTCCATGACAATCCGGCCAGCCGGAACGCCTCCGATGGACATGTCGAAGTAAACTTTGGGATTGGGCGCCATTGCTGAAACTTAAAAGGAAGGAACTAGCTACTGTTTGATTTTGTTGGTAGATTGATGCATTGCGGAGTGAATTGGTGGAGCTATACATAGTAGCGCCGCTGGTGGGAATATTGTCCGGTGCGTTAACGGATGGTCGACACGTGTAGAAATCGTGATGGATGGCTGGGAAGGGAATTTTGATTCCAGCTGCTGCGTACACTCGACGCAAGTAATAATTCCCCATTCCGAATGAAGATACCAAATACAGAATCGTTTTTTTTTTTTTACTTAACCCTGTTTGTGGTTATCTGGGAATTTTTTCCTAGACTAGGGTTATTCAAAATCTTAATTCCAAAAATAGGACCATGTTTGAGTCAATTCCAAAAAGAGGGCTAATTTTACCACATCAACCACAAAAACGCCAATATGATTGGCGATTTGCTACTTGTGTGGAATTTTGATTTCCTATGCATTTTTTTATTACTTTTGGGGCTGTAAATGCTTTTTTTTAACTATTAGTATTTTATGAATGTTTCATTAATGTTTTAAAATTATACGGTTATACCGGTACGTCAAATTTGTTTAATACGTAGTCTAATCACTAAAGTCATTATAAACTATAGTGGATCTAACCGATTGACACGCTATGAAACCTTTAGAAAATATAGAGTTGAGTGTGCTACTTTGACACATGAAAACAAAATGACCTGAACCCGACATCCCAACTTTTTTCTAGGTGAGTTAGGGTCGGGTTTAGCATTAATAAATTAATTTTCAAATATAGCGACTCATTACCCGAATGACCCGGCCAAATGACTCATTACCGAATGACCCGTTACCCAAATAACCTGACTGAATATTCTGTTACAGAATGACTCGTCACCCGAATGGCTCGACCGAATGTCTGGTTACTCGAATGACCCGACCAAATTTTCAATTGTAGCCACTCGGTAACAGGTCATTCGGGTAACGAGTTATTCGAGTAACGAGTTATTTGGGTAATAGGTCATTTGGTAAAGTTATTCAGGTAACGAGTCGGGTATCGGTTCAACCGGTTAGATACACTATAGTTTAGAGCGAATTTAAGGGTTAAACTACATATCGTTAGACTTATCAATTTGACGCACGGATATAATGTTAAAAATATTAATGAAACATTCCTAAAATAATAATATTTAAAAAAAAAACATTACAGCCCCTAAAAGTAATAAAATCATGCCAATTACATTCAAGAACAAATCGCCAATCATATTGGCGTTTTTGTGGATGATATGGCAAAATTAGCCCTCTTTTTGGAATTGACTTAAACATGGCCCTATTTTGGGAATTAAGTTTATGAATAACACTAGTTTAGGAAAAAATAGTTTGAAAAATGCGCCAATCGTCCCTACTCAATTACTCAAATGTTGTTTTGTTGGTTTACAATTACACTCTACAAACACACATAAGGGGATTTATGTGATAAGCTTGAATTATTTTGTAGATTCTTAGTATAAAATTGACATTTTCACCATAATAAATAGAAAAATAAAACTATTTATACAATTAAATACGTTCTGAAACTACAAAATTATTAAAATTGTCAATAATTTGAGAACTTATTTAATTGTGTAAATGGTTTTATTTTTCTGTTTTTTTTATGAATTAAAGATTTCATTTCATAAAAAAACATTGACGTACAAAATCCTATCAACGACTATCTATACAATCAAAAAGGAAACTAGATTCCTAGAATCCCCAAAATTTTCCTATACTCAGGATGATTACTAACTTTCAAAGAAATAACCTCTCTAATGTATTTCACTATATCTATAGTTTGCTTCCTGTCGTCCGTGAAAACAGATTGGAGCGTTCCTTCCAAACACAACTCAGCACCAAATTCCATACAAGGGCTTTACTCCTCCTCTCCAAAGAACTCCTAGCCAACTCATTCAGGGCAAACTGAAGATGCTCATCCCAAGTAGTTTGAGGGAACTCCGGAATGAAAACACTCAGGATAGCATAAGTAAAGCTGCACTCTGCAAAGAGGTGCTCTCTACTGTCAACCCCATCATAGCACAAAAGACAATTAACATTCACAGGCAGGCCCCAAGAAACCATGTTAAGCCTCGTAGCCAGTCTGTTTTTGAGTATAAGCCAAACCTGGAAACTGTGCTTGGGAATGCATATCCCCTTCCACACCAAGTGATACCAATCCACCTCAGGTAGTCTACTTCGAATAGAATCCAAATTGTTCTCAGTTTGAACTGCTGCATACGACTACCATCCCACAGTAACTCTCCACTATTATGCATAGAGCAGAACTGAGCAGCGAGAGGCCTAAGCTTCATGATGCGCCTCAAGACCCACGAGCCACTCTGCATATTAACATTTCAGACATCCTTCGCTTAATCCTGTATTTGTAAACCCATGCAACCCACAACGACCCGCTCTTAAGTAACAAGGCCTAGAGATGCCTAAGGACATTAGCAACATTCCACTCACAAAGGTTCTTCAGACCTAACCTCATTCTTTCTTTGGCAAGGCCAGGTTAGACCAGCTGACCTTTACTCTCTCCCCTTCTTCTTTGCCCCAAAGGTATCTATTACAAATTAGCTCTATTTCCTTTAGCAGACTCTTTGGCAAGAGAAACACCGTCATCCAATACTGCAGAATCCCGCCAATTACATAATCAATCAACTACAGTTTACCTACATAGGAAAGATACCTTGACTTCCAATCACATATACGCCCCATGATTCTTTCCAACAGCAATCTGCAATCTTCCTTCTTAAGTTTCCCTGCACTTAACACAACTCCAAGATACCTGAAAGGAAGCATACCTCGTGTGAAACCACACTTCAGAATCTCCTCTACCTCAGTGTCTGGTACTCCATCAAGATAAATCTCGCTCTTCTCAGGATTAAATTCCAGCCCCGACATTTCCTCAAACTGCTTTAAGACACCCACATCTCCTTGGATTACTTCAACTGAGCCCTTAGTAAGAACTATTAGGTCATCAGCGAAGCAAAGTTGCGTGACTTTCACAGCTTTGCACTGAGGATGCACCAAGAACTTCCTCTCATTCAATGCCTTATCCATCAAACCTGACAACACCTCCATCGATATGACAAAGAGGTAAGGTGATATGGGATCACCCTGCCTAAACCCACGTCCAGCTGAAAAATAGCCACTAAGGGATCCATTGACACACACCGAAATCATGGTTGTTTCCAAGCAAACCTTGATCCAATAGATAAAATTTAAAGGGAAGTTCCTAATCTTCATTACCTCCACAATAAAATCCCATTCGACCGAATCAAAGGCCTTCATCAAGTCATTTTAATGGCACATCTGGGAGTAACATTCTGCCTATTGTAAGTTCTCAGAAGCTCATGGGCTATGGTGAGCTGTAAAACAGTGATCAAATACTACAAAGCTGGAAAGCTAAGCAGATCGTATTCCACGGGTCTTCTAATGATTGATTACTCAAATATAAAGGCAAATTAGGTTAAACACTTTGTGCGTGGTGTGAGTTCCACGACTTCTAATTCTAAGAAATGCACGGAAATTAAAATTAAAACTGAAAACAGAGTGAAAGATTGGTTGATTAAACAAAGATGATAGACAAGCTTAGACTTTGAATCCCCCTTCGTTCACCAGAGCATGGCAATCAACAGATCAACGGATTTCGATTCTCATTCAATCAATTCTCAGACACCACCATAACTCCTTACCCTTAGGTTTAAGACTGGCGAACGTTCGCTCTATCCGATCTAGCTACCAAGATTAATTAGCCGCCCGGGTACGGTCGCCTCTCGCAACGACTTAACTAACTGGTGCAATTACTAACGATTTATGAGTTACTCTTGTAGTGGATTAACCCTAACACTACAAAAAATGCTGCATTTAACAGCGGCAGAAAACGTAACAGGCGTTTATTAACAGCGGCCGCAGGCCGCTGTTAAAATGACCAATGCTAAAATTATTTAACAGCGCGATTGCCACCGTTAAATAGGCCGCGGTTAAATTGATTTATTTAACAGCGGTCTATAGCCGCTGTTAAATTACTCCGTCGATTAAAGTAATAGTCGGAGCTCCGGCGATTGAGCCGGAACTCCGGCGATAGTCCAGATCCTGTTTCTTCTTCCCCCTCCCTCCGTCACTACTTCTTCCGTCGCTGCTTCTTCTTCCCCCTCCCTCCGTCACTACTTCTTCTTCCTCTTCCTTTTGTTCCGGCGAGCTCCGGCGATTCTTATACCTCCTCCGGATGAAACCAGTGACGGCGACTGCTATGGGGGAGGAACCCTTCGATTCTCGAAGTCCGGCCGCTGTTAGCAAAAAAGAAAAAGAAGAAGAAGAAGAAGAAGAAGAAGAATCAAAGAAGAAGAATCAAAGAAGAAGAAGAAGAAGAAAAGAAGAAAAAGAATCAGTAAAGAAGAAGAAGAAGAAGAAGAAAGAAGAAGAAGAACACGCAGAAGCAGCAAAAGAAGAAGAAAAAGGACCGGCAGCGGGGAGAAGAAAAGAAGATCGGCGGCGGGGAGAAGAAGAAGAAGATCGGCGGCGGGAGAAGAAGATCGGCGGCGGGGAGTTTAGGGTTAGGGAGAGAGAGATTGAGTAGGGTTTGTAGGAAGAAGAACAAGAACCGTTGAGATTAAATCAACGGTTCAAAAGAATTTGGGAGCAATCCGCGTCAATATGTTTCAGCCAATCAGAGCACAGTATTTTAACGGCGGCCACATGCCGCTGTTAAACTGCATAATTTAACATTTTTTAAACTGCCGCTGTTAAATTCCCCATTTTTTATAATTTAACAGCAGCCAAATTCTGGCCGCTGTTAAACTGCTGCTGTTAAATTATCTTTTTCTTGTAGTGTAACTGGTTCCTACGAAAGGCACACTCCAATGATTATGTTAATTGTTCGATTTGATGTTTTAAAGTAAGGCGAGCGTTCGCTTCTATCCTTAGCTTAACAAGAATCTAATCTAGGTGATCAATCCAGATAAGAAACATGAACAATGAAGAACAAATCAAACATGAAAGAGAAACTGATTGAACTTTGAATCTAATCACCGCCGATCCATGACCGCTTTATAGCCCTGGGTCACTTAGGGTTCATCTAGTCTAAGCTCTACGAGTTTAGCTACTCATGTTCATACACAAAGAATCAAAGGCAAAGACAGAGTTCATCTTGAACAGAGGAAGAACAGAAAAGGATCTGAAAAACCTAATGAAGACGACTCCGGCAGAACTTCGATCTCCGGTAATCTGCAATCCTAGCTCCGAGTCTTCGAGATGAAAGGGATGGCGTCACGATCTCTTCATGGCTCTTTAAACTCTAACTCTACTCCTGAACTCTTGAGAATCCTCGAAGTATTTGGTATTAGTTGGTATTCTGAGATATTATCAGGTATATTTGATTTAGGACCGCTGGTTAAGTATTTATACTTAACCTAATACCGCCGGATCTGCCTAGAATTTTCGCCGAAAATTTGATGGAATTTTCGCCGAAAATTCCTTTGTAAATGGGGTGATCGCCAGCTGTTTCTCCTGTGATTTTCGGAGTCGGGTTCTCGGCGAACTTTCCTTTGTTGAACTCAGCCGATTTGTTCTTAAGTTTTCGCCAAAAACATAGGGTAGTTTTCGCCAAAAACTTCAGTGTAAATGGGAGCATAATTTGGTTCGACTTGATTGACTCCTTGGATTGATTCCGGTGCGATTCCTCGAGGTTCCAACGCCTTAGACACGTCTTTGGCTACTTTATTTGACGGCAAAAACCTGTGCTAACATGAAAACACTAGAAAACCATCAAATAGACCCGAAACGGGCCAAAGTAACACAAATGGCACGAGATAGAGCATTTAAGTGAATATTCGCTATTCTACGCTAAAAACCATGTCTTAAGCAAGGGAATGTCGCTTAAATGAGGCTGATAATCACGTCAAATCGAGTGTCATCAGGCTAACAACACATTATCACTTATCAATCTCCCCTTAATGAATGCAGACTAAACTTTATCAATATTCGGTAAGCCATTCCTTAACCTCTCGCAATCACCTTAGAAATAATTTTATAAATGACATTGCACACGAGATTGGACGAAAATTCTTTGCTAAAGCAGCATTTAACTTCTTTGGAATCAAAGCTAAATAAACGCTATTAACAAAAGGATGAAGCTTACCACTTGAGAAAAAGCTTAAGATAGCAGCCGTCACATCCTGTCCAACTATCCCCCAACATCTCTTATAGAAAGGAGTTATTTTTCGATTTATTATGGTGAAAAGACCTAAACTAATAAACTATGCCTTTCTTTTATGTGGAAAACACAATCTTCAAATCAACTCTAAGAATCAAAGAATAATCTATCACCGTTTAAAGCTTGATTTTCAAAACTACATTGATCGACCAAACTGATGAGTTTTCAATCACTTAAATCGTCTTAAAATTGTGATTGAACTATAATTATATCATACGTTTCGAACAGAGAATATGAACAATCTGTTAAGGTTTTTGGTTTTGCGCTCTGAAGCAGTTACAAAAATAACCGCTCTTCCGTCCGATTTCTCTACTCCGTCGATCGGGAGGCAATTACGTTGCTGGTGAGTCTACTAGAGAGTGGTGAGACGAAGGACGCGACAAATGCGCTCTACTCGTTGTGCTCGATGAAGGAGAACAATATGAGAGCGGTTGAAGCTTCAGATCATGATGCCATTAGTGGAATTGATAGCGGATTTTGGGCCGTGTTGGTGGTTCTACTTTGCTTTCCAAATCTGAAGTGTTTCTTCGAAGGGTTGGTGTTTGGTTCGATCAAAGATTTGGGTCCGAGTCCTGGAGAGACGGAAAGCGACGAAGCCTACGCGTGAAGAGTCGCGGTGGGTGATAGTTTTGACGAGAAGATACCCGTTATTGTCCTCTTCCTTTTTTGCAGAAGACTAACCTACCCTATGGCGGCTATGGTTGTCCGAACCCACGGGGTAGCGGATGGAAGAACCCATTGTGATCTGTTACCCACCGAGGCAAAGCATGCAAATGGGCCGGTGGACGAGACTTCTTTGGCCATGGAGGATACGGTTTCAATGGTGGCGGCGGATGCAAATCGACGATGGCGGCTCATAATCTCCCTCCGACATGGTTCAATGGTGATGACGACCACGAGGAACAACAAATCTACGGAGTCTACACGACTTGTTGTCAAGAAGCTCCGTCGCTAAAGACTACTAACGACAAATCATCGGGGCACATATGGGGCACCATTCAAAAATGTAAATTAAGTTACGTCATTTCGTTTTTCTTTTTTGTGAAGTCTAATTTATTAGTTTAATTTTATTTATTATTTTATCATATTTATTTTAGTTCCTTCTCCTATACGCTTTATGTCTAAATGTAATTTGTTGTGGGTAGCTATTTTTATTTTATTTTAACTGGTTGCATTAATTTAACTCACTAGTTATTGAGACTTTGTCCACAGATTCATGATTATTAATGACTTACGTCGTTAGATATAACTCTTTGTTATGTGATTTCACAACGGTAGATGAATGATTGGTATTGCTCTATGGAAAACAAGCTTGTGCAACTCCAACCCTCTCATCCGTTAATTCGATTTTTTATAATATTTTTTCACATTGTGCTCTACTATCGGTGGACTGACTGGGTGGTGGATAACAAAAGGGATTGATTGGTTACTCTTGACTTCAAAGAACAAATACAGTGTCAATGACTGTGATGGCAGGATTCTTGATGAGTAGATGCTCCTTGGCACTTTTAGCGTACACCGTCAGTATGACGAACTCAAGATCAATGTGGATGCGTATTCTCTAACGTTTGCGTCTGGATGGTCCTTCAGAATTCAGATGGGGTTTCTTCGTGCGATGGTAATCACAAGTATTGTGATCCATTTTCTTAAGTTGTTGCTTATCGAGATGCGTGTACTTGGTGCTTGTGGCGAAATTAGCATGTGATATTGAAGGAATGCAAGCTATCTGACGAGGCGTTCGCAGAGGTTCACCGAATCGAAGGCTATATGAAGAATTCTTCATACTGCCAAAGATGACATGCAGCTTGGCGCTTCATGAGTTCGTCATTCAGGTATGAGTCGTCCATTACGTGGCTGCATGCCGACTACCCCCAGGGGCTGGAGAGACTGACTTCTGGGTTGGACTTGATTTCCTGCTTTAGTGTTTTGGGCTATCTATGTCCTCGCAATGACTATTCTTGCTATGGCAAAAATAATATACCATACATTTCAGTGAGTGGTTCACAATCCAAATAGTTGAATCATCTTTACAAATAATACAATTTTGAAAACATTAGTTTAAAGCGAAGAAGATAAATTGATTATATAAAACATTACAAATCGTCGATCTTGAAAGTTTTGGGTCGTTACTGGGATACCCGCCCGATAACCGACTAACATGGGCGAGTTTATCTGGTCAAAACGGTTTGTTGACAGATTGGGTGGACCCGTTACTTAGTTTGTACGAGCGACGGGTGGGGATCGATTTTGCGGTATGTGACCTGCCCTCATACCCCATGGGTACCAGTAGCAAAACGCTGTTGTTTTTGTCCTGGTATAAACTTCTGCATATCTGATAGTAACATTAGATGAACTTTTCCAACTCTCACAGACTAGATCCGACAATTTTGGACCCGACCCGTTGACCCAACCCAAAAGTTTAGGGTTGGGTTTGCTATTTTGGCACCCGAACCCGAAATGACCCGAACCTAAAAACCCGATAATTTTTTAGATGGGTTAGGAACTTAGGTCGGATTTAGGGTCTACCCGTTGACCCGAAAAATAGTAGTAGTACCTATAAATATTACTATTTTTTAATATTTGGTCTTACTTATGATTTTCAATTTAATAATTTTTATCATTTTATTTTTTTTAATCATGTAAGATATAATTCATAAATATCACATATCACAAATATTATATTCAACATACGCCATGTTGAATGTCACTAAAAATCTTTAATGTCATAACTAAAAACATAATTGGTTGTACAATTTTCACAAAATCATAATATGGTGCATATTTGACATGAAATTATGTTCTAAAATATCTTTTGACATCCTCGCACATTATCTTACATCATCAGTTCAAGTGCATTGTTTATAAATTGCATCGTTAATATGTTTTTCTACACATGTTATATAGGATACAAACTTCAATTTTATACCTATTTCTACATCTTACATTATTCATTTCGTAGTTTAACTTGATTTAGTCAAATTGAGTCTACTTGGTTTAATAATTTTGTGATAATGATATTTAATATTTTTTATGACTCAAAGCGCGTGTTACCAGAACTGACACGCAACCCGACCCGAAAGTTTAGGGTTAGGGTCAATTTTCAAATATGACGACTTGTGACCTAAATGACCCGACCCGAAATAACTCGCAACCCATAGTGACCCGCCCAAATTAACTTGACCCGCCTGATTTGCTAGGTCTATCACAGACCCACTGGTGAATCCTAAGATCGTTGTTCGGGTTCAACCAAATAACTAACAAAGCTAACAAGCTAGGGTAGATCGTATTCCACGGGTCTTCTATGATCGACTACTCAAATAAGCTGGCAAATTACTCGGATTTAAACACTTCGTGCGTGGTGTGAGTTCCACGACTTCTAAGTCTAAGAAATGCAGAGAAATTAAAAATTTAAACTAAAGACAGAATGGAAATTGGTTGATTAAAACAGAGATAACAGACGAACTTAGACTTTGAATCCCCCTTCGTTCACCAGAGCATTGACAATCAACAGATCAGCGTATTTTAATTCTCATTCAATCAATTCTAAGACACCACCATAACTCCTTACCCTTAGGTTTAAGACCGGCGAACGTTCGCTCTATCCGTTCTAGCTACCAAGATTAATTAGTCGCCCGAGTACGGTCGCCTCTCGCAACGACTTAACTTAACTGGTGGAATTACTAACGATTATTGAGTTACTCTTGCAGTGGATTAACCCTAACCGGTTTCTACGAAAGGCACGCTCCAATTATAAGGTTAATTGTTCAATTTGATGTTCTAAAGTAAGGCGAGCGTTCGCTTCTATCCTTAGCTGAACAAGAATCTAATCTAGGTGATCAATCCAGATAAGAAACATGAACAATGAAGAACAAACCAAACATGAAAGAGAAACTGATTGAACTTCGAATCTTATCACCGCCGATCCGTGACCGCTTTAAAGCCCTGGGTCACTTAGGGTTCATCTAGTCTAAGCTCTAAGAGTTTAGCTACGCATATTCATCACGAAAGAATCAAAGACAAAGAAAGAGTTCATCATACAAAGGAAGAACATAAAAGAAACTGAAAAACCTAATTAAGATGACTCTGGCAGAACTTCGATCTTCCGGTAGACTGCAATCCTAGCTCCGAGTCTTCGAGATGGAAGGGATGGCGTCACGATCTCTTTCCGGCTCTTCGAACTCTAACTCTTTGCTCCAGAACTTGAGAGAATTCTGAAGTTCTGATTATGATGTATTATGAGGTATTTTTTCCAGTCCCTGATTTTGGGCCGCCGGTTAAGTATTTATACTTAACCCTAATTCAGCCGGATTTTGCCTGATATTTTCGCCGAAAATACTGAAGGATTTTCGGCGAAAATTCCTTTGTAAATGGATGGTCCGCCGGTTGATTTCTCCTGTAAATTTCGGTCCCATAGTTTTCGGTCGAAAACTTAACATTTTCGCCGAAAACTTCTGTTGATGAGCATCGCCGATTTGTACTGATATTTTCGTCGAAAATGCTAAGGTATTTTCGGCAAAAATTCCTTTATAAACCGGGCAGGAATTGTTTCGACTTGATTGGCTCCTTGGATCGATTTCGATGCAATTCCTCGAGGTTCCAACGCCTTAGACACGTCCTTGGCTACTTTATTTGACGGCAAAAACCTGTGCTAACATAAAAACACTAGAAAACCATCAAATAGACCCGAAACGGGCCAAGGTAACACAAATGGCACGAGATAGGGCAATCGATTGAATATTTGTTATTCTACCCTAAAAACCATGTCTTAAGCAAGGAAATGTCGCTTAAATGAGGCTGATAATCACGTCAAATCGAGTGTCATCAAAATACCCCACACTTAAGCTTTTGCTTGTCCTCAAGCAAACTAAATAGAAACGCTCATGTTCACAAATGATAAGATCGATTAAATTGGAGTTCAATCAAACACAATGAATTATTAGACAGATAGATCCTAGAACAAGAAACCTAACATGCATACTGATCAGCCAAACAACCTGGTCTCACTAATAAACTGCACACGACAAGTAGTAGCAACTAATTATGCACGAATTTGACCTGACCGACCAGACTCCTCACACAGGATATATTTAGTACAATGGGAACTCTCACTCTCTGTGTTTAAGGACGTGTTTCTGCTCTCAATAATTTTTTGTTACTGAATTCTGTCATAAGTTTGCAATTCAACCACATCTCCACCACTGTGACAACACGAGTATCCAGTCAAGAAGGACTTCCCTGCTAGGACTGTAACGAATTCTACACTACTTGGGTTTATGATGCGATGGATGATGGGAATGTATGATGATGGCTTTGTGCGGTGTAGCTTTTGACTAACTTCCCTCGAATCTAGCCTATGGCTTCCTACCGTCTAACCAGACACGGGTGGAATAATGAACGCTCGTCCTATGATACCCTCAAGCAACCTAGCACTTTTTATTTTTCTTTACACAATTTTTTTTCTGACTTTTCTTTTGACTTCGTTCTTCCATTTGTAGGGAGAAGAACGTTTTATTGAACTAAAACTTGAAACCTTTTCGGCTTTTCTGATTTTTCTTCTTTTCATTTTTTCGAAACTTGCTTCTTTTCTTTTCTTTCTATTTTTTTTTCTTTTGTGCCGATTTTTCTTTTAGTTGCTAGAGGGGTTTACACGTTTGGACATAATAGCTAAGACCACATGTTTAATGGCTATAGGCAGGTTACCACAAACCGACTTCCGGTAGGTCAATCTAGAACTACAACCACAGGGGATCAACGGGGAATGAAAGAATGGGAAATGACTGTAATGTATTATCGAACCGAAAGAACAGGCCAAGCTCAAGGGTCTACACCTAATGGATTTTTATCGTTAGGTAGGCTATCTGGCTTAGTAGCTGAATCTAGGTGCCCCTATCATTCTAGAACTCGTGTCATCGTGTGGTCTCGAGTAGGTCTCATGCAAATTCTAAACTCATTCAAGCAAACAGAAAACCACTCAAAAAGAATTGAAATTTCTAGTTACGTGCAATGGATCAAAAGCTCACAGTTGGTTTGCTAGTCGGATTCGGTCATTTTCATGCAATCAAGGCTACAGACTACAAGTGTGATTTTAAAAATTCTGTTCTGACCAGGCAATTTAGCATCAAAGTATACAAGTTGGTTCTCAAGTTCTAGGTTAAGCAGTCTAAGCATCATTATGAAAGATTGAACAACATTTTAACATAAAAAATGAAGAACTGAGCCATTCTAATGCTAGAGAGACTGGACAGGAATCACGAGGCACACAAAAACACAATCAAGGGCAATCAAGTTCATGCAAGGTTCTCTAGCATCCTACCCCACACTTAAATTGTAATGTGTCCTCACAGGACTAAATCTAGAGTTCAGAGTGAAGTAGAAGAACCTGGACCGAGATGGTTGGTGTAGGGGATGAGCAAGGGTCCTCAGAGCGGAGGGAATCTACCGAAGCAAAGCAAAGGGAATCTCCCTACTGCCTACAAAACAAAAACAAATGAAACATAAAAAGGAAACCGGGACAAGTGTCCCGGATCCACACAGAAAAAAGTTGGATCGGAATCCGAAAAGAATAAATAAAAAGAAGGGACAAGAAAGAGGATACAACCCGGTCACTGCTGGTCAGGCGCGCCAGGAGGTGGGAAGTGGAGGAAATCGCCGAGCTGACGTTGCCACTCCATCTGTGCCTCATACCGCCTATCAGCGCGGTGCATATGCTGCTGCATAATAGTCCATCTCGCCTCTAGAGTGGTGTTGTCGGTGATGCGCCACTCCTGCAGTCGCTCATACAGCTCACCAATGTCCGCGGGGTGCGGTCGGTGCTGAGGGTGAGGCGCCTGGTATGGATCTGGAATGTGCGGCGGCGGCTGGTGTGCATACCCTGCCTGATGATGTGGCGAGGGTATATGGTCATGAAACTCTGGTTGTGGCTGGTCATAATCATCTTCTTCCTCCGACTCGTCCTCGTCCTCGAGAGGAGGATCCGCTGCTACCAGGGGGCTGATGTCCAGATCGAGATTGTACTCGACCACCAAATCTCCTCCAACGGTGCGTACTCTGCGACATGGGATGTTCGGGCCATATTCTTGGCTGAGGCCGAAGGAGATGATGAGTCGGCCCACAAAGTTGCCTCCCAGGAGTGAGCGGGGGCGACCTGATCTCTGAGTCTTCTTGCGGAGTAGGCGAGCAAGCAACCATCCGAGATGAAGGGGATATCTCTCCCGGATGGCGTGAAGAAGAAGAAGCTCATCCTTGCTGATATGGTGGCGGTCCTTCTCTGGAGCATATAAAACCGATCTACGCCAAACCATATGAATGTATCTAAAGAAAGGGTAAGAGAGCGACTTAACTGAGTTATGGTCCCCGAGGCGATCGCCGGGCACTCCAGTCATGTGGCTCCATAGCGCATGGTACTCCTCTCTGTTGTCCTCGTCGTCCGCCCAGCCAAGGTGATGTCTGTGGTAGTTCTCGTAGGGAATGCCTAGATGAGCTGCAAACTCATCAAAGGTGAGGGACCTGTACACCCCGCTCAGGTAGAAGGAAAAAACCTTCCTGTGCTACCTCCTCTTGTGCTCGTCCAGCTCGAATGTCGCCCAAAACTCCTGGAGAGCGATGTCTGGGAAGTCAGCGGCGAGCGTGGTCAGCTCCAGCAGGCCGGCATGGGTCAGTGCAACAAGCACGTTCCGGTACCAGTCATCATCGTGCTCTGAGAGCGACTCCATGGAAAGAGGGCGAACATGAGCTCCACGGGTGTTCTCAAACCGCTGGTAGCGTGCAAAGTAGTGATGAGGTAGGCGAGCAACGGTGCGGTGATACCCAACACGATCGGGGAAAGCTGGTGGAGGGCCCTGAACGGCGGGTGTGACGGGAGCGGGGGCTCCAGAGCTCGAGGCGCCATCAAGTCGTGCCTTGGTCCTGCGCTCATAAGTGGTGTTCCTAACCAAGAAAACAAACCATATTAGTCAAACTAAAACCCTACCCCACACTTAGTCGAAAAAATCAATTTCACAAAGAAATGAGGAAAACCGAGTGGGGGTAAGCAAAGCAGATTAACCGGTAATCATGAACAATAAAATACATGCTCAGGAACAGCCTAAATGGATTAGCACAATCAGAGTTCAGAAGTCAAACCGACATTCAAAAAGTCAACATAATAGAACATTGAACCCTAATCATGGCAGGACTATCATAAAGTGGGAAATGACAGTATAATATGGTCTCAGATGGCAAACACAATAATCTGAACGAGAATGAGCACATAAGGCAGCCAAATGATCAAAAACAGTTCATGGTCAAACCGACATTTCTCAAAAGTCAACATCACAAGGAATAGGACTTAGGCATAACAACACATGATCAAACGATATGAAAATTAAGCACAACACTCCCTAAGCGTGCTAGAACAGTTCAACAGGTTCAGCTAACCTAGTTCACACGAAATCAGTCGGCACGCAAATAGAGGTAAACTGAAAAGTCAACCGAAGTCAACCCCGACGAAATTCAGCATGCAATATGTCAAAAGATTCACAATGAAAAGTTCTACAACTTACCTTGAAGCCATGGATGCTAAAAGTGAACGGATTGGGAGAAATCGGTAAAAAATCGCAAGTTTTAGGGTTTGGGTGAACTAGAGCTGTAGAGCTCCGATTCGGCTGTTCTAGGGCTTAAAATGATCGGAAATAGGAGGGGGAGGGAGCTGCGGTGGTCGGCGACGGCGGTGGCACGGGCGGCGGCGGCGAGAAATGGTGGCGCGGCGGTCGGGTTTATAAAACAAGAGGGAGGTTTTCGGTTTTTGTTTCGAAAATAGAAAGGAAGAGAGAGAGGGTGAAATCCGGATTTTAAAGTGAATAGTTGGTTGATTTTCAAAGAAATTTTCGACGAAAATAAGTGCAAGTTTTCGCCAAAATTCTAGTTAAAAAGTACTGCCGGTTTTCAAAAGAAATATTCGCCGAAAATATTAATACATTTTCGCCGAAAATGTAAAACAGGAACGTTTGAAAAACTCTATGGGATTTCAAAGAGAATTTTCGCCAAAAATATGGGTTGTTTTCGCCGAAAATATTGAACTCTACGATTGAAAATATTTTCGCAATCCCGACAAACTTCAGAAAATAACAGTTAAATCCACAAAAATCAGAAAGACCTCAAACGACTTGCAACTGACATTATGACACACAGACTACACACGAAAAATATGAAATCAAACAAAATGACACTTTTGGCTCCCCCGAACCGACTCTAAAATACTAAGGTTGACACAAATCAAAAACTGACTCCAGCCGTGGGTTGCCTCCCACGAAGCGCTCTTTTATTAACGTCCTTGAGCTGGACGATACCTGGACGGTATTAGGAGACATCCCAACTCAGATTCTCCTCAATGCTAGCATCGGAGTTCATAAAGTAGAGCTTCGGGGCTTCTCCGGTGAGCATTAATTTCTTCCCGTTCGCGTGTAAGAGCTTGGTACGTCCGTCGGGAAGGTGGTCAGTAATCTTGAATGGTCCGAACAGTTCTGTCAAAGGATCATCTTCTACAAGGAAGACAGTGGACGGAATGAGAACGATCGACTCCTTCTTTTCTTTAACCTCCGGCTTGATATTACCAGGATCGGTGATCGTCAATATTTCCTTAGGAGATGCTTTTGGCTTCTCCTTCCATACTTGTTCCGGCGCCGGTAGCTTGGAACAAATTGGTGGTGCAGCTGGCTCGGTAGACGGTGGCGGCACAACTGGTCTCCAGACCATGTGAGTCTTCGTCTTCTTGTTCTTTCCCCGAGGTCTGCTAGGTTTTGTGCTCGGTGGCTTAGAAGAGGCTTTCAGTTCCTTCTTCTTTGGCGTCTGAAGAACAGATTTCGGTTTCTGCGTGGTCATCTGTCCAGCACCTGCAACAGCAATTGATCTAGGCACACTAGAAGAGACATCAGTAACGGAGTTGATCGGAGTCAACTCCACAGTTTCAACAGCTAAACAATGAAATTCTTCATTCGTAGGATTATATTTCATTCCGTCTTTAAGGCGGAACGTGATAGTTTCTTTACCAACTCTCAAAGTTAAAGAACCATTTGGAACGTTAATTTGCATTCCAGTAGTGGCCATGAAAGGTCGTCCTATGAGAATGGTAGAATCATCCTTACTAGTGTCAATGATAACAAAGTCAGCTAAGAACGTGAAAGGACCACATTTAGTCACAACGTCTTTGATTTCTCCCCTAAGAGTTTTAAGTGATCTATCAGCAAAGATAAGTTGCATACTAGGCGGTTCAAGTTCTCCTAGGTTCAATTTTCATATAGACTCATAGGCATAACATTAACAGACGCGCCAAGATCAACCAAACAATGTTCTATCTCAACATCATTAATGACAAGAGGTAGAGTGAAAGAATCAGGATCAGAACACTTAGCTGGATATGGAGAGGAAGGTTTCTTAATACAAGCATCAGTATATCCTTCTTTATTCCCCTTCATGCCAGTCTCGATCCTTGCATTTGGAAGCAATGCTCTTGGAAAAGGAGACTTCACGACGTACGGTGCAAGAGGAGGATCATCCTCCTTAGGCGCCACTTGTAGTGCTTCCTTCTTCTCCGGAGTTTCAGCGATCCTGAGCATCAGCAGATAAGCTTGGAAATTTTCGAGCGGATACCATCTTGGCTTGCTCCTTTCTCGGATTCGGCTCTGTCTGGCTCGGAAGTTGGCCAAATGGTTGACCAGATGCTAGCATGCTCGAGATGTTGTTCACAGCTTGCTCAATTCTTTGACCGGCTGCGATCTGTTCTTGATTGAGAAGAGCTTGAGCTTTAAACTGATTGTCATGATCGTCGAGTCTGGTGATGATCTGACTAAGCTTCTTATCCAGGTCACTGACATTGTTTTCCTTCTGGTACTGCTGCCCTGGATAGGTGTTATTCAAATATTGATTCTGGCGATTGCCAGGAGTCAGTTCCATAGTTACCTGGATTACGGTGCGGCGGATGGTTAGGCTTCTGATCCTGAGCTGGACCAGCTGGGCGGTTATTCTGGTTCTGGTTATGGTTGGCGCCACATTGTAGGGAGGTCTGTCTTGATAGTTCCCTTGCTGCCTGAAGTTGCGGTAGCCAGCTTAACCATTCTGATTATTAACGAAGCCTTGTTGAACGAAATTTACCTCTTCGGCGGACCAGACTTCGTCTTACCAAAATTCTGGCATCGGCCTCCATTATGTGCGCAAGCTCCACACCATTCGCAATCGACAACATAGACAGAAGCTGCCGGGGTTTGACTGGTGTGGTAGACTTCTTCAAATGCTTCTCTACTTCTGCCTTGATAGCTGCTTCAAGATCGAGCTTGCTCCTTGATCCTTCAGATTTTTGTTTCCAGTTCCTTGACTTGGAAGCACAATTTGCGAAGTGAAGAAGAGCAGCTTCAGGTGTGAGAGTAGTGCAATCCCCTTCAGCTAGGGAATTGACCCACTTGGCAGATTCTTCTCGAAGACCTCGAGCAAAGATTTCAGCTAACTGCCTCTGCTCGAATCCATGATGAGGGCAGTTGTAGAGAAGTTCTTGGAATCGATTCCAAGTATCATATAAGCTTTCTCCTTCTTTCTGGGAGAACCTGGCAATGTTGTCCTTGATGGCTGTTGTTCTGACAGGAGGAAAGTATTCTTCAATGAAGTCCTAAGCCAGAGTATCCCAATTAGTGTAATATCCAGGTGGTTTGCCAGTAAGCCACCTCTTAGCGGCGCCTTTCAGAGAGAACGGGAATGCTCTCAAACAAAGAGTATTCTTGTCGAGGTTTCCGTTCTTAAAAGTGCTACAGAGATCAAGGAAATCCGCAAGATGAGTGCACGGATTGTCTAGGGGCCTGCCTTCAAACTGTAGATCCCTAGAGATGATAGTCAAGAATGGAATCTTGATCTCATAGTCAGGATCTCCTTCAATGCGCGGTACGGCAATGGCAGATCGAACGCTAGTCGCGCTCGGCTAGACTTTTCTGTGCAGGCGGCGTGGTGGTGGATTTCCGCCTGGTGGTGGTAATTGATCAGCCATGGTAGGAGATGGAGGAGGTGAAAGTGACTCGGTGTATGAAACGGATGTAGGTGACGGTAACGGTGAAGATGAGGGACTCTCCTTCAGTTCCTCAATCTTAATCGGAGTGACGGGTGGAGGTGGATTGATTCTGCTTCTCCTTGGAATCTGTGATTGTCGAGGTGGAGCAGAACTGCTTGGTGTCTCTATACTCTTAGCCTTGTCGGTTTGAGAGCGAGTCCAAGGGCGGCGATGCATACACCTGTGACAAACCTACAAATAACAAAAACAAACAATAACCAGTGTAAAATCAAAGTGGGTGGAAAAGTGAAAGATGGAAAATAGAAGAATAAATTGCCAGTTCTTCTTTCAAACAATCAAAAGAAGTCCCCGGCAACGGCGCCAATTTGGTGAATCCTAAGATCGTTGTTCGGGTTCAACCAAATAACTAACAAAGCTAACAAGCTAGGGTAGATCGTATTCCACGGGTCTTCTATGATCGACTACTCAAATAAGCTGGCAAATTACTCGGATTTAAACACTTCGTGCGTGGTGTGAGTTCCACGACTTCTAAATCTAAGAAATGCAGAGAAATTAAAAATTTAAGCTAAAGACAGAATGGAAATTGGTTGATTAAAACAGAGATAACAGACGAACTTAGACTTTGAATCCCCCTTCGTTCACTAGAGCATTGGCAATCAACAGATCAGCGGATTTCGATTCTCATTCAATCAATTCTAAGACACCACCATAACTCCTTACCCTTAGGTTTAAGACCGGCGAACGTTCGCTCTATCCGTTCTAGCTACCAAGATTAATTAGTCGCCCGGGTACGGTCGCCTCTCGCAACGACTTAACTTAACTGGTGGAATTACTAACGATTATTGAGTTACTCTTGCAGTGGATTAACCCTAACCGGTTCCTACGAAAGGCACGCTCCAATTATAAGGTTAATTGTTCAATTTGATATTCTAAAGTAAGGCGAGCGTTCGCTTCTATCCTTAGCTTAACAAGAATCTAATCTAGGTGATCAATCCAGATAAGAAACATGAACAATGAAGAACAAACCAAACATGAAAGAGAAACTGATTGAACTTCGAATCTAATCACCGCCGATCCGTGACCGCTTTAAAGCCCTGGGTCACTTAGGGTTCATCTAGTCTAAGCTCTAAGAGTTTAGCTACGCATATTCATCACGAAAGAATCAAAGACAAAGAAAGAGTTCATCATACAAAGGAAGAACAGAAAAGAATCTGAAAAACCTAATTAAGATGACTCTGGCAGAACTTCGATCTTCCGGTAGACTACAATCCTAGCTCCGAGTCTCCGAGATGGAAGGGATGGCGTCACGATCTCTTTCCGGCTCTTCGAACTCTAACTCTTTGCTCCAGAACTTGAGAGAATTCTGAAGTTCTGATTATGATGTATTATGAGGTATTTTTTCCAGTCCCTGATTTTGGGCCGCCGGTTAAGTATTTATACTTAACCCTAATTCAGCCGGATTTTGCCTGATATTTTCGCCGAAAATACTGAAGGATTTTCGGCGAAAATTCCTTTGTAAATGGATGGTCCGCGGCTGATTTCTCCTGTAAATTTCGGTCCCATAGTTTTCGGTCGAAAACTTAACATTTTCGCCAAAAACTTCTGTTGATGAGCATGCCGATTTGTACTGATATTTTCGCCAAAAATGCTAAGGTATTTTCGGCGAAAATTCCTTTATAAACCGGGCAGGAATTGTTTCGACTTGATTGGCTCCTTGGATCGATTCCGATGCAATTCCTCGAGGTTCCAACGCCTTAGACACGTCCTTGACTACTTTATTTGACGGCAAAAACCTGTGCTAACATAAAAACACTAGAAAATCATCAAATAGACCCGAAACGGGCCAAGGTAACACAAATGGCACGAGATAGGGCAATCAATTGAATATTCGTTATTCTACCCTAAAAACCATGTCTTAAGCAAGGAAATGTCGCTTAAATGAGGCTGATAATCACGTCAAATCGAGTGTCATCACCCACACAACTAAGGACGAAAACTTCTCTCTTTAGAGATTTTACCCCCAAAATTTGAACCCTAACAAAAAAATCTCCCCCAAATTTCTCTCACACGCCTCTAGATTCTCGTTCTCCTCATCTTTCAAAGATTTTCGACATGGATTGACGATTGGAAAGACTGAAATGTCATTAACTCAGAGTCATCATGGAGTTCATGTTGTTGTGGCTGAACTCTTGATTATTCGAGAACAGATAAGATGCTTTTGTTTCGTCTTCATTGTTGAATCTTTCTGTTTTCCATTTCTTAGTCCTAGCTAGCATTCACAACACTATAAATATACATGGTAGTACAATTAGGGTTTTCATACTTGTTTCATAAATCACTCTCGTCTCTTTGATCGATCATCGCAGGTAGCATAAGACAACTCTGTCTTTGCTTTTGGATGTCTAGACACTTGGACACCTCGCATTTGCAATGTACAACACGAAGGATATGAGTTCTCATTTATTTCCATTTAATGTGTTTAGTCGATGTTGTAACATAACTTGGCTATAGAGGCAGAATCATTGAAGCCAATATAATATTTGTCTTAAATGTATTTTGAGAGAATTAATTTACCTATATTTGTAAAATACTATATTATTTTAATATTAATAAATATTTTCTTATATTTTTAGATGCAAATAATTTGTAATTGCCAATGTAAGTTGTATGATCAACTCTTTTAGAAGTAGATACTTTATAACCGCCTTTATAAGTTACATGAATAATTTTTTTAGATGGAGATAATTTAGAACTGCGTTTGTAGGTTATAAAATTAAATATTTTAGAGGTAGATAATTCATAGCTGCCTCTAAAACTTGTATAAATTTGTAGAAATAGATAATTTGTATATTCTATATTATTTTTGTATAGATAAGTGTTAGATAAAATATAAATAATAGTTTAATAAAAAAAATATATGAAATAAACATCGACGATATCCTTTTCTAATAACGAGTAAAGGAAAATTTCATTTTTTTCATTACGATTTCTTTTTACTCGCATAGTTTATGGCTTTTCACATATCAATGATGTTTGTTATTTCAAATTTAAAAACTATGTACAAATAATAAAGAAAGTCTATTGAACCAAGTGGAAAGAACTTATCACGTGAGATTCAAACCCTCTAGATAGAAAAAAGAGTAAAAAATGATGTGTCTAAATAGTGAAATGTCCGATGAATAAAAATGTCTTGGTAATCTTTCTTTTCTTTTTGGGGTTTGGTGATTATAAGATTATGCAGTGATGGTATTTATGGTGAACACTCCGGTGCACCCACTAAAAGTGGGTGTACCGGGTACACCCACCAACGTTTTGATAGATAAACATGTTTTTAATATCTTGTTTTTTCGAGTATAAGAATCTACATGCTGTTAAAGGATATATAGGACGATTTGAACAAAAAACTAATTTGGTAGAGATGATAATCTATCATATTGAGAAAAAATGCAGTTGTAGAAAGAAACCTGAAGAACATTAGGTATAATCTTATATTATGATGACTAAAAATTGTAACTAAGCTCAATTTAGACTTATTAAGATTAAGTCTATTGATATAAATGATTAGTTCAATGAAAATACCACTCTAGATAGCACAAACGTTCAATGAAAATACCACTCTAGATCAAGATTAGGTTTTCTCGGAGTAAGATGTCTTCTTCTCCGGTTTTCTTCTTCTTTGTTTCTGTGATTCCTTCTGTAACGATGTCGAGCTAAACTTCTAGGGTTGTTTAGATTAGATGAAGCGCTAGATAGGATTTTGTATGGATGATTTCGGGTTTCTAACCCGTTTATGTTAATCGATGATCTTTCAGACTTAGATGCGATTTCTTCTAAACCCTAGTTTAAGCTTTTTGATTCTGGCAACTTGATCAATTGTTAGTTTCTTAGTTTATCTTTGAATTGCGGGTCTGACCATGAACGCGTTTCATTCTAGAGTTTAGAAGGTCGTTAGGTTCTCCAATAGCTTGACCATAGGATTGTCAGGACCTAATCTCTTTGCATGATTTTGTGGCATTTCACTGTTCTTGATCGTTCTTGAATTCTTGCAAGTTAGCTTGACCATAGTAGCTTGTAGGTCTGATAGAATTGAATCTCTACGGCTGACATGGAGTAGATTAAAGGATTGCCAAGTCATCTAGTCTGTTGAATTTCGTCGATTGCATAGTTTCATCCATCTTAACCGAACTAGCGTGGATTCGAGTCTGAACAACCGCCTTAGTCTATCTAAAAACCCAAATCTGATTTAATTGCTTTGTTTGATTTCATTTGCATTATTAGTCGATTAGTTCATTCACAACCAATTCTCAAACCAAAACGAAACCTCGATTAGCTTTAACACACTGTTCTGAGTAATAGAGAAAGGAAGACCCTTGGGAAGTAACGATCTCGCTAGAGCGATCTAGCGAGTAAAACTTTGTGTGCATTAATTTGCGCATCAGTAGCCAAGACACAAGATCCGAACCCAACCCTTTAAGGATTGAACTGGTTTCCAACCAAAAACCGGAAGGGCAATTTGGTCATATTAAATAATTAAAAAAACCCTAATTTACTTTTCCTAACTCTGCCGCCGCCGTATTACAATTTTCCTCGATTCCATCGTTGCCGGAACTCGTTGCTGGAACACATTGCCGGTCTCATCTTCCTACTACTCGTCGATCTGAATTGCAAGCTTCACCCTCCCATCGGGAAGCCATGATTCCATTCCATTGTCGGAGCAGCCATGCGGGCCAAGAGCGACGGTGGTTGGTGAGATGCAGTGGAGCAGCGGCCGGAGGGGTGAGGCGTTAGGCGAAAATCGCGGTTGAGGCCGACTCGGAGCAGCGACGGGGGATCCCGACGTCGGCGACCAGAGCACGGCGATCGGAGGATCGGTAAGGAGGACTGGTTCAGATGTTGGAGATGGCGATGGCACGAAGATCGAGAGAGTGGAAGAGGCGCTGGCGGAAGAGGCGCTGGCGGCGGTGGGAGTGTACAGGCAGCCGACCATCGGCGACGGTAAATCGACGGCAGCATCGGCGGCCGAATCCAGATCCAGAAGTTGAAGATGAAGGATTTAATGATTATAAAAAAATTGCAATTTAGTCACTGTATTATCACCTAAATCTGTTAACAAGTTATCAAACAAAAAAGGTTGTTAACTAGTTATCAGTTAAAAAACACTGTTAACTGTTAACAGCAAAAAAATGTGTGTTAACTAATTAACTAGTTTGATAACGAGATAACTAATCTTGTTAACTAGTTATCAACTAAAAATCTTGTTAACTAGTTATTAACTAATCTAGTTAGGGTCTTTCACTATAATAAATAAATAAATGAATCTATGTACCAAAATAAATACGTTCTAAAAGTGTGAACGTTTATAGGTATAAACGCCCGAACCATAGGTTATTTCGCCCAGGCCCCAGGCGTAGTCATTTATTCGGGTCAACCAACTGCCAACCAGCCGAGTTAAATTCAGGAACAGACCACAGGCGTTTTCGCCTAGGGCCCTGGCGAATTCGCCTATGGTCAGGGCGTTTCAATCTAATTGGGCGAAAACGCTCCCCCCTATAAAACCCACCAACACCCCCCATTTCACTCCTCACCCCCTCCTACCACTCTCCCCTTCCAAGGTAAGTCCCCCTTTTCTCTCTTACTTTTTATTTTATTAGGGTTTAGGATTAGGTTAGAGAATTAGATAGGATTAGGTTAGAATTAGGATTAGGTTAGAGAATTAGATTAGGATTTAGGTTAGAGAATTAGGGTAGGTTTAGGTTAGAGAATTAGTTTAGGATTTAGGTTAGAGAATTAGAATTTAGGGTTTAGGTTAGAGAATTAGTTTAGGGTTGAATTTAGAGAATTAGTTTAAGAATCTTAATTTAGGTTAGAGATATAGTTTAGGATTTATGTTAGAGAATTAGTTTAGGATTATTGCCGTTTGTGATTATTTATTTACATTGTCCTATTGCTGTTGTAGGATTTTTAAGCAAAGGACGTTCGTGTCTTGCAGAGGATATTCGTTGGAGACCATTACACGAGGTAAGTAGTGTGCACATTATTGAAATTTTTTAAATTAGGTTATTTATGGAATTGAGATTGTTTCTCTGTTGCATGCTAGTGTGAATTAGGATAGTTAAATTTTGTATGTAGGACTACAAAATCGAACTTAGCGTTATCTAGTGTGATTTAGGATAGTTCACTTTTGTCTATACGAATACTAGATCGGACTTTGCATGAAAATAAACATATGACCCCGTATACTAACCTACCAACTTACTTTACATAGATGTCTTACTACGGATGGTCTGAGCCACTAGTGGATGACATTCCCGAGGCTAGTAGACCTCAACATGGGAATGCTTCTCTCCTCTGGGGGGAGAACAAGCATAGGGCTGGTTTTGTTTGGCGTAGCCCTTCTGAGTGCAAGGCCTTGAAGATGCGCCAGCGGAGCACATCACTGCATTGGAGTCCACAATATCAACCATTCTTGGAGGGGTGCCGACTTCTAGGGGTTCGTGCGGTACTTGGTCATACACCGTGTAAGGAGCTGGTCACGCATTGATTGAGAGGTGGCAGCCCGAGACGAACACCTTCCACCTGGTCCCTGGCGAGGCCACTATCACTTTAGAGGACGTGGAGGTTCTCACCGGACTTCCTACTACGGGACGTCCTTTTATTGTATCTCCGGACGATCGCCCTGTGACTGATATATGCCAGCAGTGGTTGGGCGTTCAACCGCCACCTAACGCTATACAGGGCAGGACAGTTAGGGTTTCATGGGTTAAGAGGCTATTCGATCGTCTGCCGGATGGCGCTACAGCAGAGGTTATTACCTATGCTTATTGGGGAACCGAGGGTTGCATCCACATACAGCTGGGGTAGTGCGGTACTCGCATGGCTGTATAAGGTCATGGGGAGGGGGCCTTTTTCTCCGCTGGTAGTATGAGGGGCACCGGTGACATTGGCGGATTCACCCTCTTGGTCGAGCTATGGGACTTGGAGAGATTCCCCCGTATTGCAGAGCGGTACATACAGGGTGGTGCCCCCCCCCCCCCGTGGATGACACCTTTCCGCGGGGCGCTCGCTGGTTACCTGTCATTGAGCGACATCAGCATCGGGTGGCCATGCACCTGGAGGATATACGTTATGCATTCGACTTGTGTACGGATTTTGTGGTTAGGTTTCCTACCCTATCTCCTTACATTTGAACAATTTTTTTTGGTTTTTCCTTACAAAATCAATGTTGTTCCCTCTGTCTTTAGTGGATGTCGTACGTAGACCACACTGAAGAATTTGCGTTGGATGGAGATATATTGTGGCGGTCTGTTACACCCTTGTTGTGCATAGACTGCATTGCATGGCACCATCCTGACCGTTGTATCCGACAGTTTGGATTCGATCAGCGCGTCCCACAGGACCCGGAGCCAGCAGGACATGTTGAGGGGTTACTTGCGGCTGATTTCAGGTCGAGTGTCACAGATTGGGTGACTAAATACCAGCAGTTTGTCCTACATTGGGAGCAGAGGGACCGACACATTGCTACCGATGAGTTAGTCTCTGATGATTCGCGCCACCACTTCCACGACGAGTGGTATAGGAGGCGGACGCGCATGGCCCTCTCACACGCTGGTGCTCAGTACCAGATGATGGTTGGTGACTGACTTCTCATTCCTAATCATCGATGATATTCGTCTGTATTATCTGACATCTTCTATTCTATTTCAGGTTGACTCGCTAGAGCGCGCTACCATTATGTGTAGGGATAGGGCAGTGCTGATGATGACATGGCCTACGTCCTTCAGGTTGGATTGGCTGCTGGTGGGGGCTACGAGCGGCTACCCAAGCGAGGACCACACACCCCACGTAGGGCCTCACGTGAGCAGTCGTACCCACCGTACGACGACTTTCCCACCATTCATCAAGCGCCCAGCACGGATTGGATTCAGCAGACCAGGGCGGCAAACTACACAGTGTCATTGCTTACACACCAGACTGTCACTATCAGTGGAGCGAGTATCCGACACAGATGGGCTCTCAGTACACTGGACATGCATGGCCTTCTAGCAGCCAGCCACCAGGATTTCCGAGCCAGCCACCAGGGTTTACTGGACAGCCATCGTTTCACAGCCAGCATTATGATCGTAGCTCCCAGCCGATTTGGCCCACCCAGGAGACCTCTACGTCCAGCAGACATGGCCAGCTCATCAGATCGGGCCATCCCAGCAGTGGAGCAGACAGGAGTACTCAGAGGACGATCTGTTCAGGGACTGGCCGTAGAGCCGGATCCCACCCCTACACCACCGCCTAGATCACACGGCCTCCGTGATCGTGCTACGTTGCACCCCCTCCCCCCAGTGCTACACAGATGAGGAGCAGGGACGCCGACAGAGGGGTCGTAGGCATTGAGTGTTTTTTTTAGGTGTACTTACTTATGCTACGTGATGTACTACACAGATGTTGGGTCTATAAGACATACTTATTTCACAGATGTTCGTTTGATGTGATGTACTTCATTCGCACTGTTATTGCTATTCTGTTTCATGTTTGGTACTTCATTTTTTATGTCAAAGTAATGTGAATGTTACGTATTCAAATGTCTTTTCCATAACTTTTTCAATAGATCGTAACCACCAATTTATTACATCGAAGGGAAGATAAAAACTACCAATTCATTACACTAAAGGGCAACTACCATAAACAACATAGTCAACTAAAGCGGCAAACAACAACACCAATACTTCAACCATGTCTTTCTCCCAGCAAATGCGATCCAACACTGAGTATTTGTCCCTCAATTCCTTGATGATTATGTCCTTCTCCCTAACGATATTGTCTTTCTCCCTGTTTGCTAGAACAAGTTCTCTGGTCTTCCCCCGAATTATTTGGTCCTTCGCCTTAGTGATTCTGTCCATGGCCTCCCGCACATCCAATCTTTCAAAAGAACCGCACGACTTGTTCTTCAAATATGGGAAATAAAATTAGACGAGGTTTTTCAAGTAAACGAGATGGTACGAATATAAAAAAAATTATTGGATGTAGGTATACCTCCCTCTCGAGAGGGCAACCAAAATAAGGTTTGAGATCCTTTAATCGGACGGATCCAGTTGCCCTCAAATCGCACCAGCATTTGACCTCACTTTCTTCATACACGAAGAGGTCTTCCTCCGGCTTCTTCATCTTGTACATAATACGATCAACGCTGAAACTACAAAGACAATAACAATAGTAATGAGGTCACAACATAAAGTATATGAGGGAACAGAAACTCGAACTTACCGTTATCGCGGGAGCGGCTCCTTGATCCATGGGTGAACGCCATATTGCAACAGCCTTCGTGGATGTAGGCTACTGGAAGTGATTGGTTTGTGAAAGAGAGGTGTGGAGTGTGATTGATTAAACTTAGAGTTGGTTTTTATAGTTGGACAAGCTACTAAAGGCTACTGGTTGTACAGGCGAAAACGCCTAAGGCACAGGTGAAAATGCCTGTGGTACAGGCGAAAACGCCTGTGCTACATATGTAGACAGACGGGGCCAACGCTTTGTAATCTATGTTTGAACGCTCTGTTTTAATATAAAAAAATTAACTTTGACCATAGATTTCTTGACGGGGAACATTGATATAGAATTTATTACAGCATTGAACGATTACAGATTAACTCGTTACATACATATACTTTCATGTTTCAAGGCTGATTACTAGAAGACGGTCCGGCACCGCCCCTACGCCTTGCGCATATCCTCGAATTGTGTCCCGTGCGACCGCATGTCTTACACTTACTTGGTCGACCAATTTTGCGCCAATTCATCTCGTTCCTGATTCGAGTGTGTCTTGGATGTCCCTTTCCACGACGCAGACCAGGATTGGGGATAACTGGACGGCCTGTGTGTGCTATCCAGTCTTTAGGACCCAATATTGGTTGGAATGAAACGACATACACTAATTGAACCTTTAAGATGCGGTAGAAGGGGCTGACATAGTGGCGCCAATTCAACCCAGCAAACGTGCAATAAGCTACGGCGTGGGAGCATGATATCTTGTAGCACTGAAACTTCCCGCACGTGCATGTCCCCTTACGGTTGGACCGAGCATCAAACTGAACGACGTAGCTGTTACTACCACTACGGTTCTGATTGTTGGGAGCATACTTTACCTCGTACACTCCATTAGCTGCATCGTACGGGAGCACGTAGTGTGAGATAGAACGTGACGTCCAGTTCGAGGTGAATTCTCGACAATATTCAGTTAGCTCATGCCCCTCAGCCAACATTGCTCGATATTCTCCACGCCAGTTGTGCCAATACTTGACCATACGGTGAAATGTTTGCTCGATCACAGAAGTCATTGGCAACCATCGCACACCCTTTAGTACTCCGTTGACGCACTCTTGCGCATTAGTCGTCATAGTTCCCCACCGAGCACCGCCTCCCTCGAGGTTGTCGTAGGCCATGATCTATAGTGCGAGATCCTCATTAACCCATTTGGGGCTCGTAGGTTTTCTTCATTATGGATCTCCAACCAATCCGCCTTCTTTGCCTCAAACTTTCGCACATTATGTTCCAAGCCTGCAGGTAGACATGTACTCGTGTATGAATATTCTGGTTTTTTTGTTAAACGAAATTGGGAAACGAATTAGTATAATACCTAAGTTCCAAAGACGACTCTTCAGCAATGATTTGCGGTGCTTCTTGTTGAAGTTGCTTACATAATGGCGTAGGCACCACCGCCAAACCCACCCTCGACCAATATTGCGCATCGCCATTTCTATTCCCGCGTGTCGATCACTGATGATTGTTATGTTGGCCCGGTTGGTGACATTTTTTTTGTAGCATCCCCATGAACCACATCCAATTATCGTCGTCCTCTTGGTCAACTATAGCGTACGCCAGTTGCACAATCCGATGTTGTCCATCAAACGTGCTTGCCATCAACAGCACTTGTTTGTACTTGCCCGTTAGGAATGTCCCGTCAATGATCATTACTCCCGGGCAATGCTTGAAGGCTTCTATACAAGGGCCAAACGCCCAAAACACACTTTTGAACATCCTTTTGTCGCCGGCAGGAGTGGTTCTAAGCTCGTACCGTGAACCGGGGTTTGTGAGTTGAACAGCATTCAGTATTGTCTCGATGTTGTTGTAGGAGGTCACCCAGTCACCGTACAGCTTCTTGACAACACGTTGCTTACCATACCACGCCTTCATGTACGAAATGTTGCGATGATACTTCTCCAGAATGCAGTCAATCACTGTCTCCACCTTCATGCTCGGCTCCCTACGGACAATGTGCATGACTGCATCTGAGATGAGTGTGGCGTCGAGTTACGGGTGGGGACCTAGTATCGTTGATCGGTCACAAATGTGGCCGATGTTTAGCTGTCTTATTATACAGAAGCCGTATCTCTTGCTAAGTGTCGAACGCATCCTCCACGGGCACGTCGGTTCGATGCAATTTATGGCCCATTCCTTCGAGTTGGAGGTGGTCACCTTGTACTTATAGTTGCGGAGGACTGTTTGACTCTTTGTTAGGGACACCAGTTGGGCTTTCGTTGCGAATGTTTGTCTGGAGTAAAATTCCATCTCCACCGACCAGTACGACTTCGTTGGGATCTGGAAACGCCTGTCCATGGAGTAGGTGTTGGAAATTGTCATGATGTCGTCAGTATCATCACCCTCGGTCGTGGCATGTTCCGGTGGCACATATATGTCCACGCTCTCTTCCGTGGCTCTACCACCCTCGTCATCGTCTTCCTCGTCAGTTTGGCCGATGTCATCGTCGACATTAGGATTCCCTTCATCCTCCGTGCAATGGCTTCTTTCGTCCTCCGAGTCATCAGATGTGACATATTCATCTCGCGCCAGTCCCTCTTGATCAACCTCCTCCCCCTCCGGACCGACACGACTGGTAGCCATGTATGATCCATCGTATGTTTGGCTCTGCTCTTCGATCTGAGGTGGCATGACCCCTTGCACCCAGGAGTAGTGAGACGGCTCCTCTTCTATCAAGGCGTACAAGTGGACAACTTCAACACTAGGGTTACGACGAACTATGTCGTAGATGACTTGCGCACCGGTATCATCTGTTATGGTACGAGCAACGTAATGCGACAGAGTCCCCTGGATGAATATCGGCATCCTCCAAACAAATGACGGACGTGGTCACCAAGCTACCATAGCTGGCTTGCTTGGTCATTTTCAGACGAACGTTCTCTCCACCATCGTATGCTAATCCAGACCAATCCTGGACGATTCGACCCCCTCAGTACACCTAGATACGAAAGTCGCGGAAACTACCAGAGTCGGCCATCTTTCAATGTTGAAAAACAATTTTGAACTACCCGAGTGTTTTTTTTATGATATAAGGCTTGAGAGGAGCTGGTATTTATAGGACGTTGATCCACATTAGCTCAGGCGTTTTCGCCCATGGTACAGGCGAAAACGCCCATGGTATAGGCGAAATCACCTGGGCTCCCATTTAGTCACGGTCTGCTCTGAACCGTCAGGAATCATTCAGAACCAATTACGCATGGGCCATAGGCGAAAACGCCTGGGGCCTGGGCGAAATCGTCTATGGTTCGGGCGTTTATACCCATAAACGTTCATACTTTCAGAACGTATTTATTTTGGTACATAGATTCATTTCTTTATTTATTATGGTGAAAGACCCAATCTAGTTAACTAGGTAAAAATAACATAACTAGTCAGATAACATGTTAATAAAATATCTCAGTAAAATTTTGATTATATGATAATTCGTTAATTAGTTATCAGGTTAAAATCTGTTAATAAGTTATCAGGTTAAAATCTGTTAACAAGTTATCAACAAAAAATGTTGTTAACTAGTTATCAGTTTAAAAACCATATTAACTAGTTATCAGTTTAAAAAACATTGTTAACTAGTTAACAGCAAAAGAGGTGTTAACAAGTTTTTTTGGGAAAAAAAAATTGAAAGAAAAAAAAATTTCGTCGGAGTCTCGCCGGAAAAGTCGTCGGCGACGGCAGCCGGTCGCCAGAAAATTCACCGGCGACGTTGGCCGGTTGCCGGAGATTCACCGGCTGGTCACTAAAAATTAATATATTTAATCTAAATATAAAAATTAAATAGTATGTGTAAAATCCTAAATACCCCTAACAATCTAGACCATTAGATTGATCAAAGGGTCAAAGTGTGATCTAATGGCTGAGAAAAGGTTGGAAGGCTTCCTAATCTCAAGCCACGTAGCCAAGGCGCCGGATCCAGCTCCAACCATTTTTTGGGTTGGAATTCGGTCCAACCCATTCTCAGCCATTAGATCACCCATTGACCCATTGACCAATCCAATGGTCTAGATTGTTAGGGGTATTTAGGACAATACACAAATCATTTAATTATTATATTTAAATTAAATAATTAATATTTTTTGCAGGGGACAGCTGGTGACTCAGGCGGCCGGCCGTCGTCGCCGGCGACGACAACTTTTTCGGCGATCGGCCGACGACTTTTCCGGCGATTTTTTTTTTGAATTTTTTTTTCAATAATTTTTTTTACTTCAAAAAAATACTAGTTAACACTTTTTTTGCTGTTAACTAGTTAACAGTGTTTTTTTAACTGATAACTAGTTAACATCGTTTTTTGTTCGATAACTTGTTAACAGATTTTTTACTAACAGGTTAACCAACCGAGTTAACTAGTTAACTTATCAAGTTGTTAACTAGTTAACAAATTTTTTACTTGATAACAATATTTTTGTTGACTAGTTAACCAACCGAGTTAACTAGTTATCAAGTTGTTAACTAGTTAACTTATCAAGTTGTTAACTAGTTAACTAGTTAACTAATCGAGTTAACTTTTAACTAGTTAACATGGTTTTTATCTGATAACTAGTTAACAACGTTTTTTGTTTGATAACTTGTTAACAAATTTAGGTGATAATTTGTTATCAACATTAGTTAACTAGTTATCAAATTAACATAATTAGTTAACTAGATAACTTATCGAGTTAACTAGTTAACATCATGACTAAGATAATGATGTGATCATATTTAGTGTTTTATAAGTCCTCGATTAGCCTAGGATTCCCCATGTTTGATCTCATTTTGCTATGATTTATAGGCCTTTATGGATGTTTTATGCAAAGTGCCCTTTTGTTGCCCGGTTGCAACTTTGAGGCCAATTCTATGTCTATTGTAGTTGTTTTCTTTGCATTTTCATGTCTTGGCATTGAAGTACTAGTGACAAGGAGCACGTAGGATCAAACGAAGGTCAATCGGAGCTAGGACGGAGGAGATATGACCGTTGCAAAATCGGGAAAAATGCACAGCATTTCTTAAGGAGTTTTCGGCGAGAACTCTAAGTTCTCGACCGAAAACCTTAAGCAGAAGATGGACTTCCGATTTGTGAAGAAATTTTCGGCGAAAACTCGGGGAAGTTTTTGCCGAAAATATATGAAGGAATGTGCAGCCGCTCGGGGTTTTCAAAGACATTTTCGGCGAAAATCTTACAGAATTTTCGCCGAAAATACCTGGCAATTCCAGCACACTATATAAAGAAGAAGGAGGCAAAAATAAAAGGAACAATTCATTAATTCAGATTTCACACTTCATCAAAACCCTTTTTTCTCTACTTCTCAAATACTTTTCTCCTCCTCTCCAATCCACAACCCTAGAGCAAGGTGCAAATCAAAGTAGAGGAGCTTGGATTGAAGTCCACAACCTTGGAAGAGGAGCTTGCAACAGGAGGATTGCCATGGTGTTCTTGGTGATCATCTTTCTTTCTCTTTCCTTCATTTCCTTGGCCATGTGTGGCTGATTTCTTAGGTTTCCTTGGATTGGTAGATTAGTTGTGCTAGGATAGAGGTTGATTGTACAAATATGTCATGACTGATCTTGGATTGTAAGAGAATGGTCTCTAGACTTGTTGTTAATTCCATTGATGGCTATGGCTTGATTGGTCTATTATTTGTGATGTAATGCATGAGAGTGCTTAGATTACATGGATTGTAGGTCTAGGGATTGAAGGAAGTGTGTTCTAAGAGATTAGATCATCTCAATTCAACCATAGTTGCATGATTTCTCACTTGTGCATTTTATCGAACACTTGGCGTGCATTAGGTTTTTCATTCAGTTGAACTTTGATTAGTCTTTTGATGATTCTCTTAGTGTTAGGACATTGACATGAGAGTGTGGTGTCTAGCCTAGTGGTCATAGAGTCATAGGATAGGGTTTTGTAGCTTGGCATTTCATCAAACACCTTTAATGCATCCTTAGTCACTTAGCTTGAGAGCGAAAGCCTAGGTTGAGTGGTTCTAGGATAGTGATTTAGTGCGACGAGAGTGCATTGAGTCTATATAAGGGATTTGCGTGGTCATTCGATTGCATCCTCGATCATGTTTGGCTTGTTTGTGCATTTGTTCCTCTTGAGCATGATGAACCTATCTTTCCAAGTGAACCTCCTTTACCTTTGATTTGCACCGTTTTGTTTTGCTTTCTTATTTAGTTTCCTTTATGCTTTTGTTTCTTTTTCAAACTAAAACTCATTTCAAATGAATAGACCGTCCATGAACCGTGTGAGTATTAGCCATTGAGAGAGCCCTCGTGGAATACGACCTTGTATGTTGTGAGTTAAATCTCGCGCATCAAGTTTTTGGCGCCGTTGCCAGGAAACTTTCTCAATCCTTTTAAAGCATTTAGTAGTGGACCGTTCTTTTCACTTCCTTTCGTTTTAGTTTTGCTTCTTTGTTATTTGTTTTTGTTGTGTTGTTATCCCGCATTGTTGTACTACTTGGTTGTGTTTGTTGTGCATGTTTGTAGGCCCCTTCTCCACCTATCTAATTCATGGGAGCAAGGTTGCAAGTAAGATGAACTCGTGGAATGGAGGTAATGGTTATGGTACCTATCAAGGGTGGAATCCATCTCCTAACCCATACTATGGTCATCCTACTCCATCCAACTACATAAAGAAACTTGTGAGGGAGATAGCCAATGGTGGGGTCAAGAATAACAAGCTTCAACACCCATGTGGAATGAGCAATGTCCCTATCCATCTCCACCCTACCATCAAGTCTTGCCGGAGTATTATCAAAAGGATTTCACAAGTCATGAACAACATTCTCAACCGCCTTCCATGCTAGAGGAGCTCTTTAAGATGGTTGAAGAAAGCAAGCGTCCTCAAGAGGAGTTCACAAGCTATGAGCAACCCTCTCAACCTTCTTCTATGCTAGAGGAGCTCTTGAAAATGGTGAAGGAAAGCGAGCGTCCTCGAGAGGAGTTTGTAAGCTATGAGGAACCTTCTCCACCTCTTCCCACGCTTGAGGAAGCTTTGAAGATTGTGGATGACAATGCGAACCAACTTAATCGCTTAGCTCAAGGCATGACACTCATCAAGGAAGCTCTAGAGGATGAACAACATTCTCCACCTTCCTCCACAATTGAGGAGATGTTGCAAATGGCGGAAGATAATGCGGCTCGGTTGGATCGTTTAACTCAAAGTGTGAAGCTCATCTCCGACACCTTTGAACCGGAAGTGCTAGTCATGGAAGAGGAAGAAAGTGAGTCTCCCCAAGAGGAATTCATGAGCCATGAGAAACCTCTTCCACCTCCTTTCATGCTAGAGATGTTACGAATTGCGGAGGATAATGCAAATCGAGTTAACTGCTTATCCCAAAGCATAGAGCTCGTCACGAAGATTCTTGAGAATGAACGCCATCTCAATCATGTGGAGCAAGTTTATGATGATGAAAAGGACATTTGTGAATCCGAATAGCTTGACACGGAGGAAGATTTGGTAGTGGAGGAGATTGAAGTGCATGTTTTTCCCATGGAAACACCATGTGACAATGATGTGAGGATAGAAGAATCAAGGAGACTTGAGGATGATGACCCTTTAGAGGAGGTGAGAGATGATTTGGAGATGCTTCAAGAAGGGGTGGCACCGAGAGTGGAGCACGAAAGTGAACAACACCACTCTATTGTGGTCCCACCAAGGATTGCGAGTACTCTTCAATCTTCTTGCTTGATCATGAAGTATTTGTGCCAAGAACCCAAGGAGACATGCATCTCTACCCCTCCTAAGGTAACCGTGGAAGTGGAGCCACCTCTACTTGAACCGGAAGACTCCTTGAGTGGTATCACCAACATGGAGACGACGGAGCTCGATGGCATCCCCCTACCATACATTCTTCCTCAAACTCCTAAACTCAATGGTAGAAGGCCATGGCAAGGTAACAATTGGAACTCAAGCTTAGCTCATTGGTCATTCTACCATTTGCTTCTATTGCTACTTGGAGCTCAAACTTCAACATGGAAGAAGCTACTTGACCTCAAAGAGGTACTAAGTTGGGCACCCTAACGCAGGTATCGTCGAGCTTAAGACGGTAACCAAGCGCTTCTTGGGAGGCACCCCATGTTATCTTTAATTTTTCGCTTTTAATTGTTCTTTGAGGTTTTTGTGTTGTTGTAGCTTTTTGAATAAGGTTTCACAAGCATTTTGGATCACTCTTCATCAAGGATCATCATGGAACTCTTTTCCCTCTATTACGCCCTATGCTCCTCTCTACCAACGCGGTAACTTCGTTCCACCTTACCCTCTCTCTCTTGATCATTGAGGACAATGCTCATGTTAGTCGTAGGGGAGTTTGAGGTTTGGTGTGATTATTTGTCGGTAGAAGTCTAAGGCTATGATTGAGTTGCATGATCTTAATTGAATGTCAATTTCCTCTATTGTAGAATCATTCGGTTCTTGACTTTTGGTGTTTGATTGGCTTCAAGCTTTCACAATGACGTTTAGACTGTTCCACTTAGAACCTATAACCAGCGTGTTAGAGCTAATATCAAATGAGTCTAGGCCAGAACAGAGATTTTATCACTCTTGTATGTTGGTTGATTGGTTTGATACGTGTTTTTGTACCACTCGATAAAACCGGTCTAAGACGATGAAGGCAATCAGAATTCTCCTTCCTTTTCCATGTTTTTCATTCTCTTTTTGATCCCTCGTGATTGTGGCTTGAGATTAGACGGAATCCAATTCGAAATCTTGTGTTGAAGTTGTAAGGGGCTAAGGATCAAGTGGCAAAAGAAAATGCTCAAAAGAAAAGAAAAGCTAGGCAAGCTCGGCACCTAAGTGAAGTGTCGGTTGAGCACTAGCAATAGCAAAAGCTGTGAGCTAGGCAGGTTGAACACCTAAGTGAAGTGTTGGATCGAGCACTAGTATGCAGTAAGAAAAAAAGAGAAGAAAGAAAAAAATGAAAATGGAAAGAAAAGTAAGAAAAAAAAGTTCTCAATTGTAGCCCTTGATCCTACGCCCGAGTTTGTAAAGAGCGGATCTAGAAGCGGATGAAGTCGAGTCGATAGCCACATCATGATCACTCATCACTCTCAAAAATTCTCCTACCCCCACCTTTTCCGTTCCATCTCCCGAGTTCAAGTCCTTCTAATTAGAGTTGGTGTTATCGTGGTCGGTTTTTCTGTATCCCAATTAACCACTACTTGAAGTGTGCATATGATTAGTGAGGTCTAGACTTGTTTGGTTGACGTTCTTGCATGTGTAGGTTAAGTTTGTTCGTGGAACAGTTTAGGCCAAATTGTTATCGTTTGAATCTCAATGTGACCGATCTTGTCATTTGTGGACTTGGATGTTTTCTAATTCATTTGCTTGAGGACAAGCAAAGCTTAGTCGTAGGGGAATTTGATGTGATCATATTTATGCTTTATAAGTCCTCGATTAGCCTAGGGTTCCCCCATGTTTGATCTCATTTTGCTATGATTTATAGGCCTTTATGGATGTTTTATGCAAAGTGCCCTTTTGTTGCTCGGTTGCCACTTTGAGGCCAATTCTATGTCTATTGGAGTTGTTTTCTTTGCATTTTTCAGGTCTTGGCATTGAATTAATGGTGACAAGGAGCACGTAGGATCAAACGGGAGGTCAATCAGAGCTAGGACGGAGGAGATATGACCCGTTGCAAAATCGGGAAAAATGCACAGCATTTCTAAGGAGTTTTCGGCGAGAACTCTAAGTTCTCGACCGAAAACCTTAAGCAGAAGATGGACTTCCGATTTGTGAAGAAATTTTCGGCGAAAACTCGGGGAAGTTTTGCCGAAAATATATGAAGGAATGTGCAGCCGCTCGGGGTTTTCAAAGACATTTTCGGCGAAAATCTTACAGAATTTTCGCCGAAAATACCTGGCAATTCCAGCACAGTATATAAAGAAGAAGGAGGCAAAAATAAAAGGAACAATTCATTAATTCAGATTTCACACTTCATCAAAACCCTTTTTTCTCTACTTCTCAAATACTTTTCTCCTCATCTCCAATCCACAACCCTAGAGCAAGGTGCAAATCAAAGTAGAGGAGCTTGGATTGAAGTCCACAACCTTGGAAGATGAGCTTGCAACAGGAGGATTGCCATGGTGTTCTTGGTGATCATCTTTCTTTCTCTTTCCTTCATTTCCTTGGCCATGTGTGGCTGATTTCTTAGGTTTCCTTGGATTGGTAGATTAGTTGTGCTAGGATAGAGGTTGATTGTACAAATATGTCATGACTGATCTTGGATTGTAAGAGAATGGTCTCTAGACTTGTTGTTAATTCCATTGATGGCTATGGCTTGATTGGTCTATTATTTTGATGTAATGCATGAGAGTGCTTAGATTACATGGATTGTAGGTCTAGGGATTGAAGGGAGTGTGTTCTAAGAGATTAGATCATCTCAATTCAACCATAGTTGCATGATTTTTCACTTGTGCATTTTATCGAACACTTGGCGTGCATTAGGTTTTTCATTCAGTTGAACTTTGATTAGTCTTTTGATGATTCTCTTAGTGTTAGGACATTGACATGAGAGTGTGGTGTCTAGCCTAGTGGTCATAGAGTCATAGGATAGGGTTTTGTAGCTTGGCATTTCATCAAACACCTTTAATGCATCCTTAGTCACTTAGCTTGAGAGCGAGAGCCTAGGTTGAGTGGTTCTAGGATAGTGATTTAGTGCGACGAGAGTGCATTGAGTCTATAGAAGGGATTTGCATGGTCATTCGATTGCATCCTCGATCATGTTTGGCTTGTTTGTGCATTTGTTCCTCTTGAGCATGATGAACCTATCTTTCCAAGTGAACCTCCTTTACCTTTGATTTGCACCGTTTTGTTTTGCTTTCTTATTTAGTTTCCTTTATGCTTTTGTTTCTTTTTCAAACTAAAACTCATTTCAAATGAATAAACCGTCCATGAACCGTGTGAGTATTAGCCATTGAGAGAGCCCTCGTGGAATACGACCTTGTATGTTGTGAGTTAAATCTCGCGCATCAGATAACTAGTTAACATTTTTTTAAGATGATAACTAGTTAACCAATCGAGTTAACTAGTTATCCATGTTAACTAGTTATCAGTTGTTAACTAGTTAACCAACCGAGTATATAACTAGTTAACAAATTTTGTACTTGATAACGGTTATTTTTGTTAACTAGTTAACCAACCGAGTTAACTAGTTAACTTATCAAGCTAACTATAAACCACGAGTCATGAGTCGACAAAAGCCCCAACAAAAAACGGAAAAAACACCTACTACAACACTACCAAAAGCAAGAAAAGAGCCAACATTCAACCCAAACAAATGCTGGAAATAATCCAACAATATCATCTATGTAACACCCATCCCTCAAACCGACCCGGGTTCACTCGTGGTCGAACCGGTTTGAGTGCTACTTGAGATACAGCATTTAAATAAAGGAGTAAAACGCAGCGGAAATAGAAAGCAACTCTTAAATAAAAGCTCAAAGACAACCGAAGGCCTTCATTACATAAAAACCGAAATCCGAAACCAAAACTCAAAACGATTACAAATCTCCCAACCCAAAAGTGTCAACCGAAATCTAAAATTAAAACAATGGTCACTCCACAATAGCTTCCTAATCTTCACTTCACAACTCCAACCTGCAACTCCTCCGAACTCAACCGAACACCTGAAAAGAGAAACTGGGGGAAATCAGCTTCCTAATGAAACTGAGTGAACCCACTGGGTTTAACTATGCGCCGAACCTAGCTTAGGAGCGATCCCAACTCCACACACAAACAACATCGGAATCTGACACAGCCAATCTCATTTTAATTCCTAACATGGCACTAGGTGATTCCACAAGAACTTACATCCTCCGGTATATATACAATTAATAAAATTCAGCAATGTACTCAAGTTATCAATCCCCAACACAACATCATCAACGGAGTCATCAGACGCACGATACAACACTTAGCCACAGTACACCTTCCAACACGAATAGCACCCACATTTATCCATCAACCACACAACTCACAAATCACAGTTACCGACATCGACCACAGCTCATTAGAAGCATTGCACCAGCACAATCCAATACACACAACATACACCAGTCACACACACACGCACACTCACACAACACACATGTATCTCAAGTGATTATCTAGATGAGTTCATTAGGCGCCATAAGGAGTTTATCCCGCACCACCCCTGCCGGCCTGACGCACCTCTCTCCCCTGGAGAGGTCCAAGACGCATCCTCTCCCTTGGAGGATACCACGAGACCTTTCCCTTGAAGGAATCGTAAACTTGACTCAACCAAACAAATCACGCCTTTCCCTTGAAGACGTGACCGCACCTCTTTCCCTCGAAGAGGCACTTAGCACCCATAGTGCAGTTTTAGGGGGCAGTGCAGGCTCCTTCAGATTCTAACATTTCATTCAATCACTTCATTCAATTCATCCCTTAAATTCATCTACCAATTTCATTCATCAATTTCTCCTCAAATCCATCCAATTCACATCATCAAGACCATCAACAGTTCCACCATCAATTTCCAACATTAATCCAATTCCAAACCTCAATCCACATATCACAATCCAAATCAATTTCACAAATCAACAATGCAATTCCAATCACTAAGTCCAACAACAATTCCCACATCAATTCCATCGTCGACCAGTTCCAAACCACATGCACAATCACAAGCCAGGCAAACACGCATAGCAACCAAGCAATGTCAACAGTCAACCCAAGCCCCAAATCCTTCACCCAATTCTATTGTCCAATTCCATTTACTAATTCCCTAAGCCAATTCCATGTATCAATTCCATTATCCAATTCTATGTCATAAATCTATATCACTATCACATTATCAACCCCCCATCCCACATAGCACCACTTCCACCAAAACAACTCATAACATCAGGTCATCCAACAACACATAGCATCATCTCAAAACCCAACATCACATAAACCAACATAATCCGAATCATTCAGTAATCCCACATCACACATAACCACACATCACAAGACATTCAACGCCTCCCACGGCACAAACAGTTTAAGGGTAAACGGCTAGCTCACCGGCCACCCCCACCTGCAAGTACAGGGGAAGCCATGTCATGAGTCGTAGGGTTACCCTCCTGTACGTCCTTTATTGGACGACCCCACATTGGCAGGGTCATCCACCTGTTCATCATTTATAGGGCACCCCACATTGGCAGGACCACCCTCCTGCAACCACAACCTGATACAATAGCATAATATACATAATTCTCATGTTCACAGACCCGTCCCTCCTATCACTCTTTACTAGTTTCGATCAATTTATCATCCATGTTAATCAATTCCCCCAATCAAACTCATCACAAACAGCCATCAATCATCAACCAATCCATCAATTAACAAATATCCAACAAACATCAAAACAGCATATTTCACAGAACAATCAATTGCAGAACAGTTTTCCCCTTTTACTCTCTTTCAGTTTCATGCAAGGCCCTACATTTTTCTAGGTCTGAATTGTAACTCCTCACACACCGACCACACTACCTATCGTACGCTAAACCCTCACCTGACAAGAAGACGAGGCTCTAAACTCTTCAAGAAACCCGAACAACCAAACTCTCAGACACCAAAAACGTAGCTATCCTCCTCTTCACCGACAGCAGCTTACTCCGAAATATCCAGAACTTCTGGGTGCGATCTCTTCCTCTCATCACAACGAACTCATAGCAAGAAACGGATCGCCAATCGGATCTCTACAACTCTCAGAATCGAGGTTTGAAGTTTTGGAGATTTCTGGCTGAGACACAAAAAACGTAGCTCTTCCTTCTTCCACTGACAGCAGCCTGCTCCGACCCAGCCAGAACCACGACCAGCGATCTCTTCCTCTCGCCGCCACGAGCGTGTATCAAGAAACGGATCGTCAATCGGAGCTCTACAACTCCCGGAATCAAGGATTGACCCAAATGGGGTTTTGGTTCTTCAAACACGGGTTTGGGGAAGAGGAGAGGGAGAAATGAAAAATGAAATTGAAGAAACTCCTAAAATCCGAATTTCAATCACTCAATGCTTGAAACACGGCCCACGTATCATCAAATGCACCCCCAAAGTGATTTAACTCAACCCAACTCAAATTCGAACGTCCCGAACTTCGATGGAACCTCAAGAACACTGTTTCAAATGCCTCAATCACCCGAACTCGAGTTCCAAAACGTTTGGTTGGGCGGGGATGTTACAATCTATACATCATCATTATCAACAAATAATGCTGTTTATCATCATCTATACATCTATACATCATCATCATTATCTAAATCCCTCTTCTGTACAAATCCTCGACTCCTAATCCAGCCCCGACCCGGCCTGAATCTCCATCAACAACATCAACACTAGAATCTTTCCCACTGCAAATTTAAAGAAAGAACAGCATTAGTCTTTTACATCTAACTCCAAGTTGCAAAGATAGCTCCAATGATGCAAAACAAGCATTGTATCCGGAACACATGTAGCTTTTACGAAATGAAGTAAAGCTCCATTCCAAAGATAGAAATCGAAAGCATCAAATCGTAATCGTATGTTCAGATTTGAAGTTAGTGTAGCTCCATTTCAATCATCTAAATCAAGCATCATTTCCTAATCATATGTAGCTTGTGCAGATTCAAAGTGAGCATCCCCACAAGGTACATAAACAGTGTGAAAGATGGATAGTAAATGGACAGCATATGCATCGAAAGAACCCTAGAACACTAACCATTATGAAAGAAATACAGACGAGACCATAGCTACTTACTAAGGAAAAACAGACTTAATTAACCCTATCGATATCCAAGTATTGCTGCAGAGAATGTGGGACACCCAGTTTGATCTGCAGCTTCATTTGCTCCATTGAAACCCCAGGAATCGACCCTACACCAAATGGCATCATCCCATCTGAAGCAATTCTGAGATTAATGCCTACAAACTGAAGCAAAAACAAAACAAAGTCATACCTCTACGGAAAGCAGGAATCGAATTCGAAGTGATGGCATCTACACACACGCATCACCGCAGCATTAATATCCTGCTGCGATCAAAACCCTAAATTTCAATCATCTCCATTAACAAAGCCCCTGAAACTCCAATCTTAGAGTAGTTGAGATTCAGTAGTTACCCATGCTGGTCATATCCGACTCCCATCTCCACGAGCAAGAGCTTCATCGGTCCATCGGGATTGACGATCGCGCTTCCGCTTTGCTCAGCAGCCATCCCAGTCGCCGCTGCCGCCGCTTTCAGCCGATTATTTGGTTTCCGAGAAAGTACCTGGGTCAGGGAGTGCTTTCTGGAAGTTACCGAGATTCTCTCCAGGTCAGGGATTAGGTGCTGCTGAACTTGGAGGGAAGATCTCTGAACTTGGCCACCAGGTCTTCCTCCTCTTCGTCGATCTAGCTCGAGGGGATTTGGGGCTTCTTGGCTCCTCCGGAGACGGTGGATTTTGTAGCGGCGACGAGCACCGTTTCGGATTCTACTTCGAAGACAGCGACAAAGATGATGACGGCGAAGAGATGAGAGCGAAATCGACGTGAGCCGATGAGAGGCGGAGAAGAGATTTGGCGGCCGTGTTTGGGAAAGGAAAGGAGACAGCTAGGGTTAATCTAATTTTTTAAAATTCCTAAATTACCCTTCCGGTCTCCTGGGTTGGACCGGTCCAACCTTTAAAGGTTGGGTCCGGATCCAGAGCCACGTAGCAAATATAATAAACAATGATTTATTTAGGTATTGGAAATCAGATGACTTCATTTTTCTATTGAGATCCATATTAAAATTTACGAGATCAATCATATAAACAATTCTTTAACTAGTACTTTTTCGGCCCGTTGGCCGATTTTATTTGGTATAATTAGTAAATGAAGAATAATCATGTAAATGAGTAAATTTAGGATTATATTTAGCCAAATTAAAACCAACTAAAATTTTAAATCAAAATATTGAAATCAAACTAAAAACTCGAGGGTAAAAATATTTATATTTTACTAACATCTTTAAGTCATTTTGTATTTACTTAGCTTAGTAGCTCTCGTATAAGAAAAATTTTTTATTTAATATAGTAGAATATGACGGAAAAATAAGTGGCCCTACATAAATAAAAATTACATTTTTTGTAGGTGTATTATTATATATCTTATTCATAAAAAGTGTGTATTTAATTTCTCTTTAAACATTATATTATTATTGTGGTTACCCTATTTTTTATTAAGTATTCTAGTCAATTTATTATTTTTATATATTGGATATGTTTGATATGCATCAAGTAAAATTCATACAAAACTAATTATTATTAAAATTCTCAACTTGAAAACAGTGTATTTGAGTTTAGAAAAAAAATTCTAAAACTTCAAAGCGCTTCAAAGATATTGAAATTTTATTATTTAATTTCTAAATCTAATAAATAAGATGAAATAAAACTATATTATTGGTTCGTAACTTCAATTTAAAGGGAATACCTCTCTAATTATAAGTGCTCATATAATATGTATATTATTATTGGCCTGTTGGTAGAGTTAATACAATACCAAAAAAATATATACTAAATAAAAGAATGTTATGATAAATTTAAGGATATTTTACATATTAATTAAGTTTGATTACATACTCAAATAAAATAGGTCCACTTATGACCATTAAAAATTTGTAAAGGAGAAATGACATAAACAATCATACCTATTGTTCAAACAAATTTTTCAAATGAGTGATGTCATCTAAACCTAACAAAAATTTTGTTACATAATATTTAATTAATCCTAAAGTCTTACAAACAAAAGTCAATTCAACACAAATAACCAAATTAATAACAACTCATTTGAAGCATTTACAAACAAACAAAGTCAAGACTAAAAAACCATCATCTGTGTAAAAAAAGTATGTTCAGGTGTAGTTCAACATAACAAAAATAAAGCCTGAATTGACACATTAAAAGAATATAGAAGTAAAGATCACTAAATCCTAACCCTCAAATACTACATCATAAACTCTAATATTAAATCGCATGTAAAACTCTAAATTTGACCGTAAGTCCAAATTAAAAAACCATAAACCCCCAATAATAAACTTGAAATCCCTAACACTATATCCTAATCTTTGAACACTAAACTACAACCCTCAAACTCTAATATTCAAACACAAATATGAAAAAAATTTAGTGTTAGGGTACTTGGGCGTTTTCCCATTATATATACTTAGATTTCATGAACATGTTCAAGTCAAACTAACTCAACTCGATCAATAATCTGAATTGGAAAAAGTTATTGACATATAATCTACTTTACTTAATATCTCATGATTCATACCCTTATACACTCGTGATCTCACTAACCATTGCTTTTACTAAGAATTCTTGATATATAGTTTTTTCGGCTTATTGGCCAATTCAAGATTTTTTCTCTCACTTCACATTGACAACCTAAATAAATCAACTGAATAAATAGTTACCAATATTTCCTTAGTTATTCGAACCAAACAATAATAGTGAAATTATATATCTAAGTATCATATATATTTTAATTATATATGACGAACAAATGGTTGTTCTTATGATTTTGAGGCACATGAACTCACTTAATTTTTAAAATCTTTCTACAGGTATCGAGTTAGACGAATGTTCAAACTATATTCCAACTCGTGTCATGAACAAAATCCATTATAGGTTATGGAGCCATACATATTATTTACTTTAAAGGCTCGATGTATCTTAAAAAATTTAACTTAAAAAAGCTGGAAAACAAACCATATTATTTACTTCAAAATCATGATGTATATTTATACCTTTAACATGAGAATGTTGGGAAATAAATATTCTAACTAAATTTTATATTTGATTAATTATTTACTTCAAAGTCACTATACCATCTTGATCATATTATTTTAATATGAAAAATCCAATTTATAATGTTAATGATCCTCTTAGTTGATTGATTAACATCTTGATATATTACTTTTATATGAATGATTTTATAATATAGAATTATAACACTCATATATAAAATAATTTAGTTAAAATATGATTGAATATGCTTGGAAATTGAAACTGTTTTGGACGATTTAAAATTTTAGATGAAGTACCATATATTAAACTCGATGATGTGGCAATGTACTGTCATTAATTAAGGATGAGTCATATTGGTGAGTCATCACTTAACGAAATTTTGGATGGAAGTGGTTGTTTGTTAGGTTGGCATAGTAGGAGGGGGTAAATTGATCATTTCATAGCATAGTGGATTGTTTGTTAACTTAGTAAAGTACCATTTTCCCTTGATTTAATATGTTGAATGAATCGTATGTTAGGTCCGTTGACGATGTTAGAGAACAAATTTAGTGAAAGTGTTTGGAAAATTTTAGTGTATAGTAGATTGTAAAATTATCAAAGTGTGTATTAAGGGGGGTGATATTTGGTTCTTTATTGTGTAGGTGTAAGTAATGCTTAGTAACAGTTTGGTTATCCTCTACATAGTTTTAATATAATATTAGTTTTTTACTAAAATATATTAAAATTGATGTCGTTGGATTCGAAAAATTAAAACGAACAACATTTGTGAAGGAAACAATATGTTTTGAGTAACACATAAAATATTATGATAAGAAAACTAATTAAAAGAGAAAAGAATTAGGGAAGAGAGAGAGTTTAAAAAAAATAAATAAAAATAATATTTACCTACATTTAAGGAGAAGCCTCCAAAAGCTGATGTGTCAAATAAATTTTATCTAAAATGCTTATATATAGTTTTAGATACGCCGACCATTTTTCAAGGGGGCAATCATTTGACGTAGTAGAGGTGTTATGCTTATGTATGCCTTTACGTAGGCAACGGATAAAAATCAAACATATTTTCTAAGTGTTCGAAACCTTCAAACAAAAATATGGGCTGTTAAATGAAGGTTGATTCTTTGATGAATCTAAAATTCTAGATTGTTATAAGTTTTCATTATACATATCAAATAATGTTATAAAAAAGTGTAGCTCGTTTACGGTGATAGATGATCACCTGTTTTTAACAAATTTTTTGGTAATCAACTATGGAAGGAGAGGACTTAAGAAATCATCAGATGTTAGCAACGATCAGTCTACCAGGGTGAAAATATAAGGTAGGATCCCTAACCATTACATGAACTAAGATAACGTCCTCCTTAATGTCTACATTGGGTCAACCACCATGAAAGCACAAAGTGCAATCATCCCTGCAAGTAAGAAGTTTTAACACAATAAGGTCGTAAATACTAGAGTACAAGATACCAGTCGCGAAGAGAGTTGTCACAAAGGAGCCCCTCACAACCAATCCATCTGCCCCTCCTACCGGGGTTGCCGTCGCACCGCCCACATTTATCTTGGATCGGTTGAGGGTTGGGGGTGAATCACAATGTTTTCTTGTTGGGTGGGGGTGGGGGTGGGGGCGGAGGAGACAAATTAGGGGAGGAGAGCAATTCACCCAAACCATGAAGAAGATGTCTCTAAATGACAAATATAGATAATTGAAAATGTTCAAACATAACCCAATTACGAGACTTTCAAATTTTACAAAGGACAAGAGCCCCGAATGTTTATAGAAGGCCAAAATTGGAAGAATAATTCTTACGAGTAGTAAACCTCGGCCATCATTATCCATTTTCATTTGTACATACCAAATAACATGTAACAGAAGGCCGACTGAGAGCACTCTCGTTGCGAATTAACCACTATAGTTCTACGAGAGAAGAAACAACTGACCACTAGGTTCAGCCGCTTCTTGTGTCATTGTCCCAAAACGTCGGAGAAAATGAATTAGTTGAGTGATAAAACCATCGCGAATGTTTTGAGTGATAAAACCTATACAAAACCTTCAGAACATATAAAATGGAGAAGTGGGGAAGAGTATCCCCTTGTCAGAGCCCTCGCGAGGGAAAGAAATAACCATGATGATACCCAATCAATATGAAACAAGAGTAATACACTCCTCATTCCTCGTTCAGCCGCATAAAATGAGTGTTGAAGCCAAGTTGAGATGAGGCTTGAAGCAAAATAGATCACTAGTGCATAAAAACTTTGAGGAGCATAAAAACTTATTCACTGTCCTCTTACACTAAGATAGTGCATGACCTCGTGCGCTATGATAACATTATTTTTTGTTCTTCGATCTTTCGACCTCAACACCAACACTCTTAAATGACTTTGTAAAAAACTTGGCACAAACTAATATTATTTGCTTCATGCTGTATGTGGCTGATAAACTTTCAAATTAAAGTGATTAAATTAAATTGTTCAGATTTTGTTCGATTCCGTGAAAAATCAGTACCTTGTTGGAAATCTGGACTCAGTTCCATTCAAATATCGAATATCGATCAACCTTGAAGATGTAAATGCCTATTAATTAATTAAATTTATTGGTTTAATAATGTAGTAACGTAACGTGGGTTCTTATTGATGGACGGTGGACAAGTTGTAAATAACGTTATTATATTACTCCCTCCAAAGTCCAAAATTTTTTTTGGTGAAAATGGTTGAAGAAGATGATAATATCGGTTGTCAGATTAATGTAGGAATTGAATATTATTTATTCTTTATTTGGTGGCTTGAATTAATTGAACTAATGATAATGCTCCTCGTCCTCCATGTGCAGAAGAGAAACTTTGAGAAACAAGATAGTTAGGTTAGGTGACCAAGATTCTCAGATCGATCAAACAGCTTCATTCATTGTATAATGTGTACTATTTCCAATAGCACCACCCCCATTGTATGACTCAATAAGCTCCTTTGTAGTATAATATTGGGCATGGAATGAACTGAGTTTGGAGGTTCCTTTGTAACCTTTACAGTTGCCAGGAAATTCTTTTACTTTCGGTGGTTGAGAGACCCTCCAATTCCAACTCCTCCAACTTATTATATACAACAATTATACATATACTATGTCTCCCATGAAAAATCAAATCATAACGGGGTCGTTTGGTAACAGGATATTGATATTGATATCAGCAGATATCATGATATTCGAGTTATCACTGTTTTTTTCGTACCACATATCAGGATATTTGGGGGAAAAAGTAATATCAATATCACTCCACACATATTCTACTCCCCCTAGAATATGTGAGGGGTGATATTGATATTACTTTTTCCAGACAATTTTGCCCCACACTTTAATTTCAAATTACACTGCCATTAATCATTACTCTCAACACCAACTATTTCTCTCTCACCAACACTTGAGGGTATTTCTGTCATTTCCACAATTAAGTCACTTATCTCCACCTAATACAATACCACTACACCAAACAATGATATCATGATAATTGGCTGAACATATCAATACTAATAACATCTCAATATCTCCCTAATCTCAATATCCCTACATATCATTTTTCCAAACGACCCACGTCATTCTCGCTTTCTCATCATCAACCAACTTGCTCGCCTTTTAATTAAATGAATTACGTACGCATTAAGGACAAAATTACTTATGAATCAATCGAGTCAAACCAACATGTAATTTAATTATCATTATTATTAGCAATTTCGCATGATCATGCGGTCTGAAATGACACCTAACTCTAGCTGTTAGGGTTTTGTTTCGATCATTTGGCTAGTCCATGCACGGTGCTTAGCAACTTTACTGTGCTCGTCAACTTGATATGTTGAGTGCGGATCGGAGGGATCTTTTAATCCAACTCAACATGCCAAGTTGGCATTCACAATTATTGAGCGAGTTTGTATATTTATTAGGGTGAATTGTTAACTTTCGTTACAATACTTAAAACGAATAATGAATGTGTTGGGAATTGGCTAAAGTTCATTGGATTATTTGGAAGCATGAATCAAAGATTGGTTCATGTATTGGTTGTTGTGAATGCACCAAGCATTCATTTGGTACATGGAACACATTTTGCAATAGTGAACTTGGAGAAATACATTGATGTGGTTCCATGTATGAGTGATTGAATTGATTAGGTGATTTGAATCTGCTCATCTATTGAGTGGAGTGTGAGCCTATAAAAGGCTTTGGTAGAATTAATGATGTAGAGATCATCGTTCTCATCACTCCATATGAGAGTGAGTGTAGTCTTCTTAGACATTTGTGAGTTGTGAGAAACTCTTGTAGAGATAGGAGAGTGTGTGTCCACTTCCTACTCTTTGTAATTACTTAAAATAGTGAATTTGTGTGTTGGCTTCCGCCCGTGGAGTAGGAGGAACATTTTCTCCGAACCACGTTAAATTTGTGCATCCCTTTCCTTTAGTTTGTGTGGGTGTGTACAACTGATTCGCTTCCGTTCGTGGCAAAACAGAATGATGCTACTAAATAAGAGTCGATCGAGTATCATGAAACAAATTACAATAATTCGATAATTCAAATAGTCAAGTGAAATAATAGTGGCAAGAATGAACAAAAGAGTTGTGAAACCAGAATATTACTTATTGTGTTAATTGTTATTATATGAACGTAGGTTTACCGGATAGTGGATCACAGCAGAATTAAATATCGGAGGATGAGCCCAGAGAGAGAACCACAAGTACAACGACGGCTCATCAACGGCCATAATTCCTCAACACAATCTACAATATAAAAATCTAATCCAGTGGTTCAGAATGCTTCGGCGGTTGCCGTCCTCTGCGGTCGTCGGCAAATTAACAGTAATTTCGAGGATTTCCATTTTTGGACGACGTCAAAAAACAACGACCAACCAAAACCACATAATAAACTTCATTGAAATTAAAACAATAAAATTATTTGTATGATTTGGTGGCTCTTATTTAATTCGGAAAATAAAAAAATTTGGTGATTTTATTCTTATTTTGTTTATCAATGATCAATTGATCTCCCGTATCCATAAAACAATTTAAAATTGAAGAAATTATATATTTTTGGGTTTGAATTATGAATGGTAATGGGTCGGGTTAGGGTGGTACCTTAATGCCTAACATTTTTTCGATGAAATTGGGTACATGATGGATATTTTAGTGTGGGACACATGACAGGGTAGATATACCAATTGAGACAAATAATTTAAAATTCATAAAAATAAAAATTTGTTTATAAAAATATTTACTAAATTTTATTTTTATATTCGAAAGATATATTAATAGTGCAGAAAATTAAGTTACTATGCCAAGAGATAAGATAAAATTTAACAATAAATATGTTAGGGTTATAAGTAAATATGATAAGAGATATTATAATTTTAAAAATATAATCACAAATTTTATATAGAATGAGCCGATAATGGGCGGCTTAGGACGGTGTGGGGCATATCAAATACTCAAACTTTCCCCACATTTATTGCTAATTGGGTAGTATTTTCCCTAAAACATTTCAAGTCAAGTAGACCCAAACAAATCGGATCCAAATTGTCATTCCTAGGATACCAAATGCCTACGTTGGAATTACAGTTTTATTTTTTCGAAATGAGAATTACAGTTCTTTATAGAATAGATATTAAAAATAAAACATTGAGGATTTAGTATTTAATATTTACCATTAATTTGAAAAGATGTTGTATTATAGGTTTCACTGTTTCAGATCCAAATGTTTATTGTGTGAAACTGACCAAGTCGCCAAGTCGGTAAATGGTTGGAAAATAAAATGAATATATTTTACGTGTTCAAATTATGTAAACAATCTTTACGAAAATATACATCTTTACATTGTTGATAGAATTTCAACTACAAATAATTATTGTTCTATAACATTACCCCTCTTCATGTATTATATTTAACGAAATATGTATGTAATAGACATACTACAAAAGAATTGATATTTAGCGACGGAAAAAATCGTCGCCAAAAGTCCAAATTTGGTCGCATAAATTTTTTGACGACGAATGTCGAAAATACAACGTCGTTCAATCAACCTTGCGACGGATATCAATTTATATAGTCGTATTTTCTATTTTCTGTGATGAATATTCCAGTCACCATATATATATCAAATTTCTAGGGATTAAAATTCTTTCTGTACAGAAAGAACATCTTGACATGAACTTTAACTTTGCATATACATTAAAAAATGACATTCGTAGTTATAGTAAGTAATGAATTGTTGGAGACTAAAACAATATTATATATTCATCAAAATGATAAGACTTAATACCTTAAAATGTCACAAGCGCAAAGACACAATTATTCGAATAGCCATAAGATATACATAATTCAATGAGCATCACAATTATTCAAAAAATTTCAATCATGTCACACATACTCATATGCATTATCAATTTAATATTAATATACTTATATACTCGATTAAGTATATAGTACTTAAAGTATTTATTTCATCAATTATTCAAAAAATTTATTAAAAATTAAAAGCATTAAGTTGAAAGTGGACAAAGTTGATGCCATCTTATGTCATTTAGCTTAAAAGTTAAAAGTTAAAACAATCATACGATTATAAAGCAATAATAGTAAGCAATACTCCTAAAGTAAAGAATATTTAATTAGAGGTATGGAGGGTCTCCTGTTCTATAAAAGCTTGCCCCCACCTTAAGTCTAAACGACTCCCTCAGGCCTCAAGTCCTCAACCCTCAATACTTAGTCATTTCTCAAGGGGATCCTACCCATTCGATCTTTACCCTTCTATTTTCCTATCATTTCTCTTCCATTCGATCTTGATCCTTCTCTCTCTATCGGTGGTTGATTTTCACTTATCCCAAATAAACATGAACAACAACACTACTGCCATAGCTCCTCCTCATAGAAGTTTCTCAATGAACAACTACGACCTCATCAACATGATCCATGCTAACCATCTCATCGGATTCGCTCCGCCGCCTCCTCCTTCCCTTCCTTTTTACTCATCATACCCTCCGGCAGCGGCGGCGGCACCGCCTCTTCTGCCTCTCCCAGTTAGTAGGCCCCCGCGCCACACCTCCCTTCCTAATTACCAAACCACCCCTAGAAAACCCGCTAACCGACCCAGGAAACATAAAACCAAACGGGTTATTAATCGACCCAACCAGCCAAAGCCTGGTTCAGCTGAGCCGGTCGGACCGAAGGTTTCGTCGTATCCAGCTGGTGGTAAGGAAATTCCTGTAATCTCCTTGGCGGCGGATGATCTGTTTATTAGTTTGCTATCTCCGCCGCCAAGCAGCCTGCCCCTGCCCAAGTTTTTTATGGGCAGGCCCAAAAGGGCGCAGCAGCAGGTGATGAGAAGCTGCACAGTGGAAGCTGCCGCTGGAGGGAATGATGACGTGTCGGTGGATAATCTCCGGCGACTTCTCAGGCTTCCTTGAAGATGGGAAACAATCAAATAATCAAATATTTGGGTTTTACGTCTCGTGTGGGTGTGGCTTTGGTTTTATGAAAAGTCACCCTTTTATTTTATTTTATTTTCTATTGTTTAAAAATTATTAAAAGGTGTAAGATGATAAGTTTGTGATCCACCGTCCAATGGTTTTTTAATTAGATTGGGCGGTGGGGGAACAAAACTTACACAAAGGGTTACTTTTTTTGCGCCCTCTTCTTCTTACCTAATTCCCTCAACTTGGTTGCTTTCATGTGTTTTCTATTGGTAATTGTACTTCTACGTTGGAAACCTAATAAATTAATAATAATAATTATTATTATCGCTGATTTTAATATTTTGAGGTTTGCTGAATCTTCAAGATTAGAGAACTGATGTCATAAAACATATAAAGTAAGCTTCACTTAAATAAACATATTAATGATAATTACTATTAGTTTTTTTAATTTCATTCATATTTCATACTAAACACTAACGGGTCGTTCGGATAGGTGGATAGGTGATTTGGGAGGAGGTGATTTCAAATGTCTAGAGACTTGAAATAGCATGAGATTTGAGGTCCCCTTGCTATTTGAAAAATAGAAAGTTTGGATGGGTGGTTTGGAGAGATTGTTGGGTACGAAATTCATAAAATAAAAAAATTGAAAATTAAATTCATGTTTCAAATGACCAAAATGTCCTTCATTAATCATCTACCAAAATTTGATGGCTTATATATGTGGGTTAATTGTAAATAGTTGAATTAGTTGAGGGTAAACTAGTAAAAGTGTATCAAATCTCTCTTAAACTCCCCAAAATCCCTGCTTTATTATGGTGATTTTAAAATCTCTCCCAAATCACTTTGGGCTTACCTAAGATATTTGAAATCTCTTTCAATCTCCACATATATTTGCAGCCCAAACAAGAGATTTTAATGAAATCTCTAGGGCAGGGATTTGGGCCCCAAATCACCCAAAATCCTTCCCTCAAATCACTCATCCAAACGACCCGTAAACTTTTCTTCTTTCATTGAAAACCATTAAACTATCACCATTTTGCATCTACCACTCTGTCATATTTATAATGAAGTATATGGCGTGGATTTTTCTTATGATGCCAGTTTGGATGATTGTGCTGAGCTGGATGTCATGGGCGAGTCCGAATCTGCGTCCAAACTTTAAAGTTTGGAACCAGGTCCAACCCAAAACAGAAGGGTAATTTTGGCATTTTGTAAAAGTTAATACAACCCTAATTATTCTCCCCAAATCTGCCGCATCTCTCTTCTCCCGTGCAGCCGTGCTACCTCCTTGCCATGAATGGAGCTCCCCCTCACAAATCAAAGCAAAAAAATACGATTGTCGTGATTGGACCAGTTGAGCTATTCTCCGGCAAGTAAGGATAAGCCGTAAAGGCGAAAGAGAGTTAGAAGAGAGGAAGAATTGAGGTGGAGTTGAGAAGAAGAAAGGGGGGAAGTATAGAAGAAGAGGCAGAAGCCTTCATTTGGGAGAAATAGGGTTTAACAATGTTCATTAATTGATTCCTAACATTACAATATCTTGGCTTTTATAGCCCTACCAAATACCAAATTTCAAACAGATCCTTCTACTATCTAATCATTACAAATTGGTCACTCCTATAAGTTGGGTCATTACAACGATGGCCACCTTCACCGGTGGCAGATCCATTTTCCGTTAGTCATCATCCGTCCACAGTACGGCGGCTTCGTTTCGCCTCCCAAATGAAGGCCGCCCCGAAAGCCTCCCCAACTTCTCCCTTTCGTGCTAAAACCAACAAGCCACCATCTCAATCCGCATTTAGCTCTATATTCTCTCAATTCCTTCCATCACAGAATGCCAATTGGAATTAAGCTCTATGTCTTACCTTGATCTGCCTTGCACAGGTAACTTTGGAAGAAGTAGGTTCCAATACATCAAAACTCATTAGCTTCGGTGGAGCAACGACAACCGATGGAGCAGTGGAGGCTAACGGAGCAGCTGCGTCCAACGAAGAACGATGATAGAGCTTCAGTAGGTTGTAATCTAGTGGCGGTGACTGGAGGCATCGGCCAAAGAAGAAGCAACAACGTCATATCAGTGGCAGGTTGAATAAGATGACCATTTTATCATTTAATTAAGTTAAATGACTCATTTGTAGTTACAAGAAACTCCAAGGATTATTCAGTAATTACTGAAAACTAACAATTCAGTCACTGATTTCCTAATTAATAATTTCAATCATTAAATTCCTAAGCGTTAACAATTATAGTCACTAATTTCCTAACTAAATTTGATAACGTGTTATTAATTAAAATGTTGGTAGTTGTCGAATAACGTGTTAACTAAACTAGTTTACTAGTTATCAGCTAAATAATCTCTTTAACTAGTTATTTGATGATGATGTTAACTAGCTAACTCGATAAGTTAACTTGTAAATCACAAAATAACTAGTTAACTAATTTTGATAACTAGTTATAAGCAAAATAACTTGTGAACTAGTTTAGATAACTAGTTATTAACAAAAAATTAGTTACCTAGTCACAATGTTAATTAGTTAATAGTTAACTAATTTTGATAACTAGTTATCATCTTAAAAAAATGTTAGCTAGTTATCTTAATTAATCATGATATTCACTAATAATTTCGTTAACTAGTTACATGATCATGATGTTAACTAGTTAACTCGATTGGTTAACTATTTGGGGCCGATCTGGGGATTTTTTGGTTTGTTTTGTTTGGTTGCTGTCGGGTGGGATGGTTCCCCTGTACAGGTTTTTCAAGGGCCTTTTACCTTGGTTTGCTTTTCTTTTCTTTTATTTATATAATACATCATTCATAAAAAAAACTAGTTAACAACCTGATAACTAGTGTACTAGTTATTTAAATTATGATGTTAATTAGTTAACCAGTTAAAAATAACATAACTAGTTAGATAACCTATTAACAAAAAAAATAGTTAACTAGTTATCAACAAAAATACTTGTTGACTATAGTAAGACCAACATATTCATAAAAAAACTAGTATGAACAACATAACTAATTAGTAGATAACTTGTTAACAAAAAATCTTGTTAAATTGATCATGAAAATTCGTTAACTAGTTATCAAAAAAATAACTCGTGACCTAGTGTAGTCTGTAGATAACTAGTTATCAACAAAATAACCTATTAACTAGTTATCAATAAAAAAATGATGTTAACTAGCTATTAAAAAAAAGGTGTTAACATGTCTTCGCCAAATTTTGGTCGGTCACTGAAAAAGTCATCGGAGTCTCGCCGTAAAAGTCACTGGAGATGGTGGCCAGTCGTCGGAGACGGTGGACGGTCGTCGGAGAGTCGCTAGTCGGTCACCGGAAAATATTAAGTATTTCATTTAAATATATAATTAAATTATGTGTAAAGTACCTAAATACCCCTAATAAATTTAGACCATTAGATTGGTCAAAGGGTCAAACTAGATCTAATGGTTGAAAAAAAGGTTGGAACTTTCCAAACCTTGCAAAAGTTTGGTCACTGATATTCAGTCGTCATGTGTAGTGGCGGAGCTAGGAAATTGGATAGGGGGTTCGAGTTCTTAGTATTTATAAAGTTAATTAGTAAATTCAACCCCGGATAGAACTAAAATTCAATAACATATTCCTTAAAATTCTAATAGTGATTGAGAAATAGCCAACACACTATTTACAAATAATCACGACCAATTATCATATTCTAAAAACATTGTAAAACGTGAGGTGACAACTTTTTTGGTATCTTACGTTTGGTCTAAATTTCATTTTGATACACATCATTTCAAAAGTTCTATTTTAGTCATGATTGTTTCAAAAAATCTCAAAACGGTACTTCTGTCCAATTCTGTCCAAATTTTTCGTTAAATTCTGACATGACAGCCGAGTCACACATTCCAGTCAGCTAAAATAATAATATTATTATTTTAAAATAATATTTACTTTTTAAATTAAATAATTAATTTTTAAATATTAAAAATAATCCTAATTCATAAACCCTCCCCTTTCCTCCCTCCACCTCCTCCCCTTCTCCTCTTTCCCTAAACGGTTCGGTACTAAACAATCCAGACCGAAATGTTTCAATACTAAACGATTCAGATCTAAACGTTTAAGTACTAAACGTTTTGCCACTTTTTCATGTTGAGTAATTGATGGAACGCAGTCGTTGTGATGCGTTCAAACAAATAACTACTAAGCTAAGAAAAAGCTAAAGTAGATCGTATTCCGAGGGTCTTCTATGATTGACTACTTCAAAACTGGCAAAATACTCAAATGCAAGCAAGTCGTGCGTGGTGTGAGTTCCACGACTTCTAATTCTAAGAAATGCAGAGAAATTAAAACAAATTAAACTAAAGCAGATAGGAAATTAGGGTTTGAGAATAGAGATGACAAACGAACTTAGACTTTGAATCCCCCTTCGTTCCCCAGAGCATTGGCAATCAACAGATCAGCGGATTTCGATTCTCGTTCAATCAATTACTAAGACACCACCATAACTCCTTACCCTTAGGTTTAAGACCGGCGAACGTTCGCTCTATCCGTTCTAACTACCAAGATTAACTAGCCGCCCGGGTACGGTCGCCTCTCGCAACGACTTAATTAACTGGTGTAATTACTAATGATTAATGAGTTACTCTCGCAGTGAATTAACCCTAACCGGTTCCTACAAAAGGCACGCTCCAATTATAAGGTTAATTGTTCAATTTGATGTTCTAAAGCAAGGCGAGCGTTCGCTTCTATCCTTAGCTTAACCAGAATCTAATCTAGGTGATCAATCCAGACAATAAACATGAACAATGAAGAGCAAATCAAACATGAAAAAGAACTGATTGAATTTCGAATCTAATCACCGCCGATCCGTGACCGCTTTAAAGCCCTGGGTCACTTAGGGTTCATCTAGTCTAAGCTCTAACGAGTTTAGCTACTCATGATTATTACAAAAGAAACAAAGACAAAGAGAGAGTTCATCATTCAGAGGAAGAACAGAAAAGAATCTGAAAAACCTAATTTAGACGACTCTGACAGACTTCGATCTTCGGTAGATAACACTCCTAGCTCCGGTTCGTCGAGATGGAACACGATCTCTCTCCGGCTCTTCGAACTCTAACTCTTCGCTCCAGAACTTGAGAGGATTCTCTGAATTCTGATCTCGAAAAGTTGTATTTTGCGAATTATGATCTATCTCTTTTTGGGCCGCCGGGTTAAGTATTTATACTTAACCCTAATCAGCCGGATTTCTTCTAATATTTTCGTCGAAAATAGTGAATTATTTTCGCTGAAAATATACTTGTGAATGGAAGTCCCGCCGGCTGATTCTCCTGTGATTTTTGTTTCGGTCCGAAAACCCAATGGTTTCACCGAAAACTTCTTTGGCTGAGCATCAGTGAATTGTTCTTGCATTTTCGCCGAAAACCATAGGCCATTTTCGCCGAAAATGTAAGTGTGAACGGGCAGACTTCTGGTTTGACTTGATCGGCTCCTTGGATCGATTTCGGTTTGATTCCTCGAGGTTCCAATGCCTTAGACACGTCCTTGGTTACTTATTCGATGGCAAAAAACCTGTGCTAACATAAAAACACTAGAAAACCATCAAATAGACCCGAAACGGCCAAGGTAACACAAATGGCACGAGATAGGGCAATCGATTGAATATTCGTTATTCTACCCTAAAAACCATGTCTTAAGCAAAGAAATGTCGCTTAAATGAGGCTGATAATCACGTCAAATCGAGTGTCATCAAATACCCCACACTTAAGCTTTTACTTGTCCTCAAGCAAACTGAATAGAAACGCTCATGTTCATAAATGATAAAATCGATTAAATTGGAGCTCAATCAAACACAATGAATTATTAGACAGATCGATCCTAGAACAAGAAACCTAACATGCATACAGATCAGCCAAACTACCTGGTCTCACTAATAAACTGCACACGACAAGTAATTAGCAACCAATTATGCACGAATTTGACCTGACCGACCAGACTCCTCACACAGGATATATATAGTACAATGGGGACTCTCACTCTCTGTGTTTAAGGACGTGTTTCTGCTCTCGATCATTTTTTGTTACCGAATTCTGTCATAGGTTTGCCTTTCGACCACATCTCCACCACTGTGACAACACGAGTATCTAGTCAAGAAGGACTTCCCTGCTAGAACCGTAATGAAATCTACACTACTCGGGTTTATAATGAGATGGATGATGGGAATGTATGATGATGGCTTTGTGCGGTGTAGCTTTCGACTAACTTCCCTCGAATCTAATCTATGACTTCCTACCGTCTAACCAAACACGGGTGGAATGATGAACGCTCGTCCTATGATACCCTCAAGCAACCTAGCACTTATTCTTTTTCTTTACACGATTTTTTTCTTTTTTTTTCTTTCTTTTGAACTTTTCTTTTGACTTCGTTCTTCCATTTGTAGGGAGAAGAACGTTTTATTGAACTAGAAACTTTGAACTTTTCTGATTTTTCTTTTCTTCACTTTACTTTTTTTTCTTTTGTGCCGATTTTCTTTTAGTTGCTAGAGGGGTTTACACGTCTGGACATATTAGCTAAGACCACCTGTTTAATGGCTATAGGCAGGTTACCACAAACCGACTTCCGGTAGGTCAATCTAGAACTACCACCACAGGGGATCAACGGGGAATGAAAGAAATGGGAAATGGTTGTTATCGAACCGAAAGAACAGGCCAAGCTCAAGGGTCTAAACCTAGTGGATTTATCGTTTGGTAGGCTATCTGGCTTAGTAGCTGAATCTAGGTGCCCCTATCCTTCTAGAACTCGTGTCATCGTGTGGTCTCGAGTAGGTCTCATGCAAATTCTAACTCATTCAAGCAAACAGAAAACCACTCAGAAAGAATTTAAATTGCAAGTTACGTGCAATGGATCAAAAGCTCACAGTTGGTTTGCTAGTCGGATTCGGTCATTTTCTGCAATCAAGGCTACAAACTACAAGTGTGATTTCAAAAATTCTGTTCTGACCAGGCAATTTAGCATCAAAGTAAACAAGTTGGTTCTCAAGTTCTAGGTTAAGCAGTCTAAGCATCATTATGAAGGTTTGAACAACAACTTAACATCAAAAATCAAGAACTGAGCCATTCTAATGCTAGAGAGACTGGAATGGAATCACGAGGCACACACAAAACACGATCAAGGGCAATCAAGTTCATGCAAGGTTCTCTAGCATCCTACCCCACACTTAAATCGGACTGTGTCCTCACAGGACTAATTCTAGAGTTCAGAGTGAAGTAGAAGAACCTGGACCGAGATGATTGGTGTAGGGGATGAGCACGAGTCCTCGGAGCGGAGGGAATCTACCCAAGCGAAGCAAAGGGAATCACCCAACTGCCTACAAAACAAAAACAAATAAAACATAAAAAGGAAACCGGGACAAGTGTCCCGGATCCACACAGAAAAAAGTTGGACCGAAATCCGAAAACAATAAATAAAAAAGAAGACACCAGAAAAAGGAATACAACCCGATCACTGCTGGTCCGGTGAACCGGGAGGTGGAAAGTGGAGAAATTCGCCGAGCTGGCGTTGCCACGCCAGCTGTGCTTCATATCGCCTGTCGGCGCGGCACATATGTTGCTGCATAATAGTCCATCGCGCCTCTTGAGTGGCGTTGTCAGTGATGCGCCACTCCTGCAGTCGCTCGTACAACTCTCCAACATCCGCGGGGTGGTGTCGGGGCTGTTGGGGAGGCGCCTGGTATGGATCGGGAATGTGCGGCGGCGACTGGTGAGCATACCCTGCCTGATGATGTGGCGAGGGTATATAGTCTTGGAACTCTGGCGGCGGCTGGGGCTGCTGCTCCTCAGCATCATCTTCTTCCTCCGACTCGACCACAGGCTGGAGTGGAGGATCAGCTGCTACATGGGGGCTGAGGTCGAGTTCTAAGTCGTACTCAACCGCCAAGTCTCCTCCAACAGTCCTAACTCGGTGTCGTGGAATGTTCGGGCCATATTCATGGCTGATGCCGAAGGAGAGGATGAGCTGTCCTATGAAGTTACCCCCCAGGAGTCTGCGAGGTGGCGTCTTCCTCCTGGTCTTCTGGCGGAAGATGCGAGCCAGCACCCAGCCGGGGTGTAGAGGGTAGCTCTCTCGGATGGCTCGAAGAAGCATAAGCTCCTCCTTGAGGATATGGTGGCGATCCTTATCTGGAACATATAAAAGCGACCTACGCCAAACCATATGAATAAATTTAAAGAGCGGGTGAGAGAGCGACTTAACTGAGTTGTGCTCCCCAAGGCGATCGCCAGGCACTCCTGTCATGTGGCTCCAGAGTGCATGGTACTCCTCCTCGTTATCATCTTCGCCCCAGCCTAGGTGATGATCATGATAGTGCTCGTAGGGGATTCCGAGATGAGCGGCAAACTCATCGTAGGTGAGCTGTCTGTACACCCCACCAAGATAGAAGGTGACAACCTTCTGGCGCTGCTTCCTCTTGTGCTCATCCAGATCAAAGGTTGCCCAGAACTCCTGGAGGGCAATGTCTGGGAACTCGGCAGCGATGGTGGTCAGCTCTAGGAGACCTGCCGGTGCTAGGGCGTCATGCACATTCCGGTGGTAGTCCTCGTCGTGATCGAAGAGGGACTCCATGGAGAGAGGGCGCACGTCAGCTCCCCGAACATGCTCGATCTTCTGGAAGCACTCGAAGTAGAAATCAGGTAGACGGGCGATAGTGCGATGGTATCCAGCCCGGCGGGGTAATGCGGGTGGAGGACCCAGAACGGCGGGTGTGACAGGGGCGGCAGCTCCTGAGCTCGAGGCGCCATCTAGTCGCGCCTTAGTCCTGTGCTCATAAGTGGTGTTCCTAAAACCAGAATGAAACCAGATTAGTCAACTAAAACCCTACCCCACACTTAGTAGAAAAACTCAATTTCACAAAGAAATGAGGGAAACTAAGTGGGGTAAGCAAAGCGGAGTAACCGGTAATCATAGACAGTAAAATACATCCTTAGGAACAGCCAGAATCGGATAAGCACAATCAGAGTTCAAAAAGTCAAACCAACATTTAGAAAGTCAACATTTATAGCACAATGAACCCTAATCATGGCAAGACTATCACAACTTGGGGAATGACGGTAAAATATGATCTCAAATGGCAAGCACGATAATCTGAACAAGAATGAACACAACCGACAGCCAAACGATCAAATACAGTTCATAGTCAAACCGACATTTCTCACAAGTCAACATAACAAAGAATCAATCGTATGCATAGCACCACATGATCAAATGATATGGAAATTAAGCACGGAACTCCCTAAGCATGCTAGAACAGTTCTATAAGTTCAGCTAAACTAGTTCACACGAAAACAGTCGGCACGCAAATTGAGGCAAACCGAAAAGTCAACCAAAAGTCAACCCTGATGAAATTCAGCAATCCATATGTCAAAAGATTGTATTGAAAAGTTCTACAACTTACCTTGAAGCCATGACTGCTAAAAATGAACGGGTTGGGAGGAATCGGTGAAAAACTTTGAAAACGAGGGTTTCGGTGAACTGGAGCTGTAGAGCTCCGATTTGGCTGTTCTAGGGCTCGAATTGATCGGAATTGGGAGGGAGTTGAGCGGCGGTGGTCGACGGCGGCGGCGGCGCGAAAACGGCGGTGACGGTGGTTTTAAAGAGGGGTGGCGGCGGCGATTTGAAAAAGAAAAGGGGAGGGGGGTTTTCAGTTTTTATGTTCGAAAATGGCAAGTGAAAGAGAGAGGAAACAAGACCGGATTTTAAAGGGTGAATTTTTGGATTTTCAAAGGAATTTTCGGCGGAACCAATGGGTTGTTTTCGCCGAAAATTGGAGTTAAAATGGCTGCCGGTTTTCAAATAGGTTTTCGCCGAAAACATATAAATTTTCGAACCGAAAATATGAAACAGGAGATCGGGTTCGAAAATCAAAGGGCGATTTCACCGAAAATAAGGGGTGATTTCGCCGAAAATTTTGAACTACTCGGGTGAAAATATTTTCGCAAATCCGGCCAACTTCAGAAAATCAATGTTAAATCCACAAAAATCGGAACGACCTCAATCAACTTGCAACTGACTCTATGACACACAGACTCTACATGAAAAATAATAAATCAAACAAACTGACACTTTTGGCTCCCCCGAACCGACTCTAAAACACTAAGGTTGACAAGAATTAAAAACGGACTCCAGCCGTGGGTTGCCTCCCACGAAGCGCTCTTTTATTAACGTCCTTGAGCTGGACGATACCTGGACGGTATTAGGAGACATCCCAACTCAGATTCTCCTTAACGCTCGCGCCGGAGTTCATGAAGTACAGCTCGGGACTTCTCCGGTAAGCGTGAATCTCTTCCCGTTTGCATGTAAGAGCTTGGTACGTCCATCGGGAAGATGATCGGCGAACTTGAACGGTCCGAACAGTTCTCTGGAGAGGTCATCCTTCTTGAGTGTTACGATGGAAGGAATGAGGACTGTCGGCTTCTTCTTTTCTTTTATCTTCGGCTTGGTATCACCAGGATCGGTGATCGTCAGTATTTCCTTAGGAGATGCTTTCGCTTCTCCTTCCATACTTGTTCCGGCGCCGGTTTCTTGGAACTAATTGGTGGTGCAGCTGGCTCGGTGGAAGACGGTGGAATTTTTGGCCTCCAGACCATCTGGGTCTTCGTCTTCTTGTTCTTTCCCCGAGGTCTGCTCGATTTAGTTCTCGGTGGCTTAGAAGAGGCTTGCAGTTCCTTTTTCTTCTTCTTGAGCGGCTTCTGAACCGAAGTCTCTGGCTTCTTCTTAATATCCTGTTTAATATCTGCAGCAACAACTGATCTAGAGACACTGGAAGAAGCATTAGTAACGGAGTTGACCGGAGTCAACTCCACAGTTTCAACAGCTAGGCAGTGAGATTCTTCATTCCTAGAGTAATATTTCATGCCATCTTTAAGACGGAACGTTTTCGTTTCTTTACCGACCCTTAGAGTTAAAGAACCATTTGAAACGTTAATATTCATTCCAGTAGTATCCATGAAAGGTCGACCTATGAGAATGGTAGAATCATCTGTACTAGTGTCCATAATCACATAGTCAGCTAAAAACGTGAACGGACCACATTTAGTAACAACGTCTTTAATCTCTCCCTTAGGAGTTTTAAGTGATCTATCAGCAAAGACAAGTTGCATACTAGGCGGTTCAAGTTCTTCTAGGTTTAATTTTTCAAACAGGCTCATAGGCATGACATTAACAGACGCTCCTAGATCAACTAAGCAACGTTCAATCTCAACATCATTGATGACCAGAGGCAAAGTAAAGGAACCAGGATCAAATAACTTAGCTGGATATGGAGAGGCAGGTTTCTTAATACGAATGTCAGGATATCCTTCCTTGTTCCTCTTCATGTCAGTCTCGATCCTTGCATTTGGCAGCAATGCTCTAGGAAAAGGAGGCTTCACGACGTAAGGTGCAAGAGGAGGATCATCCTCCTTAGGCGCCAGTTCCTGTTCTTCTTCTTCCTCCGGAGTTTCAGCGATCCTGCGTAAAACAGAACAAGCATCAGCAATTAAGGTTGGGAGTTTTCGAGCGGTTACCATCTTGGCTTGCTTCTTTCGCGGATTCGGCTCTGTCTGGCTTGGAAGTTGGCCAAATGGTCGACCAGATGCTAGCATGCTCGAGATGTTGTTCACGGCTTGCTCAATTCTTTGTCCAGATGCTATCTGTTCTTGATTGAGAAGAGCTTGAGCCTTGAACTGACTGTCGTGATCATCGAGTCTTGTGATGATCTGGCTGAGCTTCTTATCCAGGTCACTGACATTGTTCTCTCTCTGATGCTGCTGCCCTGGATAGGTATTGTTAAGATATTGATTCTGGCGATTGCCAGGAGCAGTTCCATAATTACCCGGATTGCGATGCGGCGGCTGGTAGACACCTGCCGGCAGATGGTTAGGCTTCTGATCCTGAGCTGGACCAGCCGGGCGGTTATTCTGGTTCTGGTTATGGTTGGCGCCGGCATTGTAGGGAGGTCTGTCTTGATAGTTCCCTTGCTGTCTGAAGTTACGGTAGTCAGCATAACCATTCTGATTATTGACGAAGCCTTGTTGAATGAAATTTACCTCTTCGGCAGACCAGACTTCTGCCTTACCAAAATTCTGACAACGGCCTCCGTTATGTGCGCAAGCTCCACACCACTCGCAATCGGCAACGTAGACAAAGGCTGTCGACGGCTTGATTGGTGTGGTAGACTTCTTCAAATGCTTCTCTACCTCTGCTTTGATTGTAGCTTCGAGATCTAGCTTGCTCCTCAATCCTTCAGATTGTCGTTCCCAGTTCCTTGACTTGGAAGCACAGTTTGCGAAGTGAAGAAGAGCAGCTTCAGGTGTTAGTGTAGTTCAATCCCCTTCAGCTAGAGAATTGACCCACTTGGCAGATTCTTCTCGAAGTCCTCGAGAAAAGATTTCAGCTAACTGCCTCTGCTCGAATCCATGATGAGGGCAGGTGTAGAGAAATTCTTGGAATCGATTCCAAGTATCATATAAGCTTTCTCCTTCTTTCTGGGAGAATCTGGCGATGCTGTCCTTGATGGCGGTTGTTCTGGCCGGAGGGAAGTATTCTTCAACGAAGCCCTGAGCCAGAGTATCCCAATCAGTGTAATAGCCAGGTGGTTTGCCAGTAAGCCACCTCTTAGCAGGGCCTTTCAGAGAGAACGGGAAAGCTCTCAGACAAAGAGTGTTTTTGTCGAGGTTTCCGCTCTTGAAAGTGCTGCAGAGATCAAGGAAATCTGCAAGATGAGTGCACGGATTGTCTAGGGGCCTGCCTTCAAACTGTAAATCCCTAGAGATCATAGTCAAGAATGGAATCTTGATCTCATAGTCAGGATCTCCTTCAATGCGCAGAACGGCAATGGCAGATCGAACGCTAGTCGCGTTCGGCTTGTTATAGTCTGCTAGACTCTTCTGTGCAGGTGGTGGCGGCGGCGGTTGATCGCCATTTGGTGGTGGTGGTGGTAATCTATCGTCCATGGCGGGAGATGGAGGAGGTGAAAGCGACTCGGTGTATGAAGCGGATGAAGATGACGGTACGGGTGAAAATGGAGATGAGGAACTCTCCTTCATTCCTCGATCTTGATCGGAGTGATGAATGGATTGGATCTGCCTTTCTTCAGAATCTGTGATCGTAGAGGTGGAGCAGAACTGCCTGGTCTCTCTGCACTCTTAGCCTGTTCGGTTTGAGAGCGAGTCCAAGGACGGTGAGGCATACACCTGTAAACCTACAGATAACAAAGACAAACAAAACCAGTGTAAAATCGAAGTGGATGGAAAGGTGAAAGGTGGAAAATAGAAGAATACATTGCCAGTTCTTCTTTCAAACAATCAAAAGAAGTCCCCGGCAATGGCGCCAATTTGATGGAACGCAGTCGTTGTGATGCGTTCAAACAAATAACTACTAAGCTAAGAAAAAGCTAAAGCAGATCGTATTCCGAGGGTCTTCTATGATTGACTACTTCAAAACTGGCAAAATACTCAAATGCAAGCAAGTCGTGCGTGGTGTGAGTTCCACGACTTCTAATTCTAAGAAATGCAGAGAAATTAAAACAAATTAAACTAAAGCACATTGGAAATTAGGGTTTGAGAATAGAGATGACAAACGAACTTAGACTTTGAATCCCCCTTCGTTCCCCATAGCATTGGCAATCAACAGATCAGTGGATTTCGATTCTCGTTCAATCAATTACTAAGACACCACCATAACTCCTTACCCTTAGGTTTAAGACCGGCGAACGTTCGCTCTATCCGTTCTAACTACCAAGATTAACTAGCCGCCCGGGTACGGTCGCCTCTCGCAACGACTTAATTAACTGGTGTAATTACTAATGATTAATGAGTTACTCTCGCAGTGAATTAACCCTAACCGGTTCCTACGAAAGGCACGCTCCAATTATAAGGTTAATTGTTCAATTTGATGTTCTAAAGCAAGGCGAGCGTTCGCTTCTATCCTTAGCTTAACCAGAATCTAATCTAGGTGATCAATCCAGACAAGAAACATGAACAATGAAGAGCAAATCAAACATGAAAAAGAACTGATTGAATTTCGAATCTAATCACCGCCGATCCGTGACCGCTTTAAAGCCTTGGTCACTTAGGGTTCATCTAGTCTAAGCTCTAACGAGTTTAGCTACTCATGATTATTACAAAAGAAACAAAGACAAAGAGAGAGTTCATCATTCAGAGGAAGAACAGAAAAGAATCTGAAAAACCTAATTTAGACGACTCTGACAGACTTTGATCTTCGGTAGATAACACTCCTAGCTCCGGTTCGTCGAGATGGAAGGGATGGCGTCACGATCTCTCTCCGGCTCTTCGAACTCTAACTCTTCGCTCCAGAACTTGAGAGGATTCTCTAAATTCTGATCTCGAAAAGTTGTATTTTGCTAATTATGATCTATCTCTTTTTGGGCCGCCGGGTTAAGTATTTATACTTAACCCTAATCAGCCGGATTTCTTCTAATATTTTCGCCAAAAATAGTGAATTATTTTTGCCGAAAATATACTTGTGAATGGAAGTCCCGCCGGCTGATTCTCCTGTGATTTTCGTTTCGGTCCGAAAACCCAATGATTTCGCCGAAAACTTCTTTGGCTGAGCATCAGTGAATTGTTCTTGCATTTCGCCGAAAACCATAGGCCATTTTCGCCGAAAATGTAAGTGTGAACGGGCAGACTTCTGGTTTGACTTGATCGGCTCCTTGGATCGATTCCGGTTTGATTCCTCGAGGTTCCAATGCCTTAGACACGTCCTTGGTTACTTATTTGATGGCAAAAAACCTGTGCTAACATAAAAACACTAGAAAACCATCAAATAGACCCGAAACGGGCCAAGGTAACACAAATGGCACGAGATAGGGCAATCGATTGAATATTCGTTATTCTACCCTAAAAACCATGTCTTAAGCAAAGAAATGTCGCTTAAATGAGGCTGATAATCACGTCAAATCGAGTGTCATCAGTAATATAATCGGAAAGACCCAAGGGAAATAACGATCTCTTTGGAGAAATCCATAGAGTAAAACTAGTGTGCATTAATTTGTGCATCAATGTACAAGAAATTATATATATGTAATCGGAGCAGAAAATATGTAACTGTATGAACACAATTTGGAGGATGTAAACCTGGGATCTACAACAACCTCAGAGTTATGGAGAGTTAAAAAAAATACATGTGGCCACTCGTACTAGGGCTTGTTGACGGGTCGGTACTAGTGCTTCTTCCTATGATGAATGGTAGATTCGGGAACAACGAGCATAGATCTTACAATGACGACTGTAAATATGGCGAAGTCGGGCGTAGATCTGACGATGATGATAGAAAATATGATTAAATGATGAATGTTGATAGGATTAGACGGTGGAAATAACAGATCGGAGCGAAACTGAAGAGGAAGTGCGGGGGGGGGGGGGGGAGGCTATTGATGGTCAGAGGATGGAATGACTCAGATGACGATGATGATGAAGGGTGGTCGAGGAAGATGACGATTGATGATCGTGGTGAAGGAATATGGCAGCTATTGTGGACATGGGTTAGTCGGCGGTGGTTGAAGATGGAAGAATGAAGAAGATGCAAGAAATGAGCGAGAGAAGAAGGGAGGTGCTGGGAAAATAAAAGAAAAAGGGAGGCGGTGGGAAGAAAGGGGAGAGAGTGGAGGAGAGGAGGAAGAAAAGAGAAGAGAAAGAAAGAAGCAATGGTTTGAACGACGCATTCAAAAGTTTAATTACCCTATGTATTTTTATTCCAACTTTGACCCTTTTAATATTTCTCTTATTTTGATTCATAAAATTTATTTATTGCTGATGTGTTAAATTTATTGGTTACTGTAGTAACCAAATTTTGTCCGACTTCTCAAATTATTTTCATGTTTTAGGCCTATTTTTATTTATCGAAATTTGGCCATATTTACTCCTATTTAAGAAAAAATGACAAAAATAATCTCTTTTGTGCTCCTTGAGTTATCTCGAATTTATACACTATTTTAGCCTCTTATCCATACGACTACATAATAGTGAAAATATTTCTATAGCTATAACGAATTGTATTATAGAGCTATCTCGTTTAATATAATTATCGAGGAGGATTTGAAACTAGTTGAATCTCTAAATTTGAGTTCGAAACCAAGTTTAAGTCGTTGGGCTTTAGGCCCGTTTTCAACTAATTTTAAATTGGGCTTTAGGCCCATTTAGACCCATTTCCTAATAATTATGGTCTGGGCCCATTATAAGCCTTAAAGAAAAATTACAGAAAATTAAAATTTATTGTTACAATAACAAAATAAAAAAATATAGCAAAATTCTCTCTTTTCCTCTCTATAAAATAAGCTCCCTAGCAATGGAAAGGGGGGGAGAGACATGAACGTAAATTTGGCCCCCTCCCTTTTCTCTTCTGATAGCTTCTGCCTTCTTCCTCCTCCTTCCTCTTCTTCTCCTCTCAACTCCCCCAACCTATAGAAAAGATAAACAAAGTCAAGTGATAGAAGGAGTTAGTAAAGCAAAGGAGCAAGAAGTGGTATGGTTAGAAATTGATAGGTATATTTGAGTGTCGAATTCGGCTTTCGAAACTCAACGATATCTATCGGTATTCTATCCATACCAAAAGCCAATTTCAACAACTTTGTTTACTTAACCCTACTAACTACTTTTTCTTCTTGTTGTTATGCTATTAACTGATACTATTGCTAACATTCTTTTCCAAGCTTCACTTCTATTCTCTCATCTATTAAGCTTTATACTTAACATCTGATCACTGTTTTAAGCTTTTACTTATGATAATGAATTGTATCCTTGGTTGAGTTTTGTATGATTGTTGTTTCATCTATAATGCTTTTATCATACAACTCACACTAACCCTGTCATGAATTAGCAATCTATACTTTTCTATGATTCATATTGATATGTCAATAGCATAAATCAATTCTGCTAGTCATTAAAATCAACCAAAACGAATTGACCTAAAATCAAGTGTTTTTACCTTATTGTTTATCTCTAACCAAAAGCTTTGAGCTCGATTCTGGTTGCTGCTTCCTGTAACCACCATCATTCATCATCATCCAAGCCTTATAACCACCAAAAATTAACATACTCAAATATAGGGTTTCAATATTGGGACCCAGAAATCAAAAAGCCACAATCCATATTACATGTTCTGTCTTTCAGGCGAAGAGGCGGCAACTCCTGACTCCGTGATAGCGGCGGCGAAGACGTCAAGCGAAGAGGCGGCGACGTCAGGCGGAGAGGCTGACGCGGAGAGACGGCTTCATCGGAAGACGAAGCGGCGACGGCTTCATCGCAAGACGAAGCGGCGGCGGGTTCAGCTTCGGACGAACGCCGGAACCATTGCATGTGGGGCGGCGGCGCTCTCTGGCACAACGACGACGCGGTGGCGACCGGCGGCAGGTGCAAACGGAAGGAACTTCGGCGACGAGCGAGGCCCAGTGATGAGATGGAGCGGCGGCGGCAAAAATAGATGACGGCGGCGGTGGCGTGCTCAGCTGCGGCGTCGGAGCGGAACGACGGCGTCAGGAGTCGGACTAAGGACAAGAAAATTGGCGGCAGCCATACAAGGTAAGGCGGGTTGGTGTTATTTTGTGTGGTGTGTGAGGGAAGTGGAGAAGAGAGAAGAAGAAGTTGAGAGGAAAATTTGAGAGGAAGAAGAAGATGAGGGCGGCGCAGATAGAGGAGACAGAAGGAAGTTTGTTTTTGGCTGAATTTTAAGTTTATATATCTGATGGATTAGGGTTAGGGTTAGTTTGAGTTGATTTACAATTTTACCATCAGCTCAGTGAAGGGTGATTAAAATATCTTAAGGGTTTATGGTCTTTTCCCCACCCTCTTGCATGGCCAAGTTACCTGATTCTTGGGCGGACCGGTCGGTTTTCCTCTAACCAAACCGGTCGGCCACCTTCTCCTTCAATTGGTATGGGCTTCAGGTCCATAGCTGGACCCCAATTAATTTGTCTAAGCCCTAAGGTGAACAAGGGGACTAGCCCACTTCTTTTTCTCATTTAGCCCAAATCTTGGTACCATAATTATAACATATGATAATTAGTAATTAATGAATGATTTAATTAAATTTAAAAGAGATCAAGGTTAATTAATAATGTGTATGGGAAAATAATATCTAAATTTAATTCTAAGATTGAAGAATATGAGTTGAAATTGTACACCAAATATTAATTTCGATTAGTCATAAGTCGAGTTTATTTTTGTCCTTAAATTAAAACTTTCGTGCTAGGTTAGGATTAAAATTTCTAAACCTTAGTTTTTTTAAAGGGACTAGTAACGATCGTCCTACACCAGAAAGGCTCGTGAAACTCCCCGATTTAAGGAAAAGTCTAAAGTTACTAAACCTTCCTAATTCAAGGAACTAGTAACGATGGTTTTATGCCAGTAAAAACTCGTGAAAACTCCCGACTCAAAATAAACCTCGCTAAAATATTTTAAGAGAATTAGTAACGCAAGTTTTACACTAAAAAACTCGTGAAAATTCTCGATTAAACAAGAATCCTATTTATTGCTCTCATCTTGGAAAATAGTAACGTTAGCCTCGACACTAGAAGTGGCGCGTGAAAACCCCTCACTACAAAAATTATTGAACCGAAAATTAACTAAATCACAAAGAATCTCTACCAAAATCAATCCGCGTTTTCTAAGGCTCGAACTACGCGGACTTTGATCCCAATACTCATTGGGTACGTAGGCAGCCGAAAGGCACAAGTCCACCTTTTTAAAATTAATAAATGAAAACTATTTTTATAAAAACTATAATAATTATGATTAGTAGTGTTAGTCTTTACAACTGTAAAGACACACGAACCTATTTCTTCCTAAAAATCACATTTATATGGAATGTGAACTAAAATATAAAGTGAGATTAGTAACGTCACGTGAAACGCTCACAACCTAAAAATCACAAAACAACCAAAACAAAATGCGACCACTCGGTTGCAAACCAACTCAAATCAACTTTTCAAATCGAACTACGTGGACTTTGATTCCGGTTTCCGGATACGTAGGCAGTCACTAGACTCGAGTCCAACTTTAAAACAATTTTATCTTTTTTCTCTCTAAAACTATTTTTTTCAAATCATCGGGATCAGTAATGTTTTGACACTAGGCCAGACACATGAATCTCCCATCACTACAAAAAAGTCAACTATTTGTGACGACGAAAATTCGTCACTGATAGCTAAATCCGTCACAAATAGTTATTTGTGACCACCTGTGGTCGTCGGACGTCGTCGCAAATACCCCCCCCCACAAATAATATATTTGTGACCAACCGTCGCTAATAGTTATTTATGACAAACAAAATTGGTCGATATATCTTTTAGGGTCATTGGAAAATAGTTGACCAAATTAATCAAAAGTCGTCGCAATTAGTACTTTAGTGAGAAATTTCAATACATAAATTATATTAGTCGCTAATAATATTTACGACAAAAATAGTTTGGCGATATATCTTCTAGTGTCATCGGAAAATACTTGACCAAATTAAATAGAAGTTGTCGCAATAGTACTTTAGGATCAAATTTCAATACGTAAATTATATTCGACACTAATAATTATTTACAACAAAAATAATTGGATAATATACAACCAATCATACATATTTTGTCAATATACAACCAGTCAAACAAGAGTAACAAAACCAAGAAGAAACAAGAATATTACTACCCTCGAATCCGCATCTCCCTTTACAAAAGAGAAGTCAATCCAACAAAAACCCTTTAACCAAAATTCACTACTCGCGTGGCAGACTCATCAAGTGCAGCAGTTACTGATGCTAGATTTTGCAGGAACTCTACAGCACTCGGCTTGTCACCGTCCACAATGTCGGTTACAACTTTTACGAATATGACAGGGACTTTTAACATTTCAGCCACATAGGCAACAACTTCACCCTGAAACCAAAGACAGTCTTTTACATCAGATAAACTACGAAGACCAATAAGCTCGGATATGCAGAATTGAAATGGCATATTCAATAACGTGATTAATATTAATTGTTTAGAGTTTTTGATATATCGTTTCTCAAGTTTATAAGAAACCATTAGGCGATTGAAAAGGGTAAACACACAAAACAACTAGTCTGTTTGTATGCTATAAGTTGAAAGTACTATTAGTCATCAAGATGGGAAGTGATATCATAGCTACGGTACAGTTTATTAATGAACGTTAATTATCACAGATTACCTCCATATCTTTCACTGTAGCATCATTTGCGGTGATTGATGGGTAATCTTGAGGTGACATATCCAGAGAATCTCCAGTAGAGAGTTTACCAATCTGACAAATTCACACAACAGTTTAAGTAAATATTGGAGTTTGTCAGACACAACTTGTGAGAGCAAGTAATTACCGGAGTTCTCCAAATATTAGTTAAAGATGACATGTAAAGTACACTGAGAATGGTAATGCAGAAGAACTAAAGTTGTGCAGGATTGACCACCTTTAATTTAAGGTCTGCTGCTATATTGGGTGTTGAATGTGGCTTCCTTGAACATACTCTATACATAAAAAAAACCTACAGAAAAATATTTTGGCCAACAATTATACCTTGGTTAAAAGGTTTTCTTGGTATGTCTTACAAAACATGAAACTGGATCAGAAGGTTCTTGATCTTGTCCACCAACTAAGTCATTCTGGATCTTGTCCACCAGTATCCTTGCACTTTTTGCAGCAGCTCCAACATTTCACCCACAACATTCATACCAAAGTTGGCTAATCACAGCCCTCCAAATTGCTCTGCAATTCCTCTACATCTCAAAGTTACCTTTAAGCATATCACTATAATAATTCCAGTCCTCGAAAAAAAGATTTAGCAACATGAGAGTTCTGCAAACAAAGATCTCTAATTTCTTGCACATAATTGCAGGACACAAGAATGTGATCAATACCATCTGTACCACTATCACAAGTTAAGCATGATATGTCAACAATTAAGCCCCAATGGATATCATTTCCATGGTAGTTAATCTCCCTTTAATAGCAAGCCAAGTAATAAACGATTGCTTAGGGATCATTGGCTTTCCCCAAAGAAGTTGGAACCAGGGGACTTCTTGCATCTTCTGTCCTATATGATCTCAAGCTGTATTAATAGAAAATCTAGGCATGCTCTTGTCATTCCAAACTAATTCTCCATCAGAATGAGTAATAATTAGGGAAGAGCTATTTGTCTACCATTTAGAATACGACACTAGACCCATGAAAAATATCACTTTCTTCACAAAGATAATAACTCAATCAGCATTATGTTTACCTTAGAAGTTCAAAGCAATCTCCTAAATATAAAAGCCAAGTTTCTTACAGGAGACAATTTACATTCTTCGGCTAGCCTGTCTGCATAATAGTTGTACGTAGCGCTGGAGCTGCTCCTCTCAAGATCCACATTATATATAACATTCTCTTGTTTATCCTCCAGAGAAGGAACTCGTACACGTGTTGACTCCCGGTTATCAAAAGCAATCAATCTTTCAAAATCCAAACAACAGCAATGTCAAAATAAAATAACTAACTTGTTCAGCAAATGGAATTTAAGAGGAAGCTACTGAAGTGTAATGAAAGCAGCAATTATTTGCTTACTCCACAGCGAATCCACGAGAACCAGCGAAATCAAGTAGATGGCATTGTTGGAGCCCTTCTATGTACAAATCTTCGACTCTAGAATCAAGTACACAGGCAGTGAAGCGAAACGAAGAAATAAAAAAAACATAACAAAAGAAGAATGCGAAACGAAGAAATCTTCGACTCTACATAAGAGAAGGTCGGGAAGTGGAACCTGAAGGGGACGACAGAGGAGGAGAAAGGCAAGACGGGGAAACGGAGACAGAGGCGAGAGTGGAAGAGGTGAGCGAACAAAGCGAAGAAAGCTCCCGAGAAAGATGGATAGTTGTAGAGAATGAGATTGGGGATGCCATCTTCTCTGGCTTTAGCCAAAGCCTCCGGATCTGCATCTGATCGAAATCCCGGAGATCCACCCATTAAGAAGCATAAGGCCATTGGCTTCAGTTTTGTGCGGAGAGCCGGATAGCCAAATATATTTTAGCAGGATTAGATTTCCCGGAATGAAATTTCTTACCTAAATTTCGAACCCTAATTTCTAGTACTGAGCAATGGCGGAACGGTATGGTTATTGGTACCGACGGGTTAGATTTCAATTTCGGCAGAGGAGGAGAATGAATGAATGAAAGTGACGATTCAGAGGATTAAGACGAATTAGATTTAGGTTTACGATATTTGATTTGAATATGTTATTAAATTTGGGGAATTATTGGCGCAAAAAGAAAAATTTTGGGCAGAAATTTTGGCCTTTCCCCCTAGTATTTATTTCTTTTATGTTTTGGGGAAATATTGATGGATTAGTTTGACCAAATATTTTCGATGCCTTTATTTTTTGCGTCACAAAAAGTAATTTAGTGACGACTTAAGACTTTCGTCGCTAAGATCTGGTCACTAATAACATACTTTTTTGTAGTGCATTTTACAAATTAAACACATTTTAACAGAAAGCACATCAACTGACTTATCGATTTTGGTAGTACCGGTTTACCGGGCGTTGTGGGGGTGCTAATCCTTCCCCACACGTAACCGTCCCCCTTATCCAGATCTCTGAACGCAGACCAAGCCCGGTTTAGGTTAAAATCATCTAAATCGGGCTCCAAGTGTCCAATCCACTTTAAGTGATTGGTGGCGACTCCAACCTTTTACCAAACCCAACGAAGAGACCGACACGAAGCCGGGGGATCGAGCGCCGCGGACGGAAACGTTCATGACAGTTACTATTAATGTAGTACAAATGACTACAAAAATCTGTAGTCGTCATAGAAATTACCAATCAACATTAGCCTCTAAATTGTCATATTGATCCAATGGTTAAGATTAAATTAAGGGTAGTTTAGTAATATTAATTTTATTAAATGTTATATATTTAAAATTCAAATAAATACAAAAAATTCAACAACATTAATAAAAAGAAAAAAAATGTCTTCTCTTCATCAAGCTTCACCTCAGATTCGCAGTCTTCATCGAACGACAGCTGATCGGCAGCCAACCCTTTCCAAAGGTTAGATTTTGTTCCAACCCTTTCCTAGCCATTGGATCATTCTTTGACCAATCTAATGGTCTAAATTTTATAAGGTTATTTAGGACATTTTGATGTGCAAGATTTAACTCACAACATTCAAGGTCGTATTCCACGAGGGTTCTCTCAAAAGCTTATACTCACACGGTTCATGGACGGTCTATTCATTTAAAATGAGTTTTAGTTTGAAAAGGAAATAAAAACATAAAAGAGACTAAGCAAGAAAGCAAAACAAAATGGTGCAAAACAAAGATAAAGGAGGTTCACTTGGAAAGATAGGTTCATCATGCTCAAGAGGAACAAATGCACAAACAAGCCAAACATGACCGATATTGCAATCGAATGACCACGCAAATCCCTTATATAGACTCAATGCACTCTCGTCGCACTAAATCCCTATCCTAGAACCACTCAACCTAGGCTTTCGCTCTCAAGCTAAGTGACTAAGGATGCATTAAAGGTGTTTGATGAAATGCCAATCTACAAAACCCTCTCCTATGACTCTATGACCACTAGGCTAGACACCACACTCTCATGTCAATGTCCTAACACTAAGAGAATCATCAAAAGACTAATCAAAGTTCAATTGAATGAAAAACCTAATGCACACCAAGTGTTCGATAAAATGCACAAGTGAGAAATCATGCAACTATGGTTGAATTGAGATGATCTAATCTCTTAGAACACACTCCCTTCAATCCCTAGACCTACAAACCATGTACTCTAAGCACTCTCATGCATTACATCACAAATGATAGAACAAATCAAGCACATAACACAATTTGGAATTAACAACAAGTCTAGAGATCATCTTCTTACAATCCAAGATCAATCATGGCATTTTGTACAATCAACCTCTATCCTAGCATAACTATCTATCCATCCAAGGAAACCTAGGAAATCAGTCACACATGGCCAAGGGTACAAAAGAGAAAGAAGGAGAGATGGTCACCAAGAGCTCCATGACAATCCTCTTCTTGCAAGCTCTTCTCCCCAAGGTTGTGGGCTTCAATCCAAGCTCCTCACTCCAATTTGCACCAGAAGTAGCTAGGGTTGATGATGGATTGGTGATGGAAGAAGAATGAGAGAAAAGGGTTTTGGTTTCGAGTGTTATAAAATTAAGAATGGATCCCTTTAATTTTCGCCGGCTTCCACTTTATATAGCACGCCAGAAATCCCTGGAATTTTCGGCAAAAACTTGTACAGTTTTCGCCGAAAATCTCTTTGTAAAACGCTGAGCGGCTGGCATTTCTTCATAGGTTTTTGTCGAAAACTCAGATAATTTTCGCCAAAAACTTCTTCAAAAATCGGATGTCCGCCTTCTGCAATTCTTCTGCTCGAAAATGTTAAGGGTTTTCGGCGAGAACTTAGGGTTCTCGCCGAAAACTTCTTCAGCTTTGCTGTGCACTTTTCTCGATTTTACAACGGCCATATCTCCTCCGTCCTAGCTCCGATTGACCTCCCGTTTGATCCTACGTGCTCCTTGTCACCAGTACTTCAATGCCAAAACCTGAAAATGCAAAGAAAACAACTCCAATAGACATATAATTGGCCTCAAAGTGGCAACCGGGCAACAAAAGGGTACTTTGCAAAAAAATCCATAAAAGCATATAAATCATAGCAAAATGAGATCAAACATGGGAGATCCCTAGTCTAATCGAAGGCTTAAAATGCACCAAATATAGTCACATCAAATTCCCCTACGACTAAGCTTTGCTTGTCCTCAAGCAAATGAATTAGAAAACATCCAAGTTCACAAATGACAAGATCGGTCCCATTGAGATTCAAGCAAAAACAATTTGGCTTAAACTGTTCCACGAACAAACTAAACCTACACATGCAAGAACATCAACCAAACAAGTCTAGACCTCACTAATTTATGCACACTTCAAGTAGTGGTTAATTGGGATACAGAAGAACCGACCACGACAACACCAACTCTAATCAAAAGGACTTGAACTCGGGAAATGGAAAGAATAAGGCGGGGAAAGGAGAATTTTTGAAAGTGGAGAATGATCGTGATGTGGCTATCGACTCGACTTCATCCGCTTCTAGATCCGCACTTTACAAACTTTGGCTAGGATCAAGGGCTACATTTGAGAACTCTCTTTTTTTTTTCTTTTCTTTCCATTTTCATTTTTTCATTTTTTTTTCATTTTTTTTTCCTACTGCATACTAGTGCTCGATTCAACACTTCACTTAGGTGTTGAACCTGCCTAGCTCACAGCTTTTGCCTTTGCTAGTGCTCAACCTGACACTTCACTTAGGTGCCGAGCTTGCCTAGCTTTTCTTTTCTTTTGAGCATTTTCTTCTCAAATTAACCACTTGATCCTTAGCCCCTTACAACTTCAACACAAGATTTCGAATTGGATTCCGTCTAATCTCAAGCCACAATCACGAGGGATCAAAAAGTTGAAGAAAAACATGGAAAAGGGGTGAAAATTCTGATTGCCTTCATCATCTTAGACCGGTGTTATCGAGCGGTACAAAAACATGTATCAAACCAATCAACCAACATACAAGAGTGATAAAATCTCTGTTCTGGCCTAGACTCATTTGATATTAGCGCTAACATGCTGGTTATAGGTTCTAAGTGGAACAGTCTAAACGTCATTGTGAAAGCTTGAAGTCAATTAAACACCAAAAGTCAAGAACCGAATGATTCTACAAAAGAGGAATTTGACATTCAATCAGGATCATGCAAATCATCAAAACATAGCATTACATTTCTACCACAAATAATCACACCAAACCTCAAACTCCCCTATGACTAACATGAGCATTGTCCTCAATGATCAAGAGAGAGAGAGGGTAAGGTGGAACGAAGTTACCGCGTTGGTAGAGAGGAGCATAGGACGTAATAGTGGTGAAAGAGTTCCATGATGATCCTTGGTGAAGAGTGATCCCAATTGCTTGCCAAACCTTATTCAAAAAGCTAAAACAACACAAAAACCTCAAACAACAATTAAAAGCGAAAAATTAAAGATAACATGGGGTGCCTCCCAAGAAGCGCTTGGTTACCGTCTTAAGCTCGACGATACCTATGTTAAGGTGCCCAACTTAGTACCTCCTTGATGTCAAGTAGCTTCTTCCACGATGAAAGTTGAGCTCCAAGAAACATCTTGGGAGAATGGTAGACTAGCCAATGCACATTTATGCTTGTATAACACTTTATACTTTGGGGTGGCTTGCTACCTTTGAAATTTGGAACTTGAGGAAGAAAGTATGGTAGGGGGCCACCATTGAGCTCCATCATCTCCAAGTTGGTGATGCCACTCAAGGAGTCTTCCGGTTCAAACATGGGCGGCTCCTCTTCCATTATCACCTTAGGGGAGGTTATGAAGCTTGTGTTCGTCTCTTGACACAAGTACTTCATGATCAAGCAAGAAGATTGAAGAGTACTCACAATCTTTGGTGGGACCACAATAGGGTGATGTTGTTCACTTTCGTGCTCCACTCTCGGTGCCACCTCTTCTTGAAGCGTCTCCAAATCATCTATCACCTCCTCTAAAGGGTCATCATCCTCAAGTCTCCTTGATTCTTCTATCCTCACATCATCGTTACTTGGCATTTCCATGGGAAAAACATGCTCTTCAATCTCCTCCACTACCAAATCTTCTTCCGTGTCAAGCTCTTCCGGTTCACAAGTGTCATCTTCATCATCATAAACATGCTCCAAATGATTGGGATGTCGTTCATTCTCAAGAATCTTCGTGATGAGCTCTATGCTTTGGGATAAACAGTTAACTTGGTTTGCATTATCCTCCGCAATTTGCAAGATCTCTAGCATGAAAGGAGGTGGAAGAGGTTTCTCATGGCTCATGAACTCCTCTTGGGGGGACTCACTTTCTTCTTCTTCCATGACAAGCACTTCCGGTTCAAAGGTGTCGGTGATGAGCTTCACATTTTGAGTTAAACGATCCAACCGAGCCGCATTATCTTCCGCAATTTGCAACATCTCCTCAATTGTGGAGGAGGGTGGAGAATGTTGTTCATCCTCTAGAGCTTCCTCGATGAGTGTCATGCCTTGAGCTAAGCGATTAAGTTGGTTCGCATTGTCATCCGCAATCTTCAAAGCTTCCTCAAGTGTGGGAAGATGTGGAGAAGGTTCCTCATAGCTTACGAACTCCTCTCGAGGACGCTCACTTTCCTTCACCATTTTCAAGAGCTCCTCTAGCATAGAAGGAGGTTGAGAGGGTTGCTCATAGCTTGTGAACTCCTCTTGAGAACGCTCGCTTTCTTTAACCATCTTAAAGAGCTCCTCTAGCATGGAAGGTGGTGGAGAATGTTGTTCATGACTTGTGAAATCCTATTGATAATACTCCGGCAAGACTTGATGGTAGGGTGGAGATGGATAGGGACATTGCTCATTCCACATGGGTGTTGAAGCTTGTTGTTCTTGACCCCACCATTGGCTATCTCCCTCACAAGTTTCTTGGTAGTAGTTGGATGAAGTAGGATGACCATAGTATGGGTTAGGAGATGGATTCCACCCTTGATAGGTATCATAACCATTACTTCCATTCCACGAGTTCATCTTACTTGCAACCGTGCTCCCATGAACTAGATAGGTGGAGAAGGGGCCTACAAACACGCACAACAAACACAACCAAGTAGTACAACAATGCGGGATAACAAAGCCACAAAAAAAATAACAAAGAAGCAAAACTAAAACGAAAGGAAGTGAATAGAACGGTCCACTACTAAATGCTTTCAAAGGATTGAGAAAGTTCCCCGGCAACGGCGCCAAAAACTTGATGTGCAAGATTTAACTCACAACATTCAAGGTCATATTCCACGAGGGTTCCTCAAAAGCTTATACTCACACGGTTCATGGACGGTCTATTCATTTAAAATGAGTTTTAGTTTGAAAAGGAAATAAAAACATAAAAGAGACTAAGCAAGAAAGCAAAACAAAATGGTGCAAAACAAAGATAAAGGAGGTTCACTTGGAAAGATAGGTTCATCATGCTCAAGAGGAACAAATGCACAAACAAGCCAAACATGACCGAGGTTGCAATCGAATGACCACGCAAATCCCTTCTATAGACTCAATGCACTCTCGTCGCACTAAATCTCTATCCTAGAACCACTCAACCTAGGCTCTCGCTCTCAAGCTAAGTGACTAAGGATGCATTAAAGGTGTTTGATGAAATGTCAAGCTACAAAACCCTCTCCTATGACTCTATGACCACTAGGCTAGACACCACACTCTCATGTCAATGTCCTAACACTAAGAGAATCATCAAAAGACTAATCAAAGTTCAATTGAATGAAAAACCTAATGCACACCAAGTGTTCGATAAAATGCACAAGTGAGAAATCATGCAACTAAGGTTGAATTGAGATGATCTAATCTCTTAGAACACACTCCCTTCAATCCCTAGACCTACAAACCATGTAATCTAAGCACTCTCATGCATTACATCACAAATGATAGACCAAATCAAGCACATAACACAATTTGGAATTAACAACAAGTCTAGAGATCATCTTCTTACAATCCAAGATCAATCATGGCATATTTGTACAATCAACCTCTATCCTACCATAACTATCTATCCATCCAAGGAAACCTAGGAAATCAGCCACACATGGCCAAGGGTACAAAAGAGAAAGAAGGAGAGATGGTCACCAAGAGCTCCATGGCAATCCTCTTCTTGCAAGCTCTTCTCCCCAAGGTTGTGGGCTTCAATCCAAGCTCCTCACTCCAATTTGCACCAGAAGTAGCTAGGGTTGATGATGGGTTGGTGATGGAAGAAGAATGAGAGAAAAGGGTTTTGGCTGTCAAGTGTTATAAAATTAAGAATGGATCCCCTTTAATTTTTGTCGGCTTCCACTTTATATAGCACGCCGGAAATCCCTGGAATTTTTGGCGAAAACTTGTACAGTTTTCGCCGAAAATCTCTTTGTAAAACACCGAGCGGCTGGCATTTCTTCATAGGTTTTCGGCGAAAACTCAGATAGTTTTCGCCGAAAACTTCTTCAAAAATCGGATGTCCGCCTTCTGCAATTCTTCTGCTCGAAAATGTTAAGGGTTTTCGGCGAGAACTTAGGGTTCTCGCCGAAAACTTCTTCAGCTTTGTTGTGCACTTTTCTCGATTTTGCAACGGCCATATCTCCTCCGTCCTAGCTCCGATTGACCTCCCGGATCCTACGTGCTCCTTGTCACCAGTACTTCAATGCCAAAACCTGAAAATGCAAAGAAAACAACTCCAATAGACATAGAATTGGCCTCAAAGTGGAAACCGGGCAACAAAAGGGCACTTTGCATAAAACGTCCATAAAAGCATATAAATCATAGCAAAATGAGATCAAACATGGGAGATCCCTAGGCTAATCGAAGGCTTAAAATGCACCAAATATAGTCACATCAAATTTCACACTTAATTTAATTTTTGTTTTATTTTAAATATTTAATATATCTCCAGTGGCCAGCCGACCACTTTCCGGCGACCGGCCGTCGTGCTCCGGCGACCGGCCGTCGTGCTCCGGTGACTTTTCCGGCGACCAATCGTCGTGCTCCGGCGATTTTTCCAACGATCGGATGCCAGTTCCGACGACCGGTCTCCGGTGACTTTTCCGGCGAAGTACATGTTAACTAGTTAACATATTTTTTTATTTTTTTAATATTTAACACATGTTCTAACTGTTAACTAGTTAACAGGTTTTTTTGCTGATAACTAGTTATCTGCTCTTGTTCACAGGTTATTCACTTATAACTAGTTAACAAATTTTCGTGATAATTTTTTTACCAGATTTTTTTTGATAGGTTATCTAACTAGTACGTTGTTGCTAACTAGTTAACATCATGTTTAAGATAACTAGTTAAGAACATATTTAACTAGTTAACTGGTTAACTAGTTAACTCATTAACTAAATTTAACTAGTTAATTGGTTAACTAATTAACTTGTTAACTAAATTTAACTAGTTAGTTAACTAATCGAGTTAACTAGTTAACATCATGACCAGATAACTAGTTAACAAGTTTTTTAGTTGTTATAAAAAATAGTTAACTAAATAGCTTATCGAGTTAACTAGTTAACATCATGACCAGATAACTAGTTAACAAATTTTTAGCTGATAACTAGTTATAAATAATAGTTAACTAAATAACTTATTGAGTTAACTAGTTAACCAATCAAGTTAACTAGTTATCTAATCGAGTTAACTAGTTAACCAATCGAGTTAACTAGTTATCAAATTGTTAACTAGTTATCTAATCAAGTTAACTAGTTAACCAATTAAATAAACTAGTTAACCAAATCGAGTTAACTAGTTATTTTGATAATTCACAATCACAAATGAGATTAATTAATAACATAAAATCAGTTGCATTCTGATTTACTAAACAATCCGAAGGCAATTTTAATAATTAATAAACAATCCCCTTATTTTGTATAACTACAAACCAGTCACTTGACTTATCTAGGTAACGAACTAATCACTCTTCCTCAACCTTCCTTTGTTTCAATCATTTGCAAACAACGATGCCGCTGCTCCACGCCGCCACTCCGGCCGATGAGGATTCTTGGACTTGGACCGGAGGGAGAGACAAGGAGGAGAAGTGTAGAGGGGCTGCTGGCTGCTGGGTAAGTAGCCGCCGCGAATTCGACCACCACCATCACTCCGACACCCCGCCCGCCTCCCAACCTCGCACTGATGTCCTCGTCCGAACTCTCAGATTCCACCTCGCCATGAGTCCTCCATCCAACCCAATCAACGTATCTAATTGTCGTCATCGGAGTCGTTGGAGTCGGAGTCGTCATCGTCGGAGTCGTCGCTGCTATGAACGGTCGGCTCCAAAACTCGAATCCCAACAGTAGCAAGGGTCTGGGGTGAAATAGAGGTTTCGAGGTTCGGTCAAATGGGATCGTTTGAGAGAAGAAGAAGAAGAAGTTTGGTGCTTTTGTTGAGAGAAGAGGCAGCGGAGGTACAGTAAGGGAGTGTTAACAGAGACGGCGGAAGGAAGAGGGAAATTAGGGTTTGTTTTATGTTTTGGTGAATGGACGTTCTTGCCCTTGAATATTTTAGGCTGATCCGCGTCGCAGGGGAAAATTGGGTGCAGTGGACTGGGTTGGGCCCGTCCAACCTTTAAAGGTTGGACGTGGATCTGGTGCCCCATCGAACTACGGCACTGACAACGACAGCAGTAGTGCATACATTGTCTCAAGTCAGAGCTTCAGCCACGATCACACTAGTGCATATGAAAATATATCCAGACAACGTACGTAGATTCGCCCAGAGCTGCGGCAACGACCACACTAGTGCATATGAAGAAAAAAATTTGACACTTGAATATGCACTAGTGGGAAAAAAAGCCCAGAAAACTAAGAACTAAATTTGCACTAGTGTATACAAAAAAAATACCTCACTTCACCTTACTAGACTTCAGATCTAGATAGTGTGGCATCAGAGCATCGACAGGAAAAGGGACAACGCATGGCGGATCTGGGGAAAAGATGATGGTGACCCATACGAGCATGCTTCAAACGACGGTGGGGATCGCGACGGGGACGCTGCATGGGAGGGGATCACGGCGGTGACGGTTCCGGAGCACGCTGGGTAGAGTCAGGTGGAAGCTTTTGGTGGGGAGACTTGATTGAAGAAAAAAGGGGAGTGTGGAGCGATAAAAGAAGTGGAGTTAATGGAGGAGAGAGTAATAAAAACCCTATAGATTTTCCTCTCCAAAATACCCTTTTAATATTTTATTCAATTAATCTTAAATATCAATGATGTCTAAGATGAATGGCTAGAATTGATATAGTATTTTATACTGCATAATGATGCAGTCACCACAAAAAATGCCCATGCGGGCACATCTCCGAACATGTAATTCATCTACAATGAGACAAACATTAATTAATTAGCAATAATGATAATTTTGAACATTTATTTACAATAATATTAAGATTGTGGTACCTAATCTCGAAATGAACCGTACGTCGGAAGCTTGGAACACAAGTACAATTGCTCGCCACAAAAAAAAAGCACAATACAACATTAATATGTATTAAATTATCGAGAACTCTAAACAATCTTATATAGAACCTATTGAAAAATCCTAAAACCGAGACTAAAGAAAACCCTAACATTGAGAGAAATTTGAGAGAGGAGAGTGTGTGAGTCGTGAAGAATGTTGGGGTAAGGAGGGTTTATATAGCAACTGTTAGCCTACGCCCATCAACCCCTCATTGGTGGATGGCAGGCTAACAGTAACTTAACGACTACTTTGAAACGGTCGAATCTCGGTAGGCGCGTCACTGTGTAATAATTATTTTTTATTTATGGGCCAGCGCGGTGCCTATTGGTTGGCTAGACACTGGCCACCTGCCACATTTGTCCATATTTGGACTTTTTGTGACGTTGTGCCACCGACAATAATTTTGACTACAAAAGCCAACATATATGTAATCCATCTACAATAATCCAAATCACCAATATTAATGTTCGAAAATCTAAATCACTAAACAATAATATACAATAATTCATTAATCTACAATTAAAACTTTGTCTAAATTACTAACCTTGATCATGTTAGAAATCTCGAAATATGTTGGAAACTTAGAACGATATCACAATTGCTCTCTACAAAATGAAAGAACAAAATAGTAACCAAACCAAATAATTAACACGAAAACTAATCTATCATAACTACTCACCACTAGACTTGAATGAGAGGTGAAAAAAATGAAGGGCGGCCCTTTTTATAGCCAACGATGACCCATTGGCTTTGTAACGCAATGTGTCCTTAGACGTAAATTATTATAATGTATTTTGTTCCAAAACTACAAAACTCGCTTATATAATAGTTTATTGAGAGCTGGATCTTGAGCTAGCTCACAAACTTTTATTCGGTTCGTGAGTTCCGACGTGTCCAGAGGGCAAAGGCGAAATCCATTCACGGTCCGTAGGACCAACACCATTCTAAAGCGAGTGGCCCGCGTAGAACAGTCATGTTTGACTAAACAAGAGGACTCACAGACCCAACTTGATGAACCTTTGAGTTAATCTGTAACACAATTCTTTGTAATAGGATCACTTTGTAACATATTAAAATTTTAGAACGAATTTGTAACTCGAACTATAATTTTAGGACATTTTAAGTAATTGAATTTTTTGAAATTAAACATATGCTAAGTAAACCAAGAAGAATGTACTCCAGGAAGTCTCGTGTCATATCATATCATATCATTCACATGTGCTTTTCAATTTCATTGCACAAATTTTCCATATTTATAATAAGGAAGTAAACTAAACAGGCGCTAAAATAAAAAGGAAGTAAGGACCTGTTTGGTGTGCAAAATAAATGCATCACACAACACGTTCTAAAAACAAAGAACATGCTAAGCACAATTAGTCATTACTCTCAACCAAACTTTCGCAAAGCTGCAGTTAAGAAGGAGCCGGCCGCCGGGTAGTTAGCTGGGGTATCTCAAACGTGTTCCAACTTGCAAATGTCCCTTTCTTTTTTACATTCATTCCATTTCCAATATAAGCTTCCTCTTCAAACCATACCACATATCCCAAACATAACTATTTTGTTAATCCTAAAACATGGAAGAACCAGAGCACAACAACACCACTCCTGGTTCCAAACAGGAGGACCAACTCAAGAAGCCTAGTAGTGTCTCCTTCTTCCATATGTTTTCAGCTGCAGACAAGGTCGATTATGTGTTAATGTTCTTCGGAAGTGTCGGGGCTTGTGTCCATGGTGCTGCTCTTCCTATGTTGTTCCTCTTGTTCGGTAATTTGGTCAATTCGTTAGGACATTTGTCCACAAATCCTCACCAAATGACTTCCAGGATCTCCAAGGTACCAAAAACACATATATGGATTTTGATTTGGTTCTGATTTTATGTGTGACATTCGCTAATCTTCTCCTTATCGTTTGTTTGAATGATGTTCAGAATGCCTTGTACTTTCTATACCTTGGGCTAGTTGTTTTTGCAGCAGGATGGATGGGTACGTACTCAAAGAAATCTCACATTTATCATATCATATATGTTAGTTGGTACACTCTCTAAATTTGTTCTTCTTTTATGGTAATGAAGGAGTAGCATTTTGGATGCAAACTGGAGAAAGGCAGACAGCTCGTTTGCGGCTAAAGTATCTACAGACAGTGCTGAAAAAGGATATGAACTTCTTCGACACTGAAGCTAGAGATTCCAACATCATATTCCACATCTCTAGTGACACCATCCTTGTTCAAGATGCAATCGGTGATAAGGTAATTAACAACTCAACTACAACAATTTCAATAACCCTTTTTTGTGAAAGTTTGTGACTTTACGATCGATCGTTAATGTGTGCAGACAGGGCATGCTCTACGTTACCTAAGTCAGTTCATCGCGGGATTTGCATTGGGATTTACTTCAGTATGGCAACTGACGCTGCTGACCTTATCCGTGGTTCCACTGATTGCATTTGCTGGAGGAGCTTATACTATAATCATGACTAGCTTGTCCGAAAAGGGCGAGGTTGCCTATGCTGAAGCTGGAAAGATTGCTCAAGAGGTCATATCGCAAATTCGAACAGTTTACTCGTTTGTCGGAGAGGATAAGGCTATTGAATCATACTCCAATTCGTTGAAGAAGGCACTTAAATTAGGAAAGAAAAGTGGATTAGCCAAAGGAATTGGTGTTGGTCTCACTTATGGGCTCCTGTTTTCTGCATGGTCATTGCTTCTTTGGTACTCCAGCATACTTGTTAGACACAAGAAAACAGATGGGGGAAAGGCATTTTCCACAATTATCAATGTCATCTTCAGTGGATTGTAAGTCTATTTCAAACCCAATTAATAAGGAACTTTGAATTTATAAAATATCACCTAAAGAAAACAACTTTAATTTTGTGATTAACAGTACTCTGGGTCAAGCAGCTCCGAATCTTGTTGCAATTGCCAAAGGCAGAGTAGCAGCAGCCAACATTTTGGGCATGATTGAATCAGGATTGAGCTCGGAGTCCTCGAAACGATACGAAGATGGACTAATGATGTTGCCTAAGGTTTTGGGAGAGATTGAGTTTAGTGAGGTTTGTTTCGCTTACCCTTCAAGACCAGACAGTTTGGTTTTTGAAAACCTGAGCTTCTCAATAAGTGCAGGGAAGACCTTTGCAGTGGTGGGCCAAGTGGTTCTGGGAAGAGCATTGTTATATCGATGGTTCAACGTTTCTACGAACCAACTTCAGGTAGAATCCTGCTAGATGGTCATGACCTGAAGAGCCTGAGGCTGAAATGGCTTAGACAGCAGATGGGGTTAGTGAGTCAAGAGCCGGCATTATTCGGGACAACAATATCAGACAACATAATGTTCAGTAAAGAAGATGCAAGTATGGAGCAGATTTTCGAAGCTGCGAAAGCTGCTAATGCACATTCTTTCATTCAACAACTTCCAGATGGTTACAATACTCAGGTTGGAGAAGGTGGAGTTCAGTTGTCAGGGGGACAAAAGCAAAGAATAGCCATAGCAAGAGCATTACTTAGGAACCCAAAGATACTTCTCCTAGACGAGGCCACCAGTGCTCTCGATTCTGAATCTGAACAAGTGGTTCAGCAGGCACTTGACGAGATCATGTCAGATCGTACCACCATCGTGGTCGTTCACCGATTGTCCACTGTTCGAAATGTCAACACCATCATGGTCTTGAAGCACGGTCAAGTCGTTGAAAGTGGTAGCCATTTGGATCTGATGTCGAAAACAATGGGAGAGTATGCATCATTGGTTAGACTCCAGGCATCAGAAACAGGAACTGATCAAAGCTCGTTTAATGAATCTGCATCAATCGGTGGATCTAGCTTTCGCGAATCATTTGGCAGCCAACGATCCTTGCCAGATTCCAAGGCAGGACGAGATCATCATTCGAGTGACGGAATATTGTCAAATGGTTCGATATGGCAACTCATGAAACTGAATGCACCAAATTGGCCTTATGCGGTTCTTGGCTCAGTGGGTGCCATCCTAACAGGAGTTGAAGCTCCTTTGTTTGCCTTGGGACTTTCACATATCCTTTCAGCTTATTACTTGCCAAATCCGAACGAAATGAAGCACGAGGTTAACCGAGTTGCTCTATTCTTTGTGGCTTTGGCTGCCATTACGATTCCTACTTACCTTCTACAACATTACTTCTACACTGTGATGGGTGAACACATCACGACTCGCGTTCGCTTATCGATGTTTACAGGTTTGCCTCGTCTTCGCAATTTTTTTCCCTCTGACTACAATTGTTTAAGTTTGATTTTATCTTGTTTTTGCTAACAAAGATTGCAATATTGTAACCTAACTGTAGCTATTCTATCCAATGAGATCGGATGGTTCGATCTGGAGGAGAACAACACTGGATCTCTGTCCTCAGCTCTTGCCGCGGATGCTACCTTAGTAAGGAGCACTCTAGCTGATCGTCTCTCAACAATTGTTCAGAATTTGGCACTCATCATCACGGCTTGTGTCATTTCGTTCACCTTATGTTGGCGAGTCGCGGCAGTTGTGGTAGCCACATTTCCTCTCCTCCTTGGAGCTACCCTAGCTGAGGTAAGACTTCAAAAAAAAAACTCAAAACCCATACTCATGTTCTGTGTTTAAATTCCTTGTTACAATATTGCAGCAACTATTTCTAAAGGGATTTGGGGGAGATTACCGATCCTACGCAAGGGCAAACTCTGTGGCTAGTGAAGGAATCGCCAACATCATAACTGTGGCTGCTTTCGGGGGGGAAGACAGAGTAGCTTCGCGATTCTCATTCGAACTCAGCAAACCAAACAAGCAGGCCTTCTTAAGAGGACATGTGTCCGGTTTTGGATACGGTCTCTCTCAGTTGTTGTGCTTCTGTTCTTATGCTTTGGGCCTATGGTACGTTTCCATCGTGATCAAGGACAAACATTCGAATTTCGGGCATGTCATGAAATCGTACCTCATTCTGGTAGTCAGTCCTTTGGCACTGCCGAAACTCTGGCAATGGCCCCCGATATTGTCAAAGGTTCCCAAGCTCTGGCCTCGTTTTCTCCATCTTAAACAGGAAGACTGCCATTGAAAATGATGTTGCAGGTTCCAGAGTTGGAGCACGTCAAAGGAGACATAGAGCTGAGGAAAGTCAGCTTCAGGTAATGTTACAAAAACATTTCATTATTGATTAGTTTCAAGAAGCAAAATCTAGTAATGGCTCCACATCTACAGGTACCCAGCAAGACCAGAAGTAACAATATTTGATAAGTTGAGCCTAAAAGTCTCAGCAGGGAAAAGCTTAGCAGTAGTTGGACAGAGTGGGTCAGGGAAGAGCACAATAATCTCCCTAATCTTACGATTCTACGATCCATTTTCCGGATCCGTCCTAATCGACGGATGGGACCTCAAGACACTGAATCTGAAATCCTAAGGCAAAGAAGACTAGTTCAGCAGGAGCCAAACATTTCCTCCACAACATATCTACGAATTCATCAAGTACGAACAGCGACGCATCAGAAATTGAAATATGAAAGTGCCAAGGCAAATGTTCATGAATTCAGAGAGTAAAGATTGCCTCAAGTTACAGAAACACAAAGTGAGGCAATAAAGGGATCCAAATACAGGGAAAATTAGCACAAAAATAAATAATAAATTTATAATTCAAGATGTCCAGTACAAGAAAATTAATAATGGTCCACTATCAGGTTAAATTGAGCATGGTTTTTAAATCACAATGTCACTTCAGAAAACCTGAATAATTGTCACGGTTTTTTAGTCACGTTTTGAAACCGTGACTAGTTAGTCACGGTTCTTTGAAACCGTGACAATTAGTCACGGTTTCATTGACAACACGTGACTAAATTTAGTCACGGTTTCATAGAAAAACCCTGACAAAGTCAACCCGTTTCATGCAATACCGTGCTTTTTGCATCTCATCTTCAACCTCAATACACTTCCTTCCTTCATCTTTCACTCATCCTTCTTCATCTTCACTCCTCTTCAACCTCTTTCTTCTGTCGCCGGCGATTTCACAACACCACCAGTGTGCGGCATCATCTGGAGCTTTGGGAGGAGGCGGCGATGGAAGCACAGGCGGCGGGGATCTGGAGCTTCACAGGCGGCGGGGAGCTTACAGCGCGACTCACAGGCGGCGGGGATCTGGATCGAGCTTGAAGGCGGCGGGGATCTGGAGCTTGAAGGCGGCGGAGATGGAATAGACGGCGGCGGCGGAGATGGAATCGATGGAGGGAGCTTAGCTCCGGTTGAAGTCGAGACTCACCGGCGATGGGAGAGTCACCGGAGAAGATATGGGATTGATTTGTTAACTCATAAAAATGTATAGACTAAGATGCATAATTAGAAAAATGTAGTGACTGATTTGTGTAACGGAAGGAATAAAATTGGGAATTTTTGTTAACCTCATAAGTTTATGGATTAAATTGCGTAACGGAAGAAGTTGGGGGTTGATACTATAATTCAAGAAAATAATGAATTCATCATTGAGAAGTTTGAGTTTACGATTTGGTCACTACTCTTTGTCACGGTTTTCCTTGAAACCGTGACAAAGGTTAGTCACGGTTTTCCACAAAACCGTGACTAACATCTTTGTCACGGTTTCTTTACAAACCTGACAAATGGTGCATTATAGTCACGGTTTAGGAAACCGTGACAAATTTTTTTAGTCACGGTTAAAACCGTGACTAAAGGGCCAAAAAAACCGTGACTAAATTTGTGTTTTCTTGTAGTGTGTTATTATTCAAAAGCTTGGAGGTTTTGGGTTTTGTTGTGGTGAGCAGGTGGACAGAAGCAAAGAGTCGCCATTGCTAGAGCGATTCTGAAAGATCCAGCGATTCTTTTGCTAGATGAAGCGACGAGTGCATTAGACACAGCGTCTGAGAAATTGGTGCAGGAAGCTCTAGATAAGCTGATGAAAGGTCGGACCACGGTCCTAGTTTTTTTTTTTTTTATGAATGAAAACGTATTATAAACATGAGTAAAACTGTACATTACAAGAGGCAGACCAGAAGTAGGCATAATGCTGACAAAACAACACAGAGGAAGAATCAGAAATGGAGCTGACAAAACATAGGAAGGTTTTGACAGCACAAATCCGATCAAGATTCTAACAGAACAAAAGCAAACCAGAAGGACCAAAATAGGGCAGAAGTTAGCTCAGCCATTGTCGAAACAGAGACGAACCCAATCCCTCCGTTTGTTGTCGTCGAAGTTCCCAAAGGCGTGCAGCCATCTGGCGATTGCCAGCCAGAGTCTGACAAAAACCTAGTGTGACGAACTTTGGATCTCTCTGAAGGTGCGATCGTTGCGTTCCAGCCAAAGGTGCCAAATGAAACTATGAAAAAGAACTTTCTTTGCCGTCGAAAAGGCCAAGGCACAGTTCACGTCTTTCCACATCTGGAGAAAATCCCCAAAGGAAGAGGGCAACGGACCGTGAATGGAAAGAGTAGAACTGAGCTTTGACCATACCTGCGAGGAGAAGCTGCAATGAATGAAGAGGTGGTTGACCGACTCAGCCTCCATCTCGCAAAGAGCACATCTATTCGGGAGAGCAAGGCCTCGTCTTTGAAGATTGTCGATCGTGGCTATTCTGTTCCTGTAAACGAGCCAACAAAAAAAATGCACTTTGGTGGGTGCAAGTCTTGACCAGATCTCCTTCGCCGGAAAAGAGCAAGAGCCGGGGAAGCGATCAGCAACAAGCAGGTTCCGAAACGAAAAGACCGTGAAAAGCCGATCCTTTCCATCGGGCCAGATGATAGCGTCGGGTCCCTCAGTAATGAGAGAGTCTGGAAGGGCGTCCAGATGAGCAAGCAGACTCTGAAACTCCAGGTTTGCCCCGCCACGGAGAGTGAAACGTAGCGGAATACACCACCTGCACCTGTCAGCAGAAAGATAGTCAAAAATGCGGCTACCCGGAGATTTAGCATCAGCTGCCAGAATCCTCGGGTAGCGATCCGAAAGTCTTTCCCCCAAAACCCAAAAATCACTCCAAAAGGCACTATACCCTCCCCCCGGATCTATAGAGGCGAATCTCCAGAAACTAGAACCAAACTGAGATATCCGAATCCAAACCGAGAGACTTGAAGAGCCGAAATCCGAAGACGGAAGCCAATCAGAGGAGCCAATTCCGTATTTCTGCACGATTAGTGTCCGCCACCACACGCGTTTTTCTGTGGCATATCTCCATAACCATTTACCTAGCAGGGCTTCATTATAGGTTTTGATGTCTAAAATGCCAAGACCACCTTTCGCAATTGGACATTTCACAGAACTCCAGTCAACCCAATGAAAGCTCTTGTGATCAGCAGTTCCTTCCCAAAGAAAACGCCTTTGGATTTTTTTCAATTGTCCCAATCACCCGAGATGGAGCTTTGAAGAGAGAAAGGTGGTAAGTCGGAGACTTGAGAGAACGCTTTTGATGAGAACTAACCTCGCTCTGTAAGATAACATACTCGCTTTCCAATTTTTGAGTCTCCTCTCAACTCTCTCAATGACAGGAGTCCACATCTGACTATTGGAAACCCTTTCTTCGAGCGGAAGTCCAAGATAGGAAGTGGGAAGAGAGGAAAGCTCGCATCCGAAAGTATCCGCGAGGACATCAGCATTGTCAACTTCGCCAACCGCAAACAAACTGGATTTATGAATGTTGATTTTGAGCCCGGTGACACATTCAAAACAAATGAGGCCGGCTAGCAAGAACCTGACCTGACTAACATCGGCGTCGCAGAAGATCAACGAGTCATCAGCATAGAGGATGTGATTCACCTGGCCCGAGCGAGCTCTTTCATTGATGAAGAAGCCACTAACCAAATCAGCCTCTTGTAGCTTTGAAAGGATGGCAGACAAGATTTCCATGATCATTATGAAAAGAAAGGGAGACAAAGAGTCTCCTTGCCTGAGACCACGGGAGCTTCTGAAATAACCGGATGCCTTCCCATTAACTAAGACCGAGAAAGACGGAGAAGAAATACAGGCACGAATCCATTTAATCCACCGACGAGGAAAACCCATTTGATCCATAACCTCCACCAAGCAATTCCAGTTTACGTGGTCGAATGCTTTTTCAATGTCCAGTTTGAACATCAAACCCGACTTACCGCTTTTGCGACGAGTATCAAGAAGTTCATTGGCGATGAGGGACGCGTCGAGGATTTGTCTACCTCCAACAAAAGCACACTGTTGTTGCGATATAATGGTGTTCATACAAGGTTTCAGACGGCGTAGTAAACACTTTGATAGCATTTTATAAACCCCACCCACCAAGCTGATGGGGCGCAGGTCTCTTATATCGCCAATGGCCTCCTTCTTTGGGATGAGAACTAAGAAGGTGCAGTTGGCCATCTTTGGAAGGTGAGCCTTATCAAGAAATTCCCAAATCGCCTGACAAACATCGTCTCTAATTATGGGCCAACAATGCTTGAAGAAGCAGAAAGAAAAGCCATCCGGCCCAGGGGCCTTATCACTTGCGCAACTCCGAACCGCGTCCCAAATCTCTTTCTCTGAGAACCTATCAGTTAAAGTGCACACATCCTCCTGAAGTAACCTGCTGAACTCGAGTCTTGAAGGAGATGGCCGAACCAAAAAAGGGTCAGTGTATAGGTCCTTGAAAAATGCCACGAAGGCCGATTCCAAGTCCTCCTGACCCGACACAGTTATCCCGTTCACTCTAACGTTGTCCACGAAATTTCGTCTTCTATTGTAGCTTGCAATCTGATGAAAATACCTGGTATTTCTGTCCCCGAGCCTTGTCCATTGCTCCCGAGATTTTTGTCTCCAAGATTGTTCCTCGAGCTTCCAAAGTTTGTCGAGGTCGCATTTGAGGAACATCCTTTCCACTCTATCCTCTTCTGAGAGCTGACCTGTTTCTTCTTGTCGGTCAAGAAGGCTCACCTTATCGAGTAACTCCCCAATTTGCATATCAATCCTACGGAAGACCGTATTGTTCCAAACAATGAGGCTGGACTTCAACAATTTGAGCTTTCTTGCTAACCTAAACACTGCCCCGAAACCACGGTCCTAGTTGCTCATAGGCTTTCGACAGTTCGTGATTGCAGTGCAATTGCCGTTATTCAGAACGGGAAGGTGGCTGAGATTGGAAACCATGAGAAGCTGATTGGAAACCCTGCAAGTATTTATAAACAGTTGGTTAGTTTGCAACAGGAGAATGGTACTCTAGGGGATTAGCAGATGGTGTTTTTGTGTATATACTATATTACTATACAGTGGTAGTAATTGTACTACTAAAAGAATAATGAGGATCAAACTGAAATTATAAGGCTACAATTGTGTATTTCATACACTTTCAAATTTGGGCTAACTACGTGCACTACAAGGTTTAAACTATAGCTAAATGGATACATATAGTTTCATCTATTCCAAATGCAAAATTTAGCTTAGTATTTGGATTAATTAATATTGTTCATCCTTATTTGTTAAAAAAAAATCAATTAACATGGCTTCAATCAAGCACTCTCTTTACCAAAAAAAAAAAAAAAATGGTAGACTCGCAGTTGATCAACGTCCCAACCATTTGCAAGGGTTGGAAACTTCTAACCCTTGCAATCAATCATTAGATCATTGTTTATTTTTTTTACTGATTCAGCGGTCTAAATTGTTATGAGTATTTAGGAAATTGCACACATAATTTAATTATTATATGTATTTTTAAACCTCAATACTTTCCTAGTTAGTGACCGGCCGGCTGGTGACGAGGCGCCGGCTCTGTTGACTTTTCCGGTGAGACTCCGGCGGCCGACCAAACTCTAACGATTTTTTCAACGACTTTTCACTAGTTGCACTAGAATCCAATAGTCCATCTACAAATGCATATTTACTAGGTTGTCCAACATAATGTATAACTAGGTGAGTGAAGTGATTTTGCAAAATTGGTTACATTCTGTAAGTTTTCTTTTGTTATGAAATAAACTCTAATTGATTTAGTGTGACTCGCAACTGCCAAAGGCAAATTAAGAACATCCTTATCAGTCTTCATTTCCGCCAATCCATCCATCACAATATCCTCGATTTTACACCAATAATACGAACAATCATTGGATATACGATTCCATACTAGTAACTCCAAGTTCATGTAATACCCAACATTAACCAAAAAGCTAACTTAGTTTATACAAAACTGCTAACACACACTCATCATAATTTGGAATAGAAGAGAAGGGGGGAAACCTAATTTCACTTAAGTAATTAATATTTATCTTGTTAAAATAAATAAGTTAATATTTTTATATTTATTTTTCTGATTAGGATGACTGAATGTGTGGATAACAGAGAAGTTGGGTGAAAAGTTGATGAAATGACCAATGTTACAACGTAAATAGGTTAGTGATATTTACGTTACATTTAATAGGTTAATGACCATGAAGTTACGACCCTAATAAGTTAGTGGCCAAAATGGATATTAAGCCACCACCGAAACGCAGAGCCCAACAGCGAAGGGAAGCATACGGACAGGCATTCATTCTCCTCATCCGAAAAGCGGAAAAATATAAAAAACAAGAAAACCATTGCCCAATCATCTCTCCGCCATTTTCTTTTCAAAACCACAGCTACTCTCTCTACTAATTAGGGTTGCTCTTTACTTTCACCCCTTGCTGATCCACAGCCAAGGACCTATTTAAGTTTTCTTCGATCTTTGGAATTCATCAGCTGGAGGTGAACTTTGTTGAATCCAACGCTGTTAATTTGGAGACCACAAAGGCGAGCTAAAAGGAGCATATCGACAGCATTGCAGTTGCTCAGGAAGTACAGGCGGCACCTCAGCTGGAGAAGAGATCTGGAGAGTAATGAGTGCTTCCAGGTTCATCAAGTGTGTGACGGTCGGCGATGGCGCCGTCGGCAAGACCTGTTTGCTTATTTCGTATACCAGCAACACTTTCCCCACGGTAGCCTTTCTTGCCTCCCCGGCGTTTATTTGCTTGCCTACTCTTTGCTTAATCTGCTGTTCGTCTCTCTATTTTAGTATTTTCTATGCTTTTGGTTTTGTTTCCTCTCCCGCTACTCTGTTAATTAGGCCACTAGTTCGAGCTGGACTTCGATTCAAGGAGCTTAGATGAATTAGATCGTTTGTTCTTCAGCTCGATTTGCAAATTCTCATGCTATTAATTAGCTGGATTACTATGTTAGCCGTCACTTTGCTTGAAACTCGACGGAGAGAACTCGTAATTCCCGTCGTAGTGTCTTGACCTAGTGTCATTGGCTGGAACAGTTTGATACTGTTCTTTATGTCTTATACGGGAGAAAATTTATTCGATTCTGTAACTGTAAGGTGGTTGAAATCATGTTGTTTTTACTGGTTGTCTAATAGTGTAATTTGTGGTTCATAGTGTGAGCTATTGATCTTGGTGGTTAATGATGCTGTTGCATTTTTCCCAGGACTATGTACCAACTGTATTCGACAACTTCAGTGCAAATGTAGTTGTGGATGGAAGCACTATCAACTTGGGGTTGTGGGACACTGCTGGTAACTTCAGTGTGGTGGTTTTGAGTTTTATCAGTTGATACATAATCTGGATGGTGAGCTTTCTTGATTTGGGATTTTCATTCTACTTTGAACAGGTCAGGAAGATTACAACCGACTAAGGCCTCTGAGTTACCGAGGAGCTGATGTCTTTATTCTTGCATTTTCTCTTATTAGCAAGGCCAGCTATGAAAACATTGCCAAAAAGGTTAGGAAAATGGTTCTGATACTTCTCAGCATAGATGATTGCTTGCTACTCTAATTGCGAATGTATTGTTATATCTCTGCACTCCCTTCTGCTCATGAAATGTTTCCTTGCTGTTTATTTCAGTGGATTCCGGAACTTAGGCATTATGCACCTGGGGTTCCAATTATCCTTGTTGGAACAAAACTAGGTAAAAAGCCCCTTCTGAATTACTCATTTCTGTAGAGTCCCATTGTATCCCAGTAGCTTGAATTGTTGGGAGAGATTCATAATTAGTTATTTTTAACAATTCCACAATGCGTTATCCATTTTGCATTTGGATAGTTATTTAAACTTATCTATCATCCTTACAACCTTTATTGATGTACAGATCTTCGCGAGGATAGTCAATTCTTCAATGACCATCCCGGTGCTGTGCCTATTACTAATGCCCAGGTAGACGTCCATGTTTGAGTTCTCATATGACCTCTGTACTTCAGTTCCATTTCTGCACATTCTGACAGTTGAATTGGTTATTGAAGGGAGAAGAACTTCGGAAATTGATTGGAGCTCTGGCATACGTTGAATGTAGTTCCAAAACACAGCAGGTAACAGCCAGGTTTCATGCAGTGATTTGCTGACTAGGCTTAATACACTCTTTTACAGTTGAGTAAACTAGTATTGTTGTGCAGAATGTGAAGGCTGTGTTTGATGCGGCCATTAAAGTTGTGCTTCAACCTCCGAAACAAAAGAAGAAAAAGAGAAAGGGGCAGAAGAACTGTTCTATATTGTAATGATTGTCAGATTGGAGTCCTGTCTCGTCCCAAAACTACCGTATCGTAGGTAAGTAAGTTGTCGCCATCATCTGTTTCTTCTACTTCGACACCGAAACTGGGAAGCTGAGAGGAATCATTGTTGTATAGTATTGATTGACCTGATGTTTTAGGATTGAAGTTTGACATTTGTGATTGTTTCTTGTTCTGTATAATGCTGTGATCTCTAATTGAACTACATCCCTTTCGGTCTATGCGCTTTGTTTGCCTCTGGTCTGAAATTCACCTTACATGCGTCAAACCGGATGACTCATCATGGTCAGAGTTTGTGGTTCAGGTTTTTTGGTTTTACATAAACTGGACTGCTTGGTTTGTAGTTTTGGTTAGAGTCTTGGGTTGGCCAAACTATAAGACTGACTACCAGTTGTCGAATGCGAGTCTTTTGTTTTCGTATTTTCGGTAAATATGAGTGTCAGAGAGAGTAATGTTTCTTGCTCGGCAGCTTCATTTCTCCTTATGAACTCCAATCTCTCTTCCTTGTCTTCTCACACTTGTTACATGACCTTATCGCATTTTCACGTCTTAAAGATGGGAAGTTAGTTGGATCATTGGATGTGTAACATGTTACTTGTATAGCATTAGGTCCGATCCACACCTTGAAGCCACAACGTGCATGTAAAACATTGCCCACCGGGTAAAATATAAACAGTGTCTAATTACAAATCAAGATTCAATTGGCCCACCAGCTAGCTCATCACCTACCGGAAGATTCGAAACACCAAACGAACGTGAAGCAAATTTTACATGTACGTGTATACAGTTACACCTGACCTCAACCTCCCAATTATTGCGAATAGATTTAAGCAACAACGGCGAAACCAAATTCACAACGTTTAACCTATGCTTTCAGATGACGACAAATAATTTAATGAAAAAACGAAAACGCTATGCTTTAAATTCCAGAAGCAATACAACACATTTCAACTCATTTCCCCTCACACTACTCTAAGTCTCTAACCACACATTTTTATGACAATTTTCAGAAAATAGTCTGACTCTGTACAAAACGGACATTGAACAACGTCCCCCTATTTTCCAGCGTAAGATGTTATATTAGATAGATATTGACTCGAATTTCTCACCTACGGTTCCGCCTTTCTGTTTCTGAAATCGGATGTACCGAAGTGTGCTTGCAAAGAAAGCATCTGAGGCTGGATCAGTGGTAACGGAGTCACTTTGCATCTCCTCGGTTATTAACTCGACCAGATCCTGGATCATATTACTTGTGATTTGTGGATTCCCTTTCTCAAAGAAGTAAAGATACCTGAATAGAGGATATGCAGGAGCAAATAAACCAGCTGATTAGTTAAACAAAGACGAAAAGCTGACATTTCAAATTAGCAGCTGTGGCCACCTACTTGTTTAGTATTTCGACGAACAGGGTAACCGGCCCGCTACTCCCCCTGGCAGCATTGGCCATTTGCTGGGCTGCATTTGCTATCCTCAACGCACGCTTCAGGCATAGCAACACCCTGTAATTTACAAGGCAACTATAATCACTCTGTCAAGGTGTTATAAGGTTATCAAAATAGATAAGAGTTTTGAAAAGGAAACCTTTCTCCGTCCTTGACTCCTTCCTGATCATCAACCCAAAACAGATGGGAGCATGCGTAAACTGCTCGGCACTGATCAGGTTTCTTCAAAAGCTTTGCCGAATACTGTGTAGAAATGGAACGAAAATGAGCTTTATTATTGTTTAGTTGGTAACGGAAAAAGAAAGATGTTGCCTAGGTAAGGTAAAGAGTAAGAAGCGTTACTCCTGTGGCTTTATGAGTTAATGTATCCCTGTTTTCAACCCCAAATACGTGCATTCTCTGAAGTGTCCCGATCATAAGATGTATAGCAGTCACCTGGGCCTTGGAATCCTGAAATGAAGAATAAACCATTTTCTGAGTTGTTGATTGAGATTATTCAGATAGAAGAAGACTGATCCAAAAATAATTACCGCAATTTCTTCCTCATACAATACATATGACTGAGTGAAAAATTCATATGCAACTGGCTCAAGATCACAGTCATTAGCTGCCTGATAATCAGAAAACCAACAGGAATTAGAAGCCGAGAACAATTTAAAGAGAGAATTATCAGTGCAATTATGCATCGTTTCTATATACTACAAGTTGATTTTTCCCATCTACCAAGTTAAGAATTCTCCAAGACATGCCTAGTCTTCCTCTTCAGTATTCCCATTAATTTACTTGTTAAAGCCAGACTATGACATACCTCAGCACATTGCAAGAACAGCCTTAATGCCAGCTCAGGTGATGGGACAACTGAAAGAGCTTCAATAGTCTGATAAATGGAACAAGAAGTCCCGTTAAATAACACCAATTGTCAGAAAAATTAAACTACAAAAAATGGCACAATATTCAAGTAAAAGTTCAACTACTTGAAAAGCAAATAATTCACTTTACAGCATAAGGAACCTGCATCAAGCAAATTCTGGGAAGAAAGATTGGTTAATGGCTAACCATTTTTCCGTAGATAAGTTCAGAAAGATAGGACATTGTCATTTAACAAAAACCAATGTGCAATTCACAAGGATTTGGAGGGAGGAGTGTGGGGTGGCGCTGATTAAAGAGGATTAAGAGATAAGTCATCGGTTGTATCTATGCTAAATCATCTCAGAACAGTTACCTGATTCAGGAGCTGGAAAATTGCCTTTGGTGTTGCTGGCAATTCCTCGCCCGCGATATCTCCATCCTGACCTTGCAAGCATCTAATAATCTGCACACAAGGTACAGATTTTCAGACAAATGAACTCATGCATCTAAAGATACTTTCAGAGAATCAAAGAACTGGTGAATAGGTTCCCACATCAACAATGATCTACTGATCTGCAAACAATAATTCAGTACAAGAATGGTATTTCGGTGACAGATGACCCAGTCAGATGAAGAAAAACTGGTACTCTCATGGGCGGTTTATGAATTGGGTGGTATAAAACACGTGTTCAAATTCAATCATGTGTGGTGAAAGATTCAAAATAGTTCTGCACAAAATAAAGATCATGATATAGCCACGCATACCATTAGTGCAGAAAATACTAGAGGGGGAACTGTAAACGGCAAGCGCTTTGGCCCACCATTCATGATATGCCTTCTTACTGTGTAAATAATCTGAATACACAAGGAGAATTGATAAGTTGAAATGAACGTACAGGTTAGACATTGTTTTACAAATGTGGGTAGTAATCATCTAAAAGTACCTTCAACATTTCTTCAGGGTCGTCATTAAATAACATGTTTATAAGGCGAGCAACAGAATTTTGCTCTTCCTTGAAATCTTCCTCATCAAGCTAAACAATTGCATCACCAAGCAACAAATAGAAATAAAGGTCAACTTAGAGGCGGTGAAGTTGAACAGACTACGAATGCACGAAATATTACTCCATACCTCATCTGCAGTTGTTTCATCCAAATCCGTTATGAGACCTTTTATTAATTCGAACAAAACCTCAACCTACAAAGATTGAACACCCTGTTACTACATACTTATGAGCAATTATAGTGTATGTCAAATACGTGGAGATTGTACTTTATCATCAGTGGAAATGCAGGTACTGTTCTTCATGATGCTTTGAATTATAACCATTGCCATGACTTTATTTGTTTCATTATCCAGATGATCCATCACACGCGGATAATTTGAAAGTGTTAAAGCAGTGACAATATCATTGTACTTCTCCAGCGGAGCACTTAAGAGTACAACAATTTGTTTTGTAGCTCTCTTGTCGTCAAGCCTAGGCTTCCCAGCAAGCTTCTTCACACATGCACCCTATAGCCAATACAAAATGCAGAACATTATAGCATTCTATGATAAAATGGACTCTTGTACTGTGAGTGGAATCATCAATTCCAGAGAGAAATATACCAGTATTTGATCAACATAGTCCAAACGATCTGGATGAACGCGAAGCGTAAATGTAAGTAGAGACACGTATAAAGTAATGGCTCCAACAATTGGCATGTCAACTTGTGATTCTATAACCTGTCATAGAACACAAAGCAATCAACCTGCGAACGGAATGTCAATCGGATAAATCAATAGGAAAAAAGAGCACGAAACTAAAGCAATCTACCTTTCCAATAGCACTGCTCAATTTAGCAAAAGCTTCTACTTGCAAGAAGTCGGGCAAAACCTGGAAGAAGAACCATGAGGTATGGTGATGAGAAAATGAAAGTAGAGCCTTTTAATGATACTTACATCTGGACTGGAGGCTGCATAATTAGATAATCTGTCCATCAACTGAGACAGCACAGTCTTGATGTCTACGCCTGGCTGGAATTGACATGAGAAGAATCAATATGTCAAGATCATCAACCAATTTAGAGAAGGAAGCAACTAGAAGCACGGATGGCTTATATCACTTCTCATCTAAATGGAACCAAGGGTATTTTATAAACAAGCTTCTTTTCACTTAGTAAAGCCGCGCTATCCAAAATCTTCTTCAAGTACACTCTTTATACAGTATCGAACTAATTTCGAGATGTTGTCATCTGATCCTAAGTTGCATATTTGGAATCATGGTGAAACACAAGTGATGAATGTAGAAAGGAACGGAACAGTTATACAACAAATGCTATAGATTGCAAGGTCATGCATGGAGTACAATCTGAACCTTAATTCCCAGACATGCTAGTCAATATCCAGCAATCCGCTAGAGATTCCGATCCTTTATTGAGGTGTTAAGGTTACACTAGATACCATAATAACAGAGATCTTAAGTCACACAAGATGCAACAACTTATGAAAGGAATAATAAGTCCTTGAAAGAGAGCAAGTTACCTGAAGATGGGGACAAGCTCCCAATAATGTCTCTAGGCTCTGCAAATGATACTCATCTGGAAATACTTGAATTATGCAATCCATCAAGTAATATTGCGCCAGTTCATCTTTACAATTGACAACCTGAGGAAGAATTTGAACTAAACTTGAACTTGAGATACAACCAATACGGCACACTGCAATGGACTGACTCCACACAGGCAGAACAAAGCAGCAAGATGAGATCAATGGAATGTTACCTGCTCTAACACTCTAGGAAGAACATTCTCTCTGTATACTTCAAGGTCTACACCCTCTAGTTGACTAAGAATATGAAGATTCTTCCCTACCTGATAAGAACAGAAGTACACGGATCACTTATGCAGTACAGTATATTAACGGTATAATGTTTCGGACTTCTGAATTGACAGTCAAGGCAAGAGAGTATTACAAGATCACGAAGCTCAGTTCTCTCCTTCTCCCGCTTGTCTCTATCCTGACCAGCTCCCTGCAGACCAGAAAGCCCAATTGAAGTCCTTAACTCAGGTCACCAAAGAGTATGAATGATCACAAGCACCAAAAAAACCCTGCATAGCCAAAAATCATGTTCACATGATTCATTTTACCTGTATGACATGCAAAAGCAAGTATCACGGTACTATGCATGTCAACAACATGGGCACAAAAAAGAATTTAGAGATAAACATCAAACCTGATATTGCAATCGGACCCAAAGTTTATTCATCTCAATGAAATTCTGAAGCACAAATTCTACAGCATCCATGATAGTGCTATCATCTTTATCTCTGGAAATAACCAATAAGAATAATTCAGTACAAAATGGCAAAAAGCGAATCTGATGACTCTTATAGCTACGACTATATGAAGATGTCATATAATCGGTGGATAAAATGAAAATGAAAAACTTGAGCCAATCTACTAGCACTACTCAAATTACCATAAGCTGTTCAACCTAATGAAAATCTAACTGAATCCATTAAATGTAATCCAGCACAAAATATTGACAAGAAATTGCCACATAGATTAAACATCTCATTAACCCTTCTTTGTCATTTATGGAATAAAGGCATTATACTTACTCCGCGAGAAATTTCAATAGCTAGTCCTATAATTGAAATCTACAGAAGTTACGCTCAACAATTTCAAGCCACGACTCCGTTTTTAAAGAATTATCCATGAACAAATTTCTTACCTTTCAATATCAGAGCCCATATCAGGTAACTTTTCCCTACTGACTTGAACGAGGTAACTCCTGAGAAATAATCCGCGTATGGGATGTTGAACACCCCTACACATTTCCACAAGATCCTTAAGCACATCTTTGGGCGGAGCTTCCTTCGACTTCATATAAACAGATCCTACCGTACAGAGGAGATACCTGATAACATCACGTCAACTTCAAAATATGCTGCTGAACAAAAGTTCTTGCAAATTCAAACATTCCAAAAGGAACTTCAAATGTCGCAAAAACAGTTACTCACAGAACTTACATTCTAGGCAATATGTTGCCAGCGTGGTGTACAAGTTCATACAAATCATCGACTGAAACCCCGTGCCTGCTCTCATCCTTGAAGAACATCTCCAACTTCCCCAGTTCATCAAAAGCTCGCATATCTAAACTTGGGCAAAGTTTTCAAAGAAATCCGAAATCAACATTAATTGCTAGCATTCAAAACTCGCAGCAAGCTCGGCTGCTGAACCAACCAAACGAAATCGAATTCAGGTATTGAAGAGTCGGGCAGAGGCAATTACAGAGTTCGTAGTAGTTGTGAGGCGAGAGTTTAGACGTTCGAAGCTCGGACAGCATCTGAGCTGAGTACTTGAGAGCATCTCTAAGATTATTAGCGTCCTGAGAAGAATAAGAAGCGATCGAGATTAGGGTTATCCATCGCAAAAGAGCAGAAATTATTCAGAAAAATAATGTGGAGAGTGTACCAAAGCGCGATGCATGAACAAAGCATTCTGCTGCACGCCGGCAATTGCTTCAGCCAGCCATTTCTCTTCGTCCTCGATTCCGATCAACATCATCCTTTTTTCCTTTCCCAACGCTCTCTTCTGAGCTCTTCCGGTCCGGATCTAGCGGTTGAAAGGAGGGAGGAGGAACAACGTCTTGGAGACAGGCAGTTGGGAGTTGGGAGGTAAATCCAGTAACCGCAAAGTAGAAGAGAGAGTGGAGAGAGAAGAGAGAAAATGCGGGGGTATTAAGGTAAATGTACAGTGCCAATTTGACAATTTGTTCTCGAAGATGTATTCATGAATATGATGATCAAGCTTCAAGCAGCCGGCCGGTTGCTGAACCTAATCTTTTTATTTATTTCCAGTTAATTAGCTAATGACGATCCATTTTACTCTGCAACCTGCACATACTGATATATATATATATATATATGAAGCGCTCCGGTACCTTGCGGTACTGGTACCCTATGCCATGTGACAAGTGCTAATTGATTCACATAATTAATCAAAAATATGTTGGTATCGGTACCCTCAGGATAGCAGAGCACTTGCAATATATATATCATTCAATTTGTTTCTATCACAACGATTTATGAGTTGCGGGAGGCTAAGACCAACGATGCCATACATCTTATTTTTGAAGCTCTAATGCTTATAGGGTCTTCTTGTAAATGACTTGTCTTAACTACAAGTAAAATAGGACTATTTATATTGTTGTGGAAAAAACTGAATCGGATTTGAAGCAAGCAACCTACAACTTTCCTCAAATGAATGTACAATCTTCATCAATGAATCAATCGAGAGAATAAATGTGTTCTATATTGCTTTTGAGAATATGAAATCTATCGTGAATTGCTGTAAATGGTGACCATTGTTGATTATTGGGAAAATGGTGTTTTGCCCCCCTCTACTTTGCAAGTTAACAAACAACCCCCTATACTATGAAATGATCAATTTACCCCTCCTACTATGCCAACCTAACAAACAGCCCCTTCCATCCAAAACTCCATCCAAAATTCCGTTAAGTGATGACTCACCAATATGACTCATCCACAATTAATGACTGTACATTGTCACATCAACGACTTTCATCCATCTCAACTAAACTAAAAAAAAATTATAAAAAGAATTAAATTAAATTTATAAATAAAAATTAAAAAAATTATAAAAAATATTTCGTTTATGAATTTTAATATTAAAAATGAAATAATAATTTTTCTAAAATAAATATACATTTTTTTCTAAAAATAAATTTGAAATTTATAAATACAAAATATTTATTAACTTTAATTGAAAAAAATAAAAATCCACAAAAAATTAAATATATACCTTTTTTATTTATAAATTTAAAATAATATTTTTATTACCTTTTGTACTAAAATTGTACTGTCACTAATGATGTGGCAATGTACTGTCATTAATTATGGATGAATCATATTGGTGAGTCATCACTTAACGAAATTTTGGATGGAAGGGGTTGTTTGTTAGGTTGGCATAGTAGGAGGGGGTAAATTGATCATTTCATAGTATAGGGGGCTGTTTGTTAACTTGGCAAAGTAGAGGGGGGCAAAGTACCATTTTTCCTTGATTATTATATGAATCTTACGTATTGTTTTGTTGAACCTTTGTTTCATTGAGACCCGAGGGTTAATTTTTTTATTATGTGATTAACTATTTTTGTTACAAATAAAGCATTCTTTGATTAATCTGTGATCTCTAATACTTTTCATACGGATTTACTAGGGTGACAACACCTATTTTGTTGTCACCATGACAACACTATTAAAGTACCATTTTTTAAATTTTGGGTACTGATTTTTTCGTAGTGGGTACATGATTTGAATTCGCATGTACCATTTTTCATAATAAGAACTTGATTTGTTAAATTTAGGTACTAATATTTTCATAGTAGGTACCTAATTTAAATTTAAAAGTATCAATTTTCATAGTAAGTACTTAATTTGTTAATTTTAGGTACCAAGTTTAGTGTTGTTAAACATGATGACAACAAACGAAATGTTGTCACCATAGGAATGGCCCTTTTCATATAGAACATTCATCTATTGCGCATTCTAACAGCCACACTAACAAGTTGGAGTTTAGAGAATGGTAAAAAACTAGGAAGTGAAGACACCATGAAACACACTAATAAATCACAATCAAAAGTTATAATCAATCTAAAATTATAAATTAATACAGTCATAAATACAATAACAAACTACTATGATATTTGGCAAAAATTCATTGTAGTACTCAACTTTTCTAAAAATCATTAGATTTACACATTTGAACTTAAAAAATAATTTATTATTTCAAAAAGAATTTGTTACAAATTTATACATTCATCAAAAAAATCATTCAAACTCATCTTAAATTAATTTTTCAATGTTAGCATGGCAGCTAAGTCATACATCTCAATCAAGTAAAATAATATAGATGATGGGCACTAGAGATTTGTGGCGTCTTTTAAGATGGATGGTGTCAATTCGGTTAATGTTAATAGTTAAAATTGATTAACCGGCTGAAATTTATTAACCATTTGTTAACCGATTGATTGGTCGGTAAGAGCAATTAACCATTTTTTAGCAAGTCGGTTAACGATTAAAATGTGGTTAACCGATTTTGACCGAAATAATAATGGAATAATGAGTTCTAGTGAAATTAATTATTTAATAAAAATTGATTTTATATTTTTTCCAAAATTAATAAATAAATGGAATTAGTATATTACTATTTGGGTTGACTGAAATGTATGACTCATCAACCACAGACGAAAGTTGTAATAAGACGACATGTTCAAATCAAAAGAGGGTTTGACTCTCTTCCTCATGTTGGGGGGATAGTCATCGCCTTGTTGTAACAAGCTCTGGAGGCACCATTGCTTCTGCCAATAGCACGTTGCCGCTCCTAAAGTTTTGACTCCGAGATTCGTGGAGTCATTCGCTCTATCAATATATGCTCCAAGAGTATACAAATTTTAAATCTTGTGGAGAACAAAAATTTAAAGCTTTATCCATATCTAAAACACTACAACAAAATCTGGCTACAGTGACACATCGTATTTGCCTCTATAGAGGTTTAGAGGCAGATACCTTAAGTGTCACTAACGCTGATGTAGCTAAAGGTCTTTAGAGACAAATACAGTGGCACATCAGTCACCAATTGAAGAATTAGTGGCAGATAAAATTGTTGATAATTGCAACTTTAAACCGCTAATATTCTGTCATCTTAGCCACCTTTTAAATGCACTTATTTTTGTTGTTGGTAATTTTTTTCGGCACATATTTTAAAAAGAATTTATGCATACCCGAATATTTTTCTCTATTGGACTCTTTTTCACTATTAAGAGACAACATTTTCTATTCTTTTGCTATTTGCAGGGTTCGAACTTAGGTGGTTGGGAGAAATGTGCTAACTACTAAGTTTTTTTCACTTGGTTCAGGAACACTTATTGATTTTTTCTACCCAGTTTTTAAATATGAATTAAAAAACTCAACGATATGCAGAAACTATGCCAAGAAAAGAATTCAAAATTGAAATAAGTAAATGTCTCCTTAACCATTGTTAGAAAATAAAATCATTAATGTTTATTATATATATATTTTACCTTTTAAAAAATTTTATATTTTATCTAACACTTATCTATACAAAAAGTACATAGTTTACAAGTCATCTACCACTCCAAATTTTAATCATACAACATATAGAGTCAATTGTAAATTATCTAGCTCCAAAAAAATTAATCATACAACTTATAGAAGCAGTTATAAATTCTACCTCTAAAGGAATTGTTCGTACAACTTAAAAGGTAGGTATATATTATCTACCTCTAAAGGAATTTTCCGTATAACTTATAAAGGTAGTTATAGATTATATGCCTCTAAAGAAAATTTTCTTATAATTTTTAGAGGCAGTTATAAATTATCCGCCTCTAAACACTACAACATAACCTGGCTACGGAGGCAGATACATAGAGGCACATAGAATATTTGCCTCTAAACATAATTTTAAAGAACAAATATTATATGTGCCTCTATAGATGCAAATATCTGCCTCTAATTGTATTTTATTTATTTATTTTAATATTAATAAATAACTTTTATAGTTTTAGAGGCAGATAATTTATAATTGCCTCTATAAGTCATACGATACATTTAACATCTCTTTAGAGGCAGGCAGATAATTTATAACTGCCTCTATAAGTTATCTGAAGAACTCTTTTAGAGGCAGATAATTTATAACTGCCTCTATAAGTTTTTTGTCTTATACAAAAAAACTCTTTTTGAGGCAAATAATTTATAACTGCCTCCATAAGTTTTTTGTCTTATACAAAAAAACTCTTTTTGAGGCAGCTAATTTAGAACTGTCTCTATAGGTTGTATGATTAAATTTTTTAGAGACAGATAATTTACAATTGCCTCTATAGGTTGTATGATTAGCTTAGAGGTAGATAATTGATCTATCTCTATATGTTGAATGATTAAAATTTGTAAATGTGTCCTTTTACAATTGACACCTTTTGCATGTCGCCGTTTGTGGGTGATAGCCATCCGATTTGGCTAGATGAGACTTTGTTGGAGTGTTGTTTGATCTCTCATGAGAGTTGATGACTAAGATTTCGATTACTTTAAAAAAAAATTGTAAAGGTAGATAACTTGTAAACTTTGTACTATTTTGTGTAGATAAATATTGGGTTAATACACATTTTTGCCCCTGTACTATGCAAAGTTAACAAACATGCCCTTTTACTATTTTCTAACTGATTTAACACCCTCTACTTTGAAAAGTTTAACAAATATGCCCCTACATTTATCTTTTCATCTATTTTTTGTTTAATGAGTTGATTATATGTGCTACTTCATATTATTCGTACACCTTATCGTTGATTGGAATGTTAACAATCCAAAATTATGTAAATTAGAAAGAAAAAGAAAAAGTAATACCACAAAAATACATTTGTACATAATGGTGATTCTAATGCTTTTCCCTTTTCTTTTCTTTTTAATTTAAATATTTTCACCTTGTGGACATCCCGATCAGTGATGTTGTATATAAATAATATGGCATAGCACGTATAATCAACTTATTAGACGAAAAATAGATGAAAAAATAAATGTAGGGGCATATTTGTTAAACTTTTCAAAGTAAAAGGGTGTTAAATCAGTTAGAAAATAGTAAAAGGCATGTTTGTTAACTTTGCATAGTACAGGGGCAAAAAGGTGTATTAACCCATAAATATTAGATACTATATAATTAATTATAATAATAACGCTAACGATTTTCTTTTCTAATAATGAGTAAGAAAAATTTCATTTTTTCAATTTTCATTTCTTTTTCTTTGCATAGTTTCTCCGTATCATTGAGTTTTAGAGTTCATATTTAAAAACTACGCAAAAAATATCAGTAAGTACTCTTGAGCCAAGTGGTAAGAACTAAGAACTTAGCATATTTTCTTGAACCACCCAGGTTCAAACCACGTAGATAGCAAAAGAGTAGAAAATAATATATGTAAATAGTGGAAGAGTCCATAAAGAAATTGGTAGGAGTAATGTTTTAAAGCATATTATTATGCTTAAAAATTTCGCACAATAAGTGCCTCTAAAAGGTGGCTAAGATGACAGATAAGCAGCTGTTTAAAGACGTAATTATCAACAATTATATCTGCCACTAATTCTTCCATTAGTGACAGATAATATGTGTCACCGTATTTGCCACAAAAGACCTTTAGCGACAGGAGCGTTGGTGGCACTTAAGCTATCTGCCTCTAAAACTCTATAGAGGTAGAAAAATGACTTTTAGAGGCAAATACGGTGTGCCGCCGTAGCCTGGTTTTGTTGTAGTGAAATGAATTTTTCGTATAACTTTTAGAGGCAGTTATAAATTATCTACCTCTAAAGGAATTTTTTGTATAACTTATAAAGGTAGTTATATATTATATGCCTCTAAAGAAATTTTTCTTATAATTTTTAGAGGCAGTTATAAATTATCGGCCTCTAAAGGAATTTTTTGTATAACTTTTAGAGGCAGTTATAAATTATATACTTCTAAAATATTTAATCCTACCACTTATAAAGGGAATTATAAATTATCTGTCTCTAAAACTATTAAATAATATTTATTAAACTTAAATTAAATAAATAAAATACAAGTAGAGGCATATATTTGCATCTATAGAAGCACCCCGCACATATAGTATTTGTTCTTTAAAAATATGTTTAGAGGCAAATATTCTATATGCATCCGTGGTCAAGTTATGACATTATGTTGTAGTGAAGGCTATAATAATCATCCATCTTCTCTAAAAAAAATTGAAACATAAAACATAACGCAACATCATATATTCATATTTGAACAAACTCACCAAATGTTCAATTCCCAAGTCTCAGCTAAGTAAAGAAACAAATGTCTTTGATTCAACTACCACCAAATTAAAACAAAGGATAAGCGGGTAATGACGTTGACGGGCAAGCAGCACGTCAGTGTAACAACAGCAAGTTTATTCCAAAATTGTATTTCATTGTATTGCATACTATTAAATATTAATTATGTGTTTTAGAGTTTGGTGAATATTAGGAGTACCAAATTGTCCAACACATAAGAGTATTAGGGTCAAGGGAATTGGAGAATATAATTATGCACCCCATTTTTTCGTGCAGACTTTTCTTTTATTATCTAATTAGTTTTGTTTGTTTGGATAATTAATAATCAAGTTTGGTCTGTGTTAGGCAGTACTCGAGCTAACCATTTACGTGCCGGTAAGGCTTTTTCGTTTTGCCTTCTAAACGTGGAATTCGTTTGTTAAAGCAATGCAATGTATGTACAAAAGGATCGGATCGGATCGGTGCTTTATAAAACGGGCTTTTAACTAAAATAAATAAAAAAAATTAACTATTAACCTAAATAATACGTTTCAAAACTATTTATTTGTGTAAATATAATCGCCCCAGCCATAGGCGATATCGCCCCAGGCATAGGCGATATCGCCCCAGCACCGAGGATTGCTGGTCAAACCGATTCTAAACTGCCCAACCAACCGAGTAAATGCTGTCTGGCTGGACACATGGCAATCTCGCCCCAGCCATAGGCGATATCGCCCCAGCCACAGGCGATATCGCCTAGGCTACCGGCGATCTCGCCCGAGGGTTGGAGACCGGGCTATCTCGCCCCAACCCCTATAAATACCCCATTTTTCAACTCATTCTCCCACACTACTCGGTAACCCCCTAAGGCAAAGGTAAGTCTCATTTCTCCTTTTTTTTAAATTACATTATTTAGTTTAGGGTTTAGGTTAGAGAATTAGTTTAGGGTTTTAGGTTAGAGAATTAGTTTAGGGTTTTAGGTTAGAGAATTAGTTTAGGGTTTTAGGTTAGAGAATTAGTTTAGGGTTATTATGGTAGATAATTTTTTCCAAAGTGATTTATTAACACTGTCATATTGACGTTGTAGGATTTTTATAAAACGGAGAGGACCTTTTCTCGCACCATTACACAAGGTACGTAGTACATACATTATTTATTGTTCTTATGTCATTGTGAACCATGTTATTATTTATGGATAGTTTAGAGAATTAGTATGATGTTGAGGTTAGCGAATTAGTATAATATTGAGGTTAGACAATTAGTATAATTTTGAGGTTAGAGAACTAGTATACTTTTGAGAAAGAGAATTAGTATAAAATAGTTTTTCTAACAATTTACTATACAATAGACGAGTGGTACAGGAGACGGACACGCCTGGCCATATCACACGATGGTGCACAGTTTCAGGGGATGGTTAGTGACCACCTACTTGAGTAACTGTAGGCAATTTAGTATTCCCTTAGGGTACACTAACTTTTATTTTTGTTTTGCCTTTCAGATCGCCTCGTTGGAGCAGGCTACCATTTTGAGTGGTACGAGTGATTCTCACATGAGTCATGTGCTCCGATCTGGATTGGCTATGAGCGGAGCATATGAGCGCCTTCCCGATCGAGGACCACACCGCCCACGTGCAGCATCACGCCTGCCGACATACACTCCCTATGATGGCTATCCCATCCCACAGAGAGGTCACAGTACAGGGTTGGATGATGTCGATTACGGCGGTCTCGCGCACCATGATGTGGGATACGCACCTCCACCCTACTATGTGTGGAACGAGGATTTCGCTGACGGGCGGACTTACAGTTTCGATGACCCTCCTCAGTACCAGGCTACGGCGCCTCAGTACCAGCCGACGGCACCTCATTACCAGCATGCAGGACACCCAGGTGCGTCGAGTAGCCAGCCGTATGGGCCCACCAGCCAGCACGTTGATCAGAGCCATCCGGTCGGCTCCCAGGGTTTCTCGGAGGACAGTGGGTTTGAGGATTGGGCCCATCGACCTGATTTCGTACCGCAGTCCACCCAGACACCACCGTACACTCACATGTTACGTGATCGGACTACATTGCGTCCACCGGATTGCTACACGGACGAGCAGCGACAGAGACGCCAGAGGGGTCGGAGGCATTGACACTCACATTTGTAGTTTTTCGTTTCTGGATTTATGTTATGGTTTACTGTTTGTATTTGTCGTACTATGGTGATCGATTGTACTTGTTTCGGCTGTTGTAGTATTCATTTGTCGTATTATGGTGATCGATTTTACTGATTTGCACTTTCATGTCATTTTCGCTGTTAATGTTTTTGCAATGAAATTCAACCATTTCGATCTATATGTGGATGGAACACTACTGCGCCACATTTTATTATAACAAACTTCACTACGAAAATTACATAAACAACAGTTCCAACACGGTTCAGGTCCGAGGGTTTCTCATAATGAAATTCATAAGCTCTTGTTGTTCTTTGATTTTCTGGTTCAGTTGTCGAATCATCTCGTCCTTCTCCCTAACGACCCTTTGGTTCTCCCTCTTAGCTCGATCAAGTTCTTTGTCCTTCGCCCGAATTATATTGTCCTTCTCCCTTCTGATCTTGTCCACAGCCTCCCGAACCACCAATGTTTCAAAATAACCACAACCCTTGTTCTTTACAAAATGGCAACAAAACATGCTGGTTAGGAAATATTAATGGGATAGGTGACAAATTAAGAAAATCATTCCAGTCTTTATACCTCCCTCTCAAGCGGACACCCAAAATAGGGTTCGAGATCCTTCAGTTGAATGGATCTTGTTGCCCTCAAATCACACCAGCAATTCACCTCACTTAGCTCATACTCGAACAGGTCTTCCTGAGGTTTCTTCATCTTGTACATTATACGATCAACTTCTGAAACTACACGACAATAGCAATTGTAATTAGTGCAAAACGTGAAGTAGACGGGGGAAACAAGACATGTTTTTTACCTTTATCGCGAGCTCTACTTCTTTCCCATGTGTGAACACCATAGTGTGACCGAGGTGGATGGAAACTGAATTCGAAAATTGAAAGTAGTGGTGTGTGTTTGGAAGCTGGTGAGAGGAGGGTTTTATGATGCACACTGCCCCCTGTTGTGGCACAGGCGATATCGCCCGTGACCCAGGCGATCTCGTCCATGTCACAGGCGACATCGCCTATGCCTAGAGTGACTACTATTTTATTAAACGAACCGAGATAAAAACGTTACAGATACACTATTTCATTTCACGCTTGATTACTAGAAGACGCCCCAGCACTGTCCCGTCTCCTTCCACATGTCCTTGCATTATGACCCACGCGACCGCATGTCCTGCACTTACTTGGGCGACCCTCCTCACGCCAATCCATCTCGTTTCTGATTCGAGAGTGTCGTGGACGACCCTGTCCACGAAAAAGATGAGGTTGCGGGATCACTGGTAGGCCTGTGTGTGGGATCCAGTCTTTAGGACCCAGTATTGGTTGGAATGACTGAGCATACACTAGCTGGGTCTTGGATACCAGATAGAAGGGGCTGACGTAGTTGTGCCAGTTAGCACCAGCAAATGTGCAACAAGCTACAGCATGGGAGCACGGTACCTTGTACCCCTGGAACTTCCCGCATGTGCAAGTCCCCTTACGATTCGACTGCCTATCGAACCGAACAACGTAGCTATTGTTACCGCTACGGTTCTGATTGTTTGGACCGAACTTAACCTCGTAAACCCCGTTAGCCGCATCGTACGGCAGCACGTAGTGTCTGACGGAACTTGACGTAGATTCTTCGGTTAATTTCTGACAGTACTTCGTATACGCGTTCCCTTCTGCCAACATTCCCTGGTATTCCCCACGGCGCCTATGCCAATACTTGACCATACGATGGAATGTGTGCTCGATCACAGAAGACATGGGCAAACGTCGCACGCCCTTAAGTACTCCGTTCACGCATTCTTGCGCGTTGGTCGTCATGGTTCCCCACCGAGCACCGCCTCCCTCAGTGTTGTCATAGGCCAAGCTCCATAAGGGTAGTTCCTCATTCACCCATTTTGGCTCCCGTACGTTTTGTTCATCATGGATCGCCAACCATTCTGCCTTCTTGGCCTCAAACTTCCGCACATTCCCTTCTATTCCTGCGGGTAGCGATGAAGACTTCTATGAATATCTAGTTTGTATGAGAATATTGTATTAGTTAGGTTCAAATATACACCGTAAACAAGTTGACAAATACCTAAGTTCCAAAGGCGAGATTTTAAAGTTTGGTTGCGGTGTTTCTTGTTGAAGTTGCTTACGTAATGGCGTAGACACCACCTCCATACCCACCCTCGATCAATGTTGCGCATTGCCACTGCTATCCCCTTGTGTCGATCACTGATGATTGTGATGTTGGCCCGATTGGTCACATGTCTCTGTAGATTCTCCATGAACCACTTCCAATTATCGTGATCCTCTTGGTCAACTATGGCGTACGCCAATTGAACAATCCGATGTTGCCCATCGAATGTACTAGCCATCAATAACACTTGCTTGTACTTGCCCGTGAGGAATGTGCCGTCAATGATCATGACCCCAGCGCAGTGCTTGAAGGCTTCTATGCATGGCCCAAACGCCCAAAACACCCTCTTGAACATCCTACAGTTACCCGCCGGGTGGGTTATGATCTCGTACCGTGTCCCGGGGTTTGTGAGCCGAATAGCATTCAGGATTGTCTCAATGTTGTTGTATGATGCCACCCAGTCACCGTACAGCTTCTCGACAGCACGTTGCTTGCCAAACCACGCCTTCCGGTACGATATCTTGCGGTGGTACTTCTCCAGAATGCAATCAATAACTGTCTCAACCTTCAACCCCGGCTCTCTGCGCACAATGTGCATGATTGCATCTGAGATCAGCGTGACATCGAGCTGTGGGTGGGCCCTAGTATCGTTGACCGGTCACAACTGTGGCCGTTGTTGAGTTGTCGTATTATCCAGAATCCATATCTGTTGCTAAGTGTAGAACGCATCCTCCAAGGACACGTCGGGTCGATGCACTTGATGGCCCATTCCTTCGGGTTGGAAGTGATTACCCTGTACTTATAGTTGCGGATGACTGCTTGGCTCTTCGTTAGGGACACCAGTTGACCTTTGGTAGAGAATGTCTGACCCAAGAAGAATTCCATCTCCACCGACCAGTACGCCTTCGCTGGGATCTGGAAGCGCCTGTCCATGGAGTAGGTGTTGGAGATTGTCATAATGTCGTCACAGTCGTCACCCTCGCTCGTGGCATGTTCCAGTGGCACATGAACTTCCACGCTATTTGCTGTGGCTCCCCCTTCTTCATCGTCGTCTTCCTCGTCGGTTTGGCCAATGTCATCGTCGACGTTTGGATTCCCTTCGTCCGCCGAGCAATGGCTCCTTTCATCTCCAGAATCGTCAGTGCTGACATATTCATCTCGCGCCAACCCCTCTTGGTCAACCTCCTGGAACTCCGGACCGATATGACTGGTCGCCATGTATTCCCCATCATACGTTTGGCTCTGCTCTGCCATCTGATTTGGAATGACCCCCGAGAAATCGGAGAACTGAGACGGCTCCTCTTCCATCAAGGCGTACAACTCGGCAACTTCGAAAAATGGGTTGACGCGAACTAAGTCGTATATGACTTGTACGCCGTTGTCGTCCGATATCGGCCTAGAAACGAAATGCGACAGATTTCCCTCAGAACTGTATATCGGCATTCTCCAGACAAATGACTGGATTATCTGATCCGCTCCAAGACCCATTTTCCGCCGAAACACGGTAACCACACTATCATAGGTCGCTCGCTTGGTCATCTTCAGACGGACATTATTTCCCCCTTCGTAGGATAAGCCGGTCCAATCCTGGACGATACGGCCCCCCCAGAAAACTTGGATTCGGAATTCTCGTGACAAAGTGTAGTCGGCCATTTTAGAATGTTAGTTCTTTCGATTTGGTGACTAACCCCCGAAACTAACAAGGATTTATAGGGTGCTTAGTGATCCAAGATGTAGGCGATATCGCCTATGCATTAGGCGATATCGCCCATGCCCTAGGCGATATCGCCTAATCCGTGGCTATTTTCACACCCGTGACTCAACCGAATCTAATCACGAGTCACGGGTGACAATCCTCGGTGCTGGGGCGATATCGCCTATGCCTGGGGCGATATCGCCTATGGCTGGGGCGATTATATTTACACAAATAAATAGTTTTGAAACGTATTTATTTAGGTTAATAGTTAATTTTTTTTATTTATTTTAGTGAAAAGCCCTTATAAAACACATTATAAAATAATAAAAATATTATCATGGTTGCCATTAACATGATTGGCTCCCGAGAGAATCATAGATAGTCATACATTCAAGAAAATGTGTCAACCCAAGTCGTGAGGTCTACCAAACTCCAACTTGGGAGACAGCTTAATTAGAGTGTCGGGCCGCATAGTGGCCGTAAAATTAACCTGACGGGGCACAGTATGGAGGCGGAGGCCAGGACAGGCCGAGAGGAATTAGTAAATGTTAGTAATAATTGAGCCAACCTCAAGGTGGAAAAAGGACTGACTTTGGACCAGTTGCACGACTTAGGAGACATCCCTCTCAATATTCACACCGTGCCCACTAAGAGAGTAAGGCATTCTAGGATAAGAGGGTTAATCAGACCGGGATAAGAAGTAATTAATATGAATCTAGATGAATACATATGGATATTTCATTTTGCTAGAACATCTATTAATGTTTTAATATGAGAGTAATATTTTTTTTTATGAATATATGTTGTATTAATCACAAAGAAGAGATATACATATAGCCCCAAATGGAACCATCAGCTTGCAGAAAAGCAGCATAGGGTAAGAACACCCAAAAACCCCTGCTGCAGCAAACATAAAACCCCAACCAATGTCTCATCAAAAACAGAGACTACCCCAAAAGGAAACCCAAAAAAACCGAGCCACAGCAACCGACTCGCACATCCAAAGAAACAAACAAAGAAACCTCCTCCTGCCAAAACACTCCCTAATCCGGTTCTCTAACAAATCTAGTCAGAAGGAGCCAACTTGACAGCACTTCCTGAGAAATCAGTCCTCCAACTGTACACCATAAACCCACCCAATAAGCAATGCGAGATACTACCGCACCTATATCATCCAATCTATCCCGAAAGATCCTACTGTTCCGCTCGGTCCACAAAACCTAAATAACACTATGAGCCAGCACTTTAACACAAGGCTCGAAACGCCTCTCACAGTTCAAACCTTTCCAAGCCCAAAGAAACCCTTTCGCATCAATCGGAAAAAGGGCCTAGCAAGGAAAGACGTGAACTAAAAAAGGATCACACCTGACAAGAGAAAGAACACTGCCAAAAAAGATGTTGCACTGATTCGCAATCCGCACAACATAGAACACACATGTTCGGCATTAAAATGCCCCGTCGTCGTAGCATGTCGACCGTGGCCAAGCTCCCATGAGCAACCTTCCACACCAAGCATCCTACTTTAGTTGGGATGTGACGAGTCCATACCATATCCGCCGGAAAAGAGCAGCATCCCTCAAACCCTCTATTGATGAGGTTTTGAGCCAATGACTTAACCGAGAAACGTCCAGACGCCTCCAAAGGCCACACCAAAGCCGACGGGCCTTCAACCAACACAGGTAGCGGTCTTGACTCTAGGAGCTGCATCAGACGCCTCTTTTCCTGCTCTGCCCCGCCATGCAAGACTATGGACATGGGGATGTGCCACTGATACCTGTCCTGCACCGAACAAAAATAATCACACACCATAGCCCCCGAGAGTTGAGTCGCGGCAGCAACCCTCGGGAACTCCTCACTCAGACACACCCCAGGAACCCAGAAATCGAACCAAAACGATACCCACCCCCCACCCAGATCAACGTAGCCAAACTCCCAGAACCAGGAACTCTCGCTAACAATCCACCTCCAAACCGACCAGCCACTCGACATTCTCGTCCACGAAGCCCGCCACTCACTATCGCCAACCCCACATTTTAAGACCACCAAATCCCTCCACCAAGCCGATTTCTCCACCCCAAACCTCCAACACCACTTAGCGAGAAGAGCATAGTTCATGCACCTCAAGTCTAGAATCCCCAAGCCCCCATTCTCTTTAGACGCTTTAGTTATCCTCCAATTAACCAGATGAAAACTATTCCTTTCCGAGCAGCCATCCCAAAGAAATCTACATTGAATCGCCTCAATCCGCTTGATCACGCTTACCGGAGCTCTGAAGAGGGACATATAATAAATCGGAAGAATTGAGAGCACGCTCTTAATAAGTGTTAGACGTCCCCCAAATGACAGCAATCTAGCCTTCCAAACAGACAACCTCTTAGTCACGCAACTCACCACTGGGTCCCACAGCGCCTTCGACACTGCCCTAACCCCCAAGGGCAGCCCAGATAGAGCGAGGGAAAACTCCCCATCTCGCAACCGAACCTTTCTGCAAGCGCTTCAGCATTTGACATCACCAACCGGAAACATCCTAGACTTGTGGTAATTTACTCTCAAACCGGACACCACCTCAAAGCAAACGAGGGTCGCCATCAAAGTGACAATCTGCGACTCATCCGCCTCACAGAAAATCATCGTGTCGTCTGCGTACAAAACATGAGTAACCTCCCCTTGTCCTCTATCCTCATTCATGTGAATCCCTGATATGAGACCCTCCCTTCCCACCACATCCAACATAACCGACAAAATTTCCATCACACATGTGAATAAGAGGGGAGAGAGTGAATCACCTTGCCTTAAACCTCGCTCGCCCTTGAAAAAACCACGCGATTCCCCATTGACAAGAACCGAAAAAACTGGAGACGAGATGCAAACCTCCATCCATCTCACCCAAACCTGAGGAAAGTTCATCGCGATCAGAGTTTGCAGTAAACATCCCCAATTAACGTGGTCGTACGCCTTCTCAATATCCAGTTTGAAGACCACACCCGGTCTCCCACTCCGCCGTCTCGAATCAATCAACTCGTTCGCGATTAGCGCCGCATCCAAAATCTGTCTACCTCCCACAAAAGCGCACTGACTTTTGGAGATGATCCTTTCCATCACCCTTTTTAATCTTCCAGCCAAAATCTTCGACAAGACTTTATAGATACACCCCACCAAACTAATAGGACGGAGGTCCTTAAGCTCTTCGACATCCTCTTTCTTTGGGATCAAGCATATGAAAGTGTGACTCACACCAACTGGGAGACATCCATTCTGATGGAAATCTTCCATGGCGCTTACAAAATCCTTTCCAAACACGTTCCAACACTTCTGAAAAACACCCAAACAGAAACCGTCTGGCCCTAGAGCCTTCTCTGCCGCGCAACTCCTAACGACCCTCTCCACTTACGCCTCAAAAAAAGGAGCGACCAGATCCTCCCAGTGATCCCTGTCAACCGGCCTTAGCTCTAAAGCTTGGGGAAGGCCTCCGCGGGGTACCTTCCGAGTACAACTGTTTATAAAAGACACCATAGCTTCCGCTAGGCCATCCTGACCCACCACTTCCGAACCATCAACCACAAGATGATCAAGAAAGTTTCTTCTTCGTCGAGCCGAAGCAAAAGCATGGAAATATTTAGTGTTCTTGTCTCCCAGTTTCAACCTAAGATCCCGAGCTCTTTGTTTCCACATCACTTCCTCCATCTTCCAAAGGTTGTCCAACCTACACTTTAACCTACATCGCTCCACCCTACCCTCCTCACTCAGAGTTCCAGCGTCCTCGGCTGAGTCCAAGACCTCAATGTTATCCAAACACCCTCGAATTTGAACGTCCACCCTACCAAAGACATTTTCGTTCCAAGAGTATAACTGCTGTTTGAGGCCTTTCAGTCTCTTCGCTAAACCCCCCATACTAACTCTGCCAACGCCAAACGCCCCCCACGCCCCCCACGCCTCAGACACAAAAACTGTAAAATCTTTGTGTTCAAACCACACCATTTCAAACTCCCATGGCCTTTTCACTCTCACCTCGTCTCCGCACCAAAGCAACAAAGGCTTGTGATCCGAACAAGTACGTACCAAAACTTGAACCCTACTGAAAGCATACTTATTAACCCAAGAAAGGGAGACCAACATCCTATCAAGCTTGGAGACTGTACCATTTGCTCTAAGATCGGACCAGGTAAAAAGGGCTCCATTTAGAGGGAGATCGATCAAAGCAAGGTCTTCAATGAGGTTATTAAACAAAGCCATCTCCCCAAGACTTCGGCCAGCCCCCCTCGACTCTTCTAAACACCTAATCATGTTAAAATCTCCCACAATGCACCCCGGTAAATCCCACCACCGCCACACGTCTAACACCTCATTAACAAACAACCTCTTTCCGTTCATGTCCTGAGGACCATACACATTCAAAATTAACCACGAGAAATCATCCACTTTATTTTTCAAAACAACCGCCAAAGAGAAGCTACCACTCCAAACCGCCTGACACTCAAACAGCTCCTCGTCCCACATCGTCAACAAACCCCCAGCTGCAGTCTTGGGATGAATATGAGAGTAATATTGAGAACATCTTAGTAGGGGCGGATCTGGGGGTGGGGTTCCCCAGATCGCGGCCAACCTCTCTCCCGAGTCTAGAGCTACGAAACTATATATATTTTTGTATGTGTAAGTAGATTGACCCAGTGATTTTGTAGATTGAGTTCAGTACATATGAAATGACCCAGTGTCTTGATCCCTTCTAGATCCGCACCAGCATCTTAGATGTGTGTCTCGTGTATCTGTATTCATATTAATACGCAACGTGTGCCTTCTTTCTTACCATCTTGACCAAACTGGTAGAGCCTAGTTTAAATCGCCACAAATTTTCAAAACTAAAAAGTCATTTTCTTATGTAAAAAAACTTGTATTACCAACCTTTAACACACCATCCATCCAATAATAAGACAAGAAATTATGGTCAAATGTTCTAATTAATAAAACGATCCGTGCCAAATCATCTCTCTCTTCCCCTTATTTATCATAATAATATCTCCTAATCACATATTAATCACTAGCATTTTTTTCGGCCCGTTGGCCGATCTGTAATATTTCCATTGTTTATTTAGTATAATTAGTAAATGATAAATGATCTTGTTCAATAATGATAAAATAAGATTATGTTTAAAAAATAATAAACTAACTAAAATTTTGAATTGAAGGATTAACCTTAATAGATCAAATAATTAACATGTGACTTAATTGAGAACTTAAATATTATAAAGTAGAAAATATAAACATAGTTAGATAATTGTTTATATAGTACCAAAATACACATAATATTTAAATTAAGTATCGTGATTAATTTTAGAATATTTTGAAACTTAATTAAGTTCAAATTACATACTAAAATAAAATAGAACTCGATGTACTTATATATGTTTGATGAATATGCTCAATTCAATGTCAACCCGATCAATACTCTGAATTTATTAATAGTAAATGACTTGTAACTAGCTTTACATACGGTCCCATGACTCATACTATTACACACTTGTGACCTCACTGGTCATTACTCTTACTAAGGTACAATCTTATTTCTCCAATTTTCTCTAGCTCAATGGATATATTAATTGACAAATACTTCTCTTAAATATTCATAATTTTTTTTAATTTATGCAACTCAATTTTTTTTAATTTATACTTTTCTTAAATAATCTTATCAAATGAGTGATGTATTCTAAACCAATACGACTTCAAAAGTTTTGTAACAAAATATTTGATTTACCAACAAAAGTAAGTTCAAGACAAACAGAAAACGATTGCAACTCTCTCTAAACATTTGCAAACAAATAAAATTGAGATTAAAAAAATCAACACTTAAAAAAAAGAAATTGAGGAATGAAATCTTAATTGGCCCGTTAGAACTGAGAAGAATATGGAAATAAGGATCATGTTATATGAATATATTTAGGTCTGATGAATATACCCAATTCAATCTGACTCAATCCGATTAAGACTATGAATTTGTTAATAGTAAACGACTTGTTACCCGCTTTACTTACGATCTCATGACTCATACTATTACACACTTGTGACCTCATTGGTCATTGCTCTTACTAAAGTACAATCTTATTTATCCAATTTTTTCTAGCTTAATAGGTATTAATTGACAAATACATCTCTTAAATATTCATAATTTTTTAAATTTATGCAACTCAATTTTTTTTAACTATACTTCTCTTAATAAAATTTCCAAATGAGTGATGTCTTATAAACAAATATGACTTCAAAAAAAATTAATTTACCTACAAAGGTAAGTTTAAGACAAACAAAAAATTATATTGCAATTTCTCTTGAAATATTTGCAAACAAATAAAGTCAAGACTAAAGAAAACAACAATGGCCAATTTTTTTTTTCAGGAATGAAACATCAATTGGCCCATTAAAACATAGAAAATGTGGAAATTATGATTTTGATATATGAATATATTTAGGTTTGATAAATATGCCCAATTTAAATTAACTCAACTCAATCAATACTCTCGATTTGTTAATAGTAAATGACTTGAAACCTAATTTACTCACGATCTCATGACTCATACTATTACACACTTAGGACTTCACTGATCATTGTTCTTATTAAGGCACAACCTTATCTCTCTAATTTTATCTAGCTCACTGGATATATTAACTAACAAATACTTCTTTTAGATATTTATAACTTAGTTAACTTGAATGGCTCCAACACATATAAATAATGTGCATTATTTTTTAAAATAATCTATAACTTGTAGTTAGCTTGAATACCTTTCAAGAATTCATTTGAGCAAATAAATTATCTAATATAATAATTTAATTATTCTACAAAATATCATGATTCAATCAATATCCAGTTTATATGTCTCATTCCCACCATTATCATAACGTGTGTAAAATATATTAGTCTTGTATATACATTCATAGAGTGATAATTAAAGTGTTCGAGTATATGATGCCAGAGATTATATGTGGCAAAGAAATAAATTATCTCATTTTAATCCCAAATTAATTAAATATCAACACAAAATTCGAATTAAACAAAAGTATCATCATCTCACAATAAACATATAAATGAATTATTACCATACTTTCACTCACTCTACTCTCTATTCAATTTATCACTTCCATTCTACAATAAACTGGTAATTATCATAAAATAAATGAATGTGCAAAATCATGAAAGGTGAAATATGTTTCCAATTGTGCAATAAAATGTCGAGAAGCAATGTGCTTTAATTATATTATATAAATATAAATTAGCTTGTCTAGCTTAGCTGATAAATTAGCTTGTTTTTATCCTTGAGGTTGTAGGATCGAGTCTTGTAGTTGTTGAAAATTTAACATTTTTATAGAAAAACAGTTTATATAGGTCCATTTATGATCATTGCAATGGAGAAAATACATAAACAATTATACTATTTTTCAAACAAACTTTTCAAATGAGTTAACTTTGCATAGTACAGGGGTAAAAAGGTGTATATAAACCCAATAATTTACCAACAAAAGTAAGTTTAAGACAAAAGGAACACGAAATTGTAACTCTCTCGAAACATTTACAAATAAATAAAGTCGAGATTAAAATAAACAACACTGTCCAAAAAAATCATTTTGAGGAATGAAATCTCAACTGGCCCGTTTAAACTTAGAATAAATAAGGAAATAAAGATCATGTTATATGAATATATTTAGGTTTAATGAATATGTCAGATTCAAACTGATTGAACTCGATCAATACTTTGAATTTGTTAATAGTAAATGACTTGAAAAAAATGGTCTAGATATTCTAAAAAAAATAATTTATATATCTAAATATCAAATATTTTTAATTATATATGAAAATCAAATTAAAATTATTCTTATGATTTTGAGGCACATGAGCTTACTTAATTCTTAAATTATTTCTACATGTCTAAACCTAGAGGAATGAATAAAATATATTCCATCCCGTTTCATGAACAAAATCCACTACAGGTTAAAAGCCCAGTGTATCTTTAAAAATTTAATTAACTTAAAAAATATAGAAAATAAACCATTCCAACTTAATTTTATATTTGAAAGAGACAATATACTTGCATACATAATATATTATTTGATTCAAATTCCGATGTATCTTTATACCTTTAACATGAGAAAGCTGTAAAATAAAATATTTTAAATGGATTCTATATTTGATTTATTATATACTTTAAAGTCTAATATACCATCTTGATCATATTATTTTAATATCAGAAATTCAATTTATAATGTTAATGATCCTCTTAGTTGATTGATTAACATCTTGATCATATTATTTTTATATAAATTATTATAACACTCATATATAAAATAATTTAGTTAAAACATTGTATTTTAATTCCAAATATATATATCTAAAATAAAATTTATTTATCAAAGTGAAAATATTAGTTAAACTTTTTTTGGGCGATTTAAAATTTTAGATAAAGTACCATATATTATATCAATTTATGACGCTTTTAATATTTTAAAATTTTATTGATTTAATATGTTGAATGAATTGTATATTAGGCCATTAACGATGTTAGAGAACAAATTTATTGAATGTGTTTGGAAAATTTTAGTGTATAGTAGATTGTAAAATTATCAGTGTGAATAGTAGCCAAATTTTTTTAGTATCATTTCGTATGTTATTTTAATTATATTTATACTAATTTATGATTTATTTAATTGTGTATAACAATGTAGCACATAAAATGTTATAAAAAGAAAACTAATTAAAAGGGAAAAGAAATAGGGAAGAGAGAGTTTGAAAAATTAAATAAAAAATAAATTTGATGAAATAGTATGTAATTAGTTATTTATGCGGGAGAATTGGGAAGAAAGAAGGTGTGATGAGAGAGAAGCCTAAACTCAAGGAGAGGAGGCCAAAAGCTTATGTGGCAATGGATTTTTATCCAAAATGCTTATATAGTGTTTTAGATTTTAGATATGGGCTTCTCTAATCTCTACAGATTACTTTAATATTATATTACATAGTATGCTAATTAATTTCAGCTGGCCTGACTATTATTTTATTGGACTATATTCACTGAACAGATTTGTATTTAGTATTTAGTATTCTTTATTTATTCCACTTGTAAATTTAAAAAATTCAATGCTGGTTGTTGAAGAATGGTCATGGCAATGGCGGCTCTAATTATCTGAAACTTCATATGAACGTTGGCTGCTCTGCTCCTCATCATATAATTATATCTCGTTTCTATGCCTGCAACTATTTCGTACAGCTACTAAACTATGAGGCTTAAGATGACAATTTGCCAGGGAGTTTCCCTGAAGAAACAGAATAATCAGTCTGGTTATGAAATCCTCAGCAGCTCAGGTAAACAGCACCACCATTGCTTCAATTTCAAGATTTCCAGTTCGTGATGATGCTGGTGAGTAAGCTAACGGTGGTTGATTTCAAATTTCTGTTGATAGGTCACACACTGGAAGACAAAGGATGCCGCTGCAAGCGGTTGCTTATAAAGGTTTTTGTCCTTTCCTTTGCTCTTTTCATTTTGTAGGTTAGTGGCTTCGATTCTAATAGTCTGATATGAAGCAGATCAATTTCAAATGCCACGGTTCGCGAACCAGAGCTGATCGAATCGATGATCGTGTGAACAAGGTTGGGAAGAAATACGCAAACATGGCGGTGATTATGGGATTAGACCAGGATACTGGTGTACGGTATGTTGGCTGCTTAATCGCGATAATGATTGTGAGGAATTCTTGCTTAATTAATGCTGTCATTTCATGGTTTGTCAATCGTTTTGCAGGAGGAAGGTTTTGTTCAGAAGACGGAGTTCAGAATTGGCTTCAAGGCTCCAATTGTATCTTGAACAGAACCAAAACGAAGATGACTCCAGGTTTCTCTCCGAGTATGAACCACCGAAGGATTGTGATCCTCCTGAGAAGGAAGTTCCTTCTAGAACAATCTCTATAATCAAGAGGGAGCTTCCAGGAGCTTCATTAGGTTGGCCACTTCTTCGGAGGCAATTTGAAGATGAACAACGTTGTGTCCTCGAAAGAGGATCATCTTCCACTTCTGCAATTTCCTGGGAGGAATCTGGAACTGATGAAGAAGAAACGTCTGCAGATTCCGTAGCCATGGTTCGTCCTGTTAAGTCCCGGATTGGGTGCAGATTGTTTAGCCATGGGCAGCTGAAGAAAGCTACGCGAGATTACTCTTCAGAGAGCTTGGTTGGGGAGGGAGGATGTAGCAGTGTGTATAAAGGCTGCCTTCCTGATGGGAATTCAGTGGCGGTGAAGGTTTTAAAACAGTACAAGGAAGCTTGGAATGACTTCTCTTTAGAAGTTGAGATCATGTCTTCTGTAAAGCATCAACACATCACTCCTCTGATTGGCGTCTGCATTGAAGAAGATTCTCTAGTGTTGGTCTATGACTTCTTGTCTAATGGAAGCTTGGAGGAAACCTTGCAAGGTACACCTATTGGTAATTGGTTTCATGATGAATTGATGATAAAGTGATGGTTTTTAATTTTTCTGAACGAATCCTTATATACTCAGATAATAGTAAGAAGCTAAAATTGTCATGGGATGAGAGGTTCAAAGTGGCTGTTAAAGTTGCAGAAGCTCTAAACTACTTGCATAGAGAATGCCCAAGGCCAGTAATCCACAGAGATGTCAAATCTTCTAATATTCTCCTGTCCAGTGATCTTCAACCACAGGTAACAACCGCTATTTCTATATGCATATGGTGTTTATTTTACTATAAGTTCTGCCCTCTGGTTCGAGTCAGATGAGACAGCGAGTCTAACGATTGCCTTTTGTAGTTATCCGATTTCGGGCTTGCTATATGGGGACCAGCCGATTCAACCCATATGATAAACGACTATCTCGTTGGAACATTTGGTTACATGGCTCCAGAGTACTTCATGCATGGAAGAATGAGTGAGAAAGTAGACATCTACTCATTTGGAATAGTTCTGCTCGAGTTGATCTCAGGAAGGAAACCAATCATCACAAACGGTTCCAAAGCACAAGAGAGCATAGTCAAATGGGTAAGTGACATTTCCCATACAGTTTCTTCCCATTTCAGACTATGGATTGATCTTTTTTTTTTTTTTTGAGGGATGGATTGATCATTAATGAGAACTAAGAAGTGATAGATATGGTTGGTTTATGATTCCAGGCAATTCCGTTGATTGAAAGTGGGAATCACAAAGCTTTACTTGATCCAAAGTTGGCAACTGATCAAGTAGACATTTCCCAAATGGGCAGAATGATTCTGGCAGCCAGCCTTTGCATCAAACCCTCTGCTAGACTGCGACCACGAGCACAACAGGTAACCTAGATTCAAACTCGGGAAGTGGTGGAAGTTATTGTTTCGTGAGCTTACGATTTAACATGGCTGTTTTCAGATTGTTGAGCTCTTGAAAGGAGAGAAGGGCGAAAGAGAGTGGATAAGTTCTTACATCAACTATTTGACAGAGACGAGCAATGACGATGAAGGCGACGAACCACTAACAGGGAATGACTATAAGCCATCTTTCAGTCCTTCAAAACTGGAATTAGTTTTGAAAGATACAGCCAAACTAGAAAGCAGCGCCAATGCAAACAAGAAGCCAAGAAAAAAGCTAAAAGACTACTTGAAGGAAGAGGAGTTTTGATAAATGGGGATAAAATTGACTCAAAATCTAATTCAACGTTCGGAGAAAAATAGATTTCCATTAGATCGTACAAAGAATTATGTACAGATTGCTACAAAATGTTATCAAGATCCTAACAACTTGTTAGAGATCAACTACCTGTGTCGTCATCATCCTTCGATGCGCAGCCCCAGATGTACAACTCAACAAAAAACCTATCTAAGACGCATTACAACTTTGATCAGAACGGAATCGTATAGGGCAAAGCATAGACGTCAACTTCAGGCAAACATTGCGCCTTAGGCCATGTCGTACACAAACTTGCACTGCACGTAGAAGCAGCACCATTGTTAGGATTAGCTCTACCGCTACTAGTATGTCTTTCAGATTTTCTGGACGTCGAGAGCCAATCAAGGTCTTCAGTTTCCGATTGCTCTGCCACAAGTGCAGGGAATGCCCAACCATTGGTAAGCGACTCGTAAATTGACATCTTCTTATTCACCCGTCGTGAACCCTTACTGTGACTTCCACTGGAAACCTTAGCAGATACATCTTTTTCCTTCTTAGTCAAGTCTGGAAACGACGTTGAAGCTTCTGGTGCTGCAGCAACGGGATGTCTTGGTCTATCCTCACTGACATCAGTTAGATGGGAAGAACTCGTTGTAGCAACAGCATCTCTTGTTCTATCCTCATTGACATTCGTTGGCTTAGAAGAACTCGTTGCAGCAACAATATCTCTTGGTCTATGCCCAATGACAGGAGTTGGCTTGGAAGAACTCGTTGCAGCAACAGTATCTCTTGGTCTATGCCCAATGACAGGAGTTGGCTTGGAAGAACTAGTTGATGGAAGGCAGGGCTTTTCAACGCTGACGGGTACTTTAGACTTCGAGCCATTCAGAGGGATTCGAATAGTTTTTCCTGCAAGAAATAAGTTAAGATTTTGCCACATGACACTGTACAAACAAATAAGCAATGTGTAGTACGAAGCAAATACATACTTTTCCTTTCTTGAGGATTATCAGTTTTACAATCATCCCTTGTAGTAGTCTTGTTGATTCCCTTAACAGACTCTGAAGAATTAGAAGGGCTTCTACTAGAGGCAGGAAGACCATGCTCTTCTGTTACCCCACTGCTTTCAGCTTCCTCTACTTTCAGCTTTCGATAATCACCACCGCATTTGGTTAACTTGAACCTTTTGGATTTGGTTTCTTCCTCCTTACCATCTCTACTAGATTTCCTCTTGAGCAACTTCTCAGTGTCCTTTTTGACATTTCCTGTTTCGATCTTCTCAGTTTGACAATGGGGCTATCATGTCCCAAAACAATCAAGTTTAGAACAGATGGGCACAGTAAACAGGGTACTGTGCAAATGCATAGTCACCGACTCAAGAATTCAATCCCCAGCAAATACACGACTTGCCCATCGCAGTTATAAGTATCTTTACATTGAAAATCTTTGAAATTCATTTGAAAATCGGGGGATTTGATGTTGAAAAATCATTTCAAAGGATAAGACACATAACGTTGAAGATTTGAGAAGAAAACCCGCGGCTAAGGTCTAATACAGTTCTAAAATCTACCTTCCATGCATCTCTCCACCAATGAACCTATGATTCCAAAAGTTTCAATTCGATTAAACCCTAAATTGGAAAACCTATCGGCTGTTTATATGCTCTCCAACCTCACGAACTACACATCTAGCAGATCTAAAAGGCACCGTAGACAGCTGACAAAATCTAATGGCATCGAACCCTAAGACTTGCAGACCTAAACCATTTTTATTTCTCCTACAAGGTCGAACGAGGCGGAAAAATCAAGAATCAAGAAAAAGAAGAACGACTTCGATGGTAAACAACATCATGAATAGACTCGTTTCCCTCGTAAATCAATTGACGAAAAAACTGTTCCAACCCCCGAGCCAAAAAAGGTTAGCGATCTAATTTTCTTGTTTTATGTTCCGATAGAGATTACTCGATTCATCAACGATCGCAAACATCAAACCGATGAACACAATAGACACAGAAAGGAAACCCGAAATTCAAATCCAAGCTTCGCTTGAAACGAACCTTAATCGGTCCAATCGAAGCTCGACCACACGCTACGTCCCCCAGGAAGCCTTCACGAGGCAGGTAAGGAAAGCAGCGAGCCATCTGAACGTTTGCTTAACGAGAAAAGTAGAAACAAGGATTTGGCGACTCTCTTCTCCGATTCCAATTCGTTCGACTCTCCCCAAATCCCCAAATCGAAAGACTAAGGAAACCCTAATAATCTCTCAATAGGCGCTTAATAAACTTTGCGGCCGAGAGCAAAGGGAGATTTCAGAATAACAACAAGAGGGGGTATTGAACTATATATAGACGGAATAGATCTGAGATCACCGACTCCTTCTAGGGTTCGGCTTGTTTAGCTAAATACCGATAATGCCCTCGCACTTACAACTTGCTGTTGGTTTTTCCCGTATACTTTTTCGACTTTCTGTTCAGAATTATGATTATTTTACGCGGACTCGCCAGCTGGTGGAAGGATTCTTTGACCGACATGTAAACGGAAAGTCCGAAATACAACTAGTGGTTGTTTATTAGGGTCTAATACCATTGTACATCATAAACTATTGGCTTATTACGAGTCTATACACATCCTTTTCCGAATTCCAAGAATGTCACGACCTTCTGAAACCATTTACGAAAATGACATGCCGTCAAGTTTCACACTAAATTATCCTATGTGGCCTGACGAAGTTAGTTGACTGTGTCCAAATTCTTACGTGGCGTGTGACATGACTGCCACATCATATTAACTAATTTTTTTTTAATTTCCAATTTCACATTTCTTTCTCCCTTCTCCTCCCCAACAATTCCCACCTCTCTCCACCATTACTGAGTTTCCCCAGCAATTGGAGATTACTTCCAAAGTATTGGGACGGAAAAGTGGATATGCAGGAACAGTTGTGTTGGTTAAGAACAAGTTGACTGGGGAGCTGAGAATCCGTCACCCGCGGCGGCGAATCGGAAAGGCAACTTAGAAATCTCCATCAACAAGCTCCATGTCAAGCGGCTGGAGTCCATCGAGGAAAACGGTGAGGAAGAAATCTCCATCGACAATCCGTCACCGGCGGCGACGAGGAAGAATCTGGTGTTATTGGGAACACGGAGAGGAACTACTAGCCAAACGCTGGCTAGATCCTCAATTCCAGCGGCTGGATCCTCGTCATAAAAGATACCGCCCAAGAAGGAGATACGCCGTCGTTGAAGCAACCGGTGGATTACACCCTGGTTTGGAACAGTAGCTCCGATTCGGAAGATGGAATCAGCTACTTCTAGTTTTCAGTCTTCACCATTGGAAACTTGTGGTTGTAGGTGGACTTGGAAGAAGAATCCCTCTCTAAATCCCATAAATCGATTGGTAATCTTTTGGGTTTCTTCTTCCCATGTCTCCCTCTCCTGAACAATTCAAACTCACCACCACCACCATTACTGTTCAAACCCAGAAACAGGGAAAAACCCCAAACTGGAAATCCCACCTCTGATTCCTCCTTTGTCGTCGATGTGAACAGTAACCACAACGATTTGATCCATCCGCCACCGGCAAGAACTTTGGATTTGGATTTGAACCTGCCTCTACTGCAGGAGAACGCCAGCCCTAGCTCGTGGCCGTTTTACCATCGAATTGAGCAGTTGATTGGGCTGAACCCTCCGACGGGAACAAAGCTGTCGAGGAAGTCGCGTCCTCTTTCCAGATCTATCAGTGTTCCCACCGGAATCTCCACCCATCGGAGCTCTTAAAGAAGGGGCGGTGGTGGGTTTGTGTTGTTCGGAAGAGAGAGAAAGGAAAATGGGAAGAGAGATGGGGAAGAAGGAGACGAGTAAGAAGGGAAAATTTTAAAATTAAAAAAAAATAGTTTATATACTTGGCAGCCATGTCATATGACACATAAGAAGTTGGACACAGTCAGCTAACTGTGTCAAGCCACGTACGATGATTTTCAGTGAAAACTGACGGCATGCCATTTTCGTAAATCGTTTCAAAAGGTCGTGACATTCTTGAAATTCAAAAAAGGATATGTATAGACTCGTAATAAGCCAATAGTTTATGTTGTACAATGGTATTAGGCCTTTATTAGGGTTGGTTACTTAAATGGTCACCAAACTTTGGCCAAATAACTTGCAGTCACTGAACTCATAAGTATTATCTAGTAGTCACTAAACTTCAGTCGATTATCCTACCAGTCACTATCGTCAACGTACATCCGAAATTCCGTCCAACAGCTTATGTGGACATGCCAACTGGGACTTCACGTCACACTACTCTGCCTAAGTAGGATATTTTTGCCCAATCACCTTAACTCATGTAACCAACCAAAGTGACCCAACATACTCGACCCAACTCAAACCTAATCCTCTCTCCACCACCTCATGTTTCCTCCTAGATCTAGGTTCTGCATTTTTCCCCCACCACTCTCCTCCTTTCTCCTCTTTCCTTTCCTCCTCCCTTCGTGCAGCTTTCCTCGCCGCCCAATTCTCACAGCTCTTACTCGCCGCACCCCCAACTCCCACAATGTTTCCAATCACGCTCAACAATCACAATATTCCAAATCTCGGGCCTCAGAAGCACCTTCCTCTGCCGCTCCATCCCAAGCTCCATCGTCGCCTCGATCGCCGCCACAAGACACATCGCCATTCTGATCTGAGCTTTCAGATCTTGCTCCACCGTCAACATCTCTATTGTTAGATCGCAATGACAATACAACCAATTACAAGAAATCAGATGTTGAAAAGCTTATAAATAGCAAAGGAATCTGCAGTAAAACTAAAACAAATGAAAGCAACAAAGTGAAACTGTGATCGTGTTAGACACTGCCTTCGAAGCAAAATTTTCCGAATTTAAAGTCACCAATGCAACTGAAGGTAATCACAGCAATCTCCTTTCCTTGGTGCAACGGAAGGAGTTGGAATCGGACAGTAAATCAGGAAGAAGGTTTGATTCAGATCTGTGGAGGAGTACTGTTTCAATGTGTTCAGCTATATTTGAGATGAAGAACGTTGCTTCCAATTTATAGGAAGACAAGTCCAACAACCACAGCAACAACGACTCCTGAAGATCATCATTATCATTGAGAATTAAGTGCAGTTTGTGAGATACTGTTGTTCCTGATTTCCAGCAACAACTTCAGATAATCTGGGAAGTGGCTGCAAGACAGATCTTCTGTTAGATCAGTTACTTGCCTTTTATTCCCTCTTATCAGTTTGGACTTAAATGGAACGCTGCGTAGAATGCAGCCTTGCATTTTATCCAACAATCCCCCACAAATGCAAGCAATTCAAGCTTCCTTCTTAAGATCACACCATTGAATCTAAGTATCCATGGGATTTGAACTTGATTCTTATTGTAATTGATTTGAACAGACAGAGTTAGTAGTGAACATTGTTTTGAACTAGCAACTACAGTTGAACTGCATCAAATCAATGACTTGTGTGTCTTATTGTGTCCCATTCCTCGAAGAGTAACGACATTTACTCTTTTGTTCATCAACCTAAACTTTGATTGATTCGGGATTATCAATGAGTTAATAAAGATGTTTGGACAGATTCCAACACATCTGCTGCATCATCAAGTCTAGACAGACCACCCAAAATTGGGCTATGAAGCAAATGTCATCAAGTCATCTAGACCATCCCATTATAGGGACTATGACATTAAGATTTTAATCAACCCCCACATGCTTCTAGATTCAGAAATTGATCATTTCTCAAGAATCCTTTACACAATAGCTTTTAAGATTCAAAAGTACTGCTCACAGCTACTTCTCAGGAATCTTTCACATTATTACTAAGATTCAGAAGTGTTATAAGCAAGCACTTCTCAGGAATCTTCATACTTGAGTCTTTCCATAGCTTCGTTGGACCTGAATTCAAACTAGAATTCAGGTATCCACCATGGATTCCTCAACTCATGGACCAAAGTCCCATGTCTTTTGCACTTTCTTGAACCATTCTTTTGCACAGCCCTTTGGTTAAGGGGTCTGCCAGGTTCTTCTCTGATTTAACATACTCCATTGAGATAACTCCAGTCTCCAATAGGTTCCTCACAGATTCATGTCGAACTCTTAAGTGCCTCTTTTTTCCATTATATACGGAGCTTCTGGCTACATGGATTGCAGCCTGGGAATCACATAATAGAGATATTGACGGAGTAGTACTTTCCCATACAGGTATATCAGCCAACAAAGCTCTTAGCCATTCTACTTCTTGACTAGCAGTATCAAGAGCAATAAATTCAGATTCCATAGTTGATCGTGCTATGCAAGATTGTTTGGTAGATTTCCAAGAAATTGCCGCTCCTCCAAGAGTGAATACAAATCCTGAAGTTGAGCTCACATCATCCTTACTAGTAACCCAATTAGCATCACAATACCCTTCCACCACAGAGGGATGACCTGTGTATTTTAATCCCCAATTAGCAGTACCCTTCAGGTATCTTAACACACGGGTGAGAGCAGTCCAATGTTCTTCATTTGGACAACTTGTGTACCTGCTGAGTCTGTTGACAGCAAAAGCAACATCTGGTCTTGTGCAGTTTGTTAGAAACATAAGGCTACCAATGATTTTAGCATACTCAATCTGTCTTACAGCAGTTCCTAAATTTCTTTTTAAATGAAAGTTGGAATCAAAAGGAGTAGAGACAGCCCCTACCTCATCACTCAAAAAGTTTGAAAGCAATTTATCCACATAGTGATGCTGACTGAGAACAAAATGATTACCAGTTTTTATAACCTTGACTCCAAGGATAACATCCACTTGTCCCATGTCCTTCATTTCGAACTTCGACGACAAGAAAGATTTAGTCTCATGTATAGCATCATAATTTGAACTAAAAATAAGCATATCATCGACATAGAGACACAACAACACCCAAACTGAACCAAATCTTTTCGAATAAACACATGTGTCAGAACCATTAGTTTTGAAACCAAAGTCAGAGATGGTTTTATTAAACTTCTCATACCATTGCTTCGGGCCTGCTTTAGGCCATACAAAGATTTTCTAAGTTTGCAAACCTTGTGACTCATGGATGGTTCAGCACACCCTGGAGGTTGCACCATATAGATTTCCTCATTCAGTTCACCATTTAGGAAAGCTGTTTTCACGTCCATCTGGTGAACATTCATCTCAAAAATAGAGGCAATGGCAAACAAAACACGAATGGTAGAGATTTTTGCTACTGGAGAGTAAGTGTCAAAGAAATCCAAACCAGCCTTTTGAGTGTACCCTTTGATTACCAGTCGAGCTTTGTATCTATCCACAGTTCCATCAGGTCTCAACTTCCTTTTAAATATCCATCGACATCCGATGGCTTTACAACCTTTAGGGAAGTCAACCAACTCCCAAGTATGGTTGCTCTTTATTGAGTCAAGCTCACTGTCAACTGCCTCCTTCCAAAAACTTGCATCTATTGACTTCATAGCTTCCTCATAGGTGTATGGTTCTGTTTCAGAAGTAAAAACATCATTAGACAATTCATTAAGAAACTCAAGATTTCCATCCTTCGCCAAATACGATGTGAGAAAGTCATCTCCAAAATTCTTGACCGTTCTCTGTCTTTTACTTCTCCTTGGTTCATGTTCCTCCTCAGGTCGAGCCAAGGGAGAAGGAATCAGGGCTCTGTTGTTAGAGCTGCTCATTTCTTCGTCCCTGTAAATTGTATTAGCTTTGCATGGAAACTCAGATTCAAAGAATTCAGCATCTTTATATTCGCAGATAGATTTATCATCCAATCTCATAAAACGATAGGCAGCACTATTAATAGCATAACCAATGAAGACTGCATCAAAGGTTTTAGGTCCTATCAAACTTCTTTTATGATCCAAAATACTCACTTTGGACAAGCACCCCCACACTCTCAGATAATTAAGGTTTGGAGGGTATCCTTTCCAAAGTTCGTAAGGAGTTTTATCTACCCGTTTGTGAGGTACTCGATTTAAGATGTGAGTTGCTGAAAGAGCAGCCTCACCCCACATATTGGCAGGTAAACCAGACTAAGGATCATAACATTAATCATATTCTTCAGAGTCCTATTCTTCCTCTCAGCTATACCATTCTGCTGAGGGGAGTAAGGAGCTGTAGTTTCGTGTATGATACCTGTCCTTTCACATATTTCTTTAAGAGAGTTTGAGCTGTATTCTCCTCCTCTATCTGACCTCAACCGCTTGATTCTTCTATCTAGCTGGTTTTCCACTTCTGCTTTATAAGCCAAGAACTTCTGTTCAGCTTCATCCTTCGTTCTCAGGAGATAAACTTTTGTATATCTGGAAAAATCATCAACAAAGGTTATGTAATATCTTTTTCCTCCTTTACTTTCAACTTCCTTAAAGTCTGCTAGATCAGAATGTACTAATTCAAGCAAGGAAGTGACTCTTTTAGAAACAGGAGCAAAAGCTTTCTTAGCAAACTTGGCTTCTATGCAAATTGGACATTTAGAGTTTAATATACTTGTCTCAAGATTAGGCAGCAGATTCATACGTTTCATGAGTCTAAGAGAATTTTGATTAACATGACCAAGCCTACTATGCCACAAAGCAAAAGGTTCAACCAAGTAAGAGGAAACAGTAGGATTCTTATTATGCTTATCAATGGTATCAATCACAAACAGCCCATTAAAGGTAACCTTTCCCTACAAAGTTGTCATTTTTAGTTATCACTAACTTATCAGCCTCAAGAACTAATTTTAGACCAGCTTTAATGAGCAGACCAGCAGAAATCAAGTTCCTTCTTAATGAAGGTACAAACAGCACATTGGAAAGAGAGAGAGTTTTGCCAGAGGTGAGTGATAAAAGAATCTTCCCCTTTCCCAGAACTGGGGCACGGCTTGCATTCCCCATGTAGACCATTTCCCCAGTGTTGGATTCTTCAAGTTCAGAGAAAAGATCTTTGTTTGAGCAGAAATTCTACAAGCTCCAGAATCTACGATCCATCCAGCTTCTCCCTCCACCACATTGGCTTCCAACACCACAGCAATTATGATTGTCTCGGCTTCCTCCACGACATTGGCTTGAGGTTTTGAGGACTGAGCAGCTCCTTTCCTGAAATGACATTGATATGCTCTATGTCCAGTTTTTCCACAGACATAGCAGCCAGCTTTCTGAGAGTTGTCCTGTTGATGAGGAGGTTTTCTGTACGAAGCAGCCCTTCTGTCTTTCCAAGCAGGTTTTTTGTGATTTGAAGGTCTGAACTTGTTGCCACGTTCTGATTCTACCAGGTGAGCTTTGACAGAATGAGTCTTCAGTGCAGCAGCTCTGTCCTTTTGACGATTGGCCTCTTCAATTTTCATATGACCAACCAGTTCCTCCAGTGACATATCTCTCTTTTTGTGTTTGAGCTTGTTCTTGTAATCACTCCAAGAATCTGGCAACTTTTCAATTAGAACGTTAGCTTGAAGAACTTCACACATTTTCATACCTTCAGCTAGAACCTCAGCTACAAGATTCTCATAGGTATGAACTTGATCCATGATTGCTTTGTCCTCCTGCATATTGAACTTCAACCAATTTCCCACAGCATATTTTTTCCTGCCAGCATCGTCAGCTCCATATTTCTTCTCCAGCAGCTCCCAGATTTCTCTTGCAGACTTTTTAGCCACCAAGAGGTCAAAGATTGGGTTCGTCATGTGGTTCAACATGTGTCCTCTGGCAGTTTTGTTATCCTTGGTGTACCTGGCAGCTTTGTCATGAGTTGGTTGTGCACTTTTGTCAGCGGACGTTTGGCTCTTCTGACTAGTGTCTGGTGAAGAAATCATGTCAGCTGATGCCACAATGGGTATAGGCGGATCTTGGTAGAGAACATAGTCCACCTCCAGCTGCTCCAGCACTATCAACACCCTTTGGGACCATCTCTTGTAATTGGTTCCATCTAGAGCTTCGATTTTGCTCAGGTCTGGTAAGATCCTAGAACTCATTTTGCTTCGAAATTGTTAGATCGCAATGACAATACAACCAATTACAAGAAATCAATGTTGAAAAGCTTATAAATAGCAAAGGAATCTGCAGTAAAACTAAAACAAATGAAAGCAACAAAGTGAAACTGTGATCGTGTTAGACACTGCCTTCGAAGCAAAATTTCCCGAATTTAAAGTCACCAATGCAACTGAAGGTAATCACAGCAATCTCCTTTCCTTGGTGCAACGGAAGGAGTTGGAATCAGACAGTAAATCAGGAAGAAGGTTTGATTCAGATCTGTGGAGGAGTACTGTTTCAATGTGTTCAGCTATATTTGAGATGAAGAACGTTGCTTCCAATTTATAGGAAGACAAGTCCAACAACCACAACAACAACGACTCCTGAAGATCATCATTATCATTGAGAATTAAGTGCAGTTTGTGAGATACTGTTGTTCCTGATTTCCAGCAACAACTTCAGATAATCTGGGAAGTGGCTGCAAGACAGATCTTCTGTTAGATCAGTTACTTGCCTTTTATTCCCTCTTATCAGTTTGGACTTAAATGGAACGCTGCGTAGAATGCAGCCTTGCATTTTATCCAACATCTATCAGCGGCTTGGAAACTATAGAGAATGGAGGATCCGAATCCGAGAAGATATTGTTGTCGTCGCGTCGACGTAGGCCGATCTGACGGAGTCGGGGTCCCAGAGATTTGGACGACGAATCGGTGAAGTACGATCTGAGCGTTCAGATTTGGATGATAAGTCGGGGTCCCGGTCGGAGAGCTTGTTCAGGTAGGCTATGACTCGCGGCTTGGCATCGAGTCACGGCGGCTTGTCTTTGGAATTAGAGATTTTGGAGGAGGAGGAGGAGGAATCCGATTTTCACTGAACCAACCAAGAAGAAAAAGAGACAAAAAAACAGAGCACTGCAGAAAAATGACGATGTTGATGTGTTTGACTCTACAGAGCATGCTTGATCTGGTTGTAGTTAACTTAGGTTTTGAGTTTGTGATGGCAATGTTTTGTCTTTTGCATTGTGTTGAAGTGAACTTTCTTACCAATTGATGAACATAGCCTGCGTTTTGTATGTTGTTTTCCTAAATCTGTTTCCCAAATCCCCATTTGTTGAATTTGGTTTCTTTGCCTTATATAGCTAGAAATTTGTGTTTATCGTATGTCTAATATGATGAATTGATTAGTTAAGAGAACTGCAAAAGCTTTGTGGTAATTCTTTGGATATTAGTTTTTGGGTTAAGTGAAGAAATCGCCTGAAGAGAATTTGATCGGTGGAGTTGGAAGGGCATAGAGTGGAGGGTGGAGGGAGGAGGGACGTAGATCTCAGAGAAGGAGGAGGGAAAGAAAGGAGGATTCAGTAATTGGGTTTTGGTTTGGGTTTGGGTTTGAGTTTGGGAGTAAGTTTAGTTAATGTGGATTTTAGATGATGTGACGGCCTAGGTGGCAGCTCCACGTAGGTGGATAGATGAAATTTTGGATGTCCATTGACTAGTAGGATAATTGGCTAAAGTTTGGTAACTACTATGTAATTTTTCTGAGTTTAGTGACTAGTGGGTTATTTGGCCAAAGTTCGGTGACCATTTGGGTAACCAACCCTTGTTTATTGCCAATGCTTCTTTGTTTTGGGTCTCATTACTAAAATAAACCAAGTACAAAACCTAGTTACATGGAATGGACCTAGTGCCGTATGAGGGAACTTTGTCTGGCCATGCTGACAGTTCAATCTACCTAACCAAGGTCTACTCGAGACAAATAGCAGACGAGCCAAGAGAGGTCTAATGGGTTGTTTGTCTTTCGCGTTTTGGGTTGTGTTTAAACTTCCCGTTTGTTGAACTTGAGGTTGTGTGGTTTGAAAACTCAAAGGCTCTCTTGTCCTGAAGTGGAGTTTATTGTGGTTTCATTTTTTGGTTTCAATGGAAAACTTGCAATGACTTTTTTATCATCTGCTTTTTAACTAATGTTTTCCTTTCCCACCAATATTTTGAATTTTTTTGTGTCCCTCATTCATATATATCATTTTTGTGAAGCTCGTCTCTACTTGTGTCTTCTTTTTTCTAATTAAAATTGCTAGGTTTGTTTCCATGCATATAAATATTGGTAAAATGATGTGGTTATGTACCATATTTCTACTTGTCTAAGGAATTTGTACACACATTGCAGTGAATGAAATTTTTTTAGCTAGTCCTGTAACCATTGTTAATTTCTCAACTCGCGCATTAACATAAGCAAATAATAGCAAGAATGTTGCGAAGAGTAGGTTACCAAGTAAATCATTTATTTCGAGACGACTGATAGCTTTAGCAAGTTATAATAATCTTATTATAAGGTTCTCAAACGAGGATAACGGTAGTGAATCTGTAGATCACAGTCAAAGGAAGGACTTGAGATATTCAAGCTCTAGTGTCTGAACCCAACAACTCTTTGTTCTGCTGATGTTTATAAGGGCATTCCTACTACTATTGATGTTGATGTTGTTCATGATCAATATTCTGCCTTTGAGTCGAACTCGGAAGCATTGATGGATCTGTGTATCATGGGATCCAAATTGGCTTACGAGAACGCCAAACTCATCCATCGGTTGTCTCTTTCCACGGGAAGATGCACTTTTGAGATTCTTCAACTATTGGAATGGTGAGTTAGTTAGCAGAACAACTCTAACATAGTACATTCTGTACTTTTTTTCCACACAACAATAGGAGAAAAGGGAGGGTGCATACTACCTGGTGAGGGAACAAGGACGTGAAATTCGCGATGACGAGACACAACAAAGGACGAATGTCTAAAAGCACTTATGACCCAAACAAGTCTAACGAATTTAGGAAAAATGGAAGTTGGACTAAAAGCAAGCCCCATCGAGTTGTTGAGCCAAACGTTGAATGCAGGCGATCAGGCCTAATGACATAGGCAGAGTTCCAAATTGGAGACTCAGGATAACAAAGATACAATGTGATAGAGACCTAGAGAATAAAACCAGCTTCTTTAGTTTTCATAATGCCCTTTTTTTTAATCTAAGTAGCTTATCGTTCCAGCACGCAACTCCGATATTGTTGGTCCTCCTTTGGAGAAATGTTAATTCTTTATGTAATTTTTTATTGGTGATGTTGTTATCCGGTTTCATGCAATCGGTGGAGTTATTTGTACCATATGATGGTGATCAATGATCACTCTTCTTGTTCATAGCTTAACGTCAAGTTGATTATCAACATTGTAACATGTCTTGGTGTTAAAGAAAGATTAACACCATGTTTTCCTGCAAGGAATTGGAGGCGGAATTCGGCCAATTCCGGCAGAAAGCCTGATTACTTGTTTTCCTGCACATTTAACCGCGGCTTAATTCTGCCGCATTTAAATTCCGTTGCGGGCCTAATTACGGCCCGTCAGGGTTCCGTAATTCCGACCTAAGATGAACGGATTCTGACGATTCCGTTGGAATTGTTTGTTATATGTCCATATTGCCCTCATATCTTATCTCTTCTCTATTATCTCTCCCTGTTCGAACAAAAGCCAATCTCCCCAGGACAAACGATCGACGAGAAGCACGAGTTCCATCCCCTCGTTCACCGACGACGGCCGGCGGTCACACTTTTCAATTTGGACATACAACTCACTGAGAGCTGAATGTAAAAGAGTTACCTTGGTTCCCATTGTGATGGCAGTGATGGAAATCGGAAATCCGAGGAGCAATGGAGGAGTCCGGGTTCTGCGGTCTCGGTGAAGTCTTGCTCCTGGGTATCGATCTGAACGACGGCCACACTTCGTCGTATTATGAATATATTGCAGTCGGTGAAATAAGAAAGCGAGAAGAGTGGGATTCGGATTGTTGATGTTGTTGGCTGTTGGGGAAAGAAGGTGAAGAAGAGAAAAAGTGTTGCGAATGATATCTGTTGGAGGATGGATATGATATGAGAAGAGGATAAGGATGTTGGCAGACATGGAAATAAGAAGGAGATGACAGGGATAGTCTAGTCATTTCAACCTGAGTTAAATTTCAATTCCACAATGCATATTTTGCAGGAAAACAAGGAATTGCTTACCGGATTTCGGTGGGAATCCTACTTGAATCCAATTCCGCCGGAATGTATGATTGCGGCGGAATTTACCTATTAAGCAGGAAAACATGGTGTAAACATTTCTACACTTTGTTTTATGATTTATGCATAGTGAATAACGTTTCCATGATATTGATTGAGAGGTGGTGTTTAGCTAGTTTATGCCTATTGTTCATTATTTTCCTTTTCTTACTCGGAATACAGAAGAAGAACTAGTTGTTGAAACTGAAATTTATGTAACTTGAGTTGTACAACATGCTATCAATTTGTATTGTAATCTTGGAATTCATTGTACATATATGTATAGTGGTTTAGTGTGTGGGCAATATTGTAAAAACTGTGCATTTGATTGAGCCTCGCCACTACAAATTCATGATTGAAACCTCTTCTACCAAACCATGGTATTAGCCCAAAATTGGGGTTTAAAAAACACCATTTTGAAAGCATCATGTTTTCAAATCAATAATAGCAAACGACCCGTAAATGTAGTTATGGATGCCCCCAAGATAGCTAAAGCAATGCCACAACTACTAGTGTTTGGGCCCATTAATAGCATGGACCAGACTCTAATAGTCAGAAAGGATCGCAACAACCAAATGTTGTACGTATAATGGTTGAAGCAGTTTTAGTTTTTCATGTGGCTAAATTGCTATAATTCGAAATAACCACTTGCATTTTGCACCGAGGATTGTAGTTAACCTAAATGTTTGAGTTGTTTGTGATTTGATCGATCTTTGATTTGAAAAATTAGTATTCGTGACTTAACTTGATTTGAGGCGATCAGATTTGCAAACCGAGTTGAAATCTAAATGACCTACATCTAATCTATGGTGACCTCAATTCGACTTATTCGTTAGCCAGCTCAACTTGTTGGCTTGTAAACATTGTTTGCGAACTGGCTCAAATGTAAGCTTGTGAACTAGCTTGTTTGTACATTAATGAAATTACATAAACCTAACAACTAACTTCAATAGTTAATATACGACATTGGTTAAAATTAATAGAACTTTTAGCTCGTGTAAGAATAACAATTCTTAAATTGGCATTACAATTGTACTACATTGGTACTCATCTTCTTTCAACTATACAACCATATTCGGTCTGAACTTGAACATGTGGCAATATCGACAAGTCAAAATCAATGCAAAAGCATAATCCACTTAATGCATTATTCTCTAATGGCGTTAAAAATAACTAGTAATAAAATGAGCAGCGATCCAAATACAATCTTCCGAATATATTATAGACCATTGAAGTCCATGAACAAGGATGATGAAAACAATAACAAAAGCAACAATTGGTTAGGTATCTCTCTTGCTCATAATCATGACCACCATCATTTCAAAATGGGACATGTCATTCCACTACAAGAAAATGATGCAGTAGGGACCGTAATTTTGGCGACCGTAATTAATACGGTCTTTATTGTGAAATAATAAGGATTGTATACTAATACGGTCCCCATTGTGTTCATACAAAGGATTTACAAAATATTTCCGGTCATTATATTAAATTGTGAAAATCCCAATTTAATACCTACCACAGCCACGGTGGCCACTGGAATGAGCGGCAAAAGCCTGCAGTGAATTATTTCCCGCTGCTGCAAATATTTTGACAGCAAAAATATATTTCCATTATTTTTCCCCTAACCAAAAGTTCTCATAGTCTGAAAATTTTCTAGGTTAAACTCACCATTCTTCTTCCATGGCGATTTCTACAAACAAAAGTTTCTTTTTCTCACCGATTCTCTAGAAGATTAACACAGGTAAACTTCCTCATGTCTTCTTCTTGTCCGATTTATCTTTCATTTTCTTCCCATAACTTCTCTGATTTGAAATCCTGTGTCATTTGTGTTGCTTTTCTCCTTTCGACCTCCATCGATTCTCTCCGAATCCTAAACCGAAACCTTTCTGAAGTAGTAGGTCTTTGAGAAAAGGGGGAAAGCTTTGCAGGTCGTCATTTTGCTTTGTTCTTCAGTTTGGCGTGCCGAGTTACTTCCGACTTCAGCTCCTTAGTTTTAATCTCACGAAGCTCTGTTACTGGGTATGTTATATCTATCTTCATCTACTCTCTCCATAATCTGAATGATGAAAACTCCTTCACAATGGAGGAAATAATGGATTTATGTACTCTTGTCTCCATGTCCTGCTTTGCTTTCCATCAAAAAATCTGCTAGTTGTTCTGTTTTCACTTGTACATAGAATAATTTAAGGTTTCTGAGTTGCTTTTTTCATGATTCAAGCACTTAGATTAAAAAACGCTGAGTGCTATAACCACACCGTTGAGTAGTGTGGATGATAACATAATAAACCTCCCAGCAGCAACTCTGATCTGTGACCATTACATTTTGTAATCAATTTCTTTCCTATACAGCTTGTTAATTATTAATCTTATCCATGAAGGAAACCTTAAGCTCTTTTAATTAGTGGTTAACTAAAAAGTCAAAGCATATCATCCACATCACAAGCTAGTACTTGAGAAAGGGTAGCTACTACTGTGCAGAATTTTGGATGTAGTTTAGTAGTGTAATTACATTTTTGGAAGAAAGCACCAATAATATAGTGTTCCCTTGCTGGTGGATGTGTTTGTATAGTTATTAAGCCCTTTGGTGTTCCTTTTTGGGGTGGGGAATGGGGTGTTGGTTTGGCACCTGTGTATGAACAGATTCTTGTTGTTGCTTTTGTTATATGAAAGTTCACCATTCATTCAAGAAATAATATATAGTAATTCAGCTTCTTACTTTTAGTAATATCCATATGTGGCCTTCAAGTTTGTCCAGCTTTACCTTCCCTAAAGAAAACCCATATGTATCAAACCCTACATTCTTTTCCCAATACGAAAATATGCTTGTTGTATATCAGAATTTCATAACATTTAATTCAGTTTTTACTATGTACCTTACTGTCTGCAATACCTGTGGTTTTATATGGGGAATGGAGATGATGATTCTAAAGGATGAATCTTAATTGTGAATAGGAGAAGGCTATGGGGAAAAATATTTGGAATTAAACATACTAGATATCAACAAACTTGAAAGATCATCTAATATCATCATGGTATTTCCTTAGGAACACTGAACAAAAACCATGTTAGTGCTGCATATACCTGAGTGTTCCATCTAATCCTCTGTTTGTTGAAATTGGGATGCAGTTTATAAAGCAGCAGATTGAAAGTGAATTTGATGTTTACTTTGCATTTATTCCTCATGAATAGTTTCTTTCTTGTATTTCCTAACATTTATTATAAATTTTGAGCTAAGACAAATCATGTTTTATAATGAAACTGTGAATGAGCTTTTATGTCTCTTGTAAGCTAAAGCTAATCTTTGATATACTACTTTATTAGGAAGGTAATTGACTCACTATTGGTTTTTGGAAAGATGTATCCAATTGGTTGCATTTTTCCTCGATGAATCAACTGTTTTCTTTCCCTTTTGAGCTGTTCATTGTTTGCACCAGCAGAAATTGTAGTTTTTCAATTGAGTTGTTCCAGTTATTTATATACTATATATGTTCTATGCTTCTCATTCTTTATATAGTGGTTCAGGGAAGGGATTAATATATAAAATAATTGTCTCATTGATGCAATTCCAATAATTATGGAACTAATCTGTTCAGAAATTAAGTATTTTGATTGTTGATTTGGATTGAACCGACCAATCAATTCTATTCAGTATGAAATGAAGAACCTTTTAGTTTTCTTGTTTATTGGCGTGAAGGTGAGGTGAGAGAGGGGATAATATACACTATTAACCCTTTGTTCTCATTATCACACTAGTAGCTTGTATGAATAATAAGTTTGTTAGCTAGCTAGTGGTGCAACCTAATTTGTTGTAGAGAAATCAATTAATTATAAATCATTTGGACATATTGGTGAGAAAAAATGTAGAACTTGATGAAACTCTGCAATATGCAACAGGTACACACTTTGCATTTATAGTTTGTTTCTCTGTTTTTGCTGGTTTTGTTGAATTTATGGGTTGCTGAAAATGGATTTGTGGGGTGGGAGAATAGTGCTGAAAATGTTAAGCTTGACATGTTTTAGGCTGCTGTTTATTATTATTATTTTGTTATTTGTGGTCCTACAGTTGTGTGGGGGTGAGAATTTGACTTGACCCTCGTTTTTGGTATCTTGAGGAAGCATGGGGTTATTTCCTGCTTGCTTGCTTGAACTGCTACTTGAGTTGCTTATGTGGGGGTTATTTTGTGGATGGATGTTCCTGCTTGCTTGCTTGAACTGCTACTTGAGTTGCTTACATGGGGTTATTTTGTTTGAACTGCTAGCTAGCTAGGTCCATCCATTTTGTATGCCTTTTGCTTAGATTGTTTGTTGTTAATTACTTGAGTTGAACTGCTATTGTGTGTGTGGATGGATGCATTGGATTGGATGTCATTTGGTATTGTTGCTATAGAACAGGGGATGTAATTGTGGTCACTTTAGTTGAATTAGGAAGTTGGTAGGGGATCAAGGTGGTTTCTCCAATTCATATTATTCCCATATTTCTGACATAGAATATGATCACCAATCCACTAAACCTATACAATACTAACATATTCATTTATCAGGTCCTTTTTCTAATGCAGTAAACTTACCCGGATATGCATGTTTCCTGGATATGCATGTTGTAATATAAAGAGCAGTTTACTAACTTTTATTATTCTTGTTTTTACATCATTTTCAGGTGTGAAGTTTGTGAGATTTGGTATCTTGGAAGAATTATGGAAGAGTGCAATATTCTATAGAAGGCATATAATATGAAGGAACACATGAATGAAGTATTTTGTAGTATTTGTGAAGACTAATGGAAGAGTCAATCTTTTGTGAAGACATGATTATTAGAAACCAACTTTTTGTTAAAGCTCATATGATATGAGTACCTACGCCTTAAGGTATATATTAGTTGATAGAATTTTCATTGAAACATCATATGGTTTCTAGAATATTATTATTATTTATGTAAGATTGATTGAACTATTATAATGTGAGATGATTTCTTGAAATATATTTCTACTTATGAAATGGTTGCATGTTGATGGCTCGCGTAAGTGGTATAAATTTATATTTATTTTCTATGCATGTGAATGGTAAAATTAAACTATGAATATAATTATAATTTAGAAAAGAAATGAAATAGCTACCGTAATTTCGGTCGCCACATCCATATCTAGTTTTGAAATGCTAAGAGAGGCAGTGACCGTATAAACGGTCACAATAAACTGTAGGGATCGGAAACAAATACCGTCACCAAATGTAGTCGAGGGTGAAAACGGTCGTTGTTGTATATTATAATCACCGTACATAAAAACGGTCGCCAAATATAATAAAGACCGTATCATTTTCCGGTCGCCAAAAACAATAGTCACGGCCAAGTTAGCTACCAAAATTGACCACGGTCGCAATAAGTAATGGCGACCGTATTCTTCATTTGGTGACTGTTTTTAGCTTACTAGCGACCGTTTTTTCCGGTCGCCATAGAACTTTTTTCTTGTAGTGTTCCTCGTTGTTGCTACTATGATAATCATCAATTCATCATCATTACTATGTTGTTGTTATGCCCTCAAGTTTATATTGGGTCTCTCGTAGTGTACCAACATGTGAAGTAAATTCCAATACAAATCAAGCAAAATACCAATGTATGATCAAATGAAACAACTTTTACGAGGGTCTATATAATCAATGTTGTATTTCATGAGGCCCTCTTGAAAACTTATACTCAATATCAGTCATATAGTCGAATGCTTTTAAAAATGTTTATTTTAAGATCACTAGAAACATAACTTTAACTAATCAAAACAAGTAAACAAGACAAAGAAAATGAAATATCAATGAGAATGAGCATAATGAGAATCAATGCTACTAGGAAAGATTATTGTCCAAGCTCATATACACCTAAAATAAGGAAACATATACCAATTGACTTTGAATGAATAGAGTGTACATGCATTCACTTAACAAGACTCAGTGCACTCTTATAGCATCAAATACGTATCCCTTAAACTACTCAATCCAAGCTATCACACTCATCAAACAATTTAGGATGCTTTGATGAAATGCCAAAACGGTTTAATCACTTCCAAGACCAAATTACCGCCAAGCAAGGCTCACAACATCATCATATTTCTAACATAACACCTTAAAATCACTCAATTTGATCAATTAGGCAAACCATTAAGTGTCCACCAAGTGTTCATTAAAAGTCCACAAAGTGAAATCAACCCAAATTTTGCAAGGTTGAAGCCCAATAAAACTTTCCATACAATACATAGCCATGAGAGAATCATTTAATACAAATATGTAAAATTTGTTTGCCTCTCTATTTTAGGGCATAATCCCTAACCTAATGACATACAAAAACTTAACCGAACATGACAAGGAAAAGAGAAGACATTAATGAATTCAACTTTCTAACCATGAAAATAGAGATGCAAATAAAACTCTTCAAATTCTTCTTCAATCATTGCTTCCTCCTTACTTTCTAGCTTCAATCCAAGCCCTCAATGCTTCCAATTTCCAAAGAGATGATCCGAAGTATAGTTCTAAGGTGCTACACTTTGATTTGGGTATGATTGGTGGATGATAGATGTCCTTTTTCAGCCGCTCGTAACGTTTTCATGCGATCATTCACCATGTGTGATTTTACACTCCGCGATGAAAACTTCAATATATCCAAGCCGTGCTCCAAAGTCTCTATTTGCTGACTGTGTATTCACTCATGACGCATACGCGATGGGGGCCCTCGAATTCACTTTACTTGTTTTTCTTCGTTCTCCTTTCTCGTACATTCAAATCCGCTTCCATTTGAACCAACGAGTTAGTGATTGACCCCTCCAATGTACCACTTGGAAAATTCATCAAAATCACTAAACAAGACATAATAATCATATTGAATCACTTAAATTCAATGAGTGAAAATAAATCAGTGGCGTGACAAGTAACAGGGGATCTACTACCATTAGGGCACCCCTTAGTGTCCTCATATCAGGACACACCTTAGAACCGTAGGATTAGAAGGTAGATCTAATGGCCTAAATTAATCTGGACAAAATAGTAATTTGAAACTCCTATATATACTAAATCATATTAGGGTTTTACAAACCCTAATTCTATTTTACATCTCTCCTTCAAAGCTCCCGCCGCTGTGCTCTATCCTCGCCGCCGCCCGCCTTGCCGTCGCCCGCCTCACCGCCGCCCACCTCGCCGCCGCCCGCCTCGCCGCCACCCCGCCTCGCCGCCACCCGCCTCGCCGCCGCCCCGCCTAGCAACCACCATCCTCGCCGTCGCGCACCAGAAAACCACCGCATCGGATCTGCCCCTACATCAGATCTTTCCCCACACTGCTGCATCAGATCTGCTGCCGCGTCGCGACATCAGATCCGCTGCTGCATCAGATTCACCGTCACGTCGCTGCATCAGATCCGCCGCCACGTTGCTGCATCAGATCCGCCGCCACGTTGCTGCATCAGATCCGCCGCCACACCGTTGATTAATGGAATCGGAGGCGAGGAAACTGCTGACTTCGACATCGAGGATAGTGGGCTTGTAGACGACGGGGGCCACACGACATCGGGGATAGCCCCTGCTTCCAAGTGACTGCCGGTTTTCTCTTTTCTTTTTCTTTTTTTTTCTTCTTTTTTCTTTTTTTAAGGGGAAAGATGATAAATACGACATAGGGAATAGCCCCTGCTTCCAAGCAGCTGCCATATTTCTTTTTTGTTTTTCTTTTTTTCTTTTCTTTTAAGGGGAAAGATGATAAATGGATTTTAATTTCTAGGTTTTCTTTGGAGTTCTTGTTTGAATTGAAATGAAATCAGTATGGTTGTTATTTGATATTATGGAACAGATATTGTTCCGTATAGTTACTTGTGGAACAGAGATTGTTCCGTATAGTTACTTATGGAACAGATATTTCGATGAATCAAAAACAAAAAACGAGAAGGAAAAAAACAAAGGAGTTCTCTCCTTATGGTATCCTTTTTAAAAAAACCCTTTCTCTCTCAATTTCAAAAAGTAACTGTTCCCCTCCGATGTCCTTCTTCGTTCGCCGACAGTTCATCCTTTCCGTCGGCGTCGGCAACCTTCCCTTCTCCGTCTTGGCTGTTCTGCCTCCCTTGATGGTGCTCTGGTGGGAAGGCTGGCCTCTGGCTCTTGGTCTTGTTGTTTTTCCCCAACTGTCAAGGTGGCCTTCGGGGTCGGACGGTTGGGTCCCTATGCCAGTCACGATTCTGTCGTGGGCTGTATTACAGACTCTCTGGAGGTCTGAAGTCACCCTTGGGGTGCTTGATTGGTTTCTCTTTTGCAGGATTGAATTGATTTGACTGCAATGTTTTGTGGTTCTTTCCACAGCTCGATTCAGACTCGTTCTTGATCCTGGATGCGCCTGTGTCGGTCTTGGGTGGTGGATTGTCGACGGTTACTGGGATTCAAGTTCGATTTGGGTTTCTGTTCACTGGAAAGTCTTCGCCGTCAACGGTTTCGTTGATCCACCGTCGCCGGTTCCATTTCCCCTTTTTTCCTGGTTTGTCGTCCGGGATGGGTCGCCGTTTTCGCTCATGGGTCAACCAGGTTTGGTTGGTTTCTCTGGGTCGGTTTTGTTGTTAATAAGTTGAGTGATTCTAGGGTGGTTGCTTATTTGCCGGATGGAGTTTGTTGTGGTTCCCATTTCAAACTCTCTCTTTTTGCTATTTATTTGATTGTTGATCCGTTCCTTTGTATAACCATTCCTCAACTCTATGAGTTCTTCTGGGCTTCGTTGTTTGCTGTTTCTTTCGAGTGGATTTTTATGAAGGTTACCATGGCGGATTTGGAAAATGCAGAGGTCCCAGTTGTTCACTTCACGGAGGAGGATCTTCGAGAGGCAAGGGAGCGTTCAGAGCTGAGTTTGGTTGCTCGAATTTTCTGGGATGGACCCCGGGAGTTACGAGCTGTGGAAAATTCGTTTATCCCGGTGTGGAAGTGTGGCAGAGTTCGTATTTTCGATGTGGGGTTCGGACTTTATCAATTTATCTTCCCGACTGTGTCAAAACGCAATTGGGTTTTTGAAAACCAACCTTGGTTTTTTCAAAGATCCATTATTCATTTTTCTCAAAATATGATGCCTTCTGAAGAGCTGTTTCACTCGTTACAATTTATGTTAATCTGGGTGAAGATTACGGGTATGCCTTTTGCTTGCCTTACTAAGGCTATTGGCAGGAAGCTTCTGGAGCCATTGGGGAGGTTATGAAGGTCGGGTACTATGACGCGGGTACCCCGGAGGGTACGTATGTTAAGGGCAGAGTGCGGAAGGATTTGTTTGAGCCGTTCGTTGGAACGGCCCCCGCTGTTGGAAGTAATGGTGCGGCGTTTACTGTCTTTTTTTCCTATGTTGTTGTACCATGCATTTGCTATTTGTGTGGTTTTCTAAGGCATTTCATGGCGGATTGCCCACGTACGGATCTTGTTTATGACGTGAATGTCCGAGGCGACTGGATTAGCATTCCCGCGGATCCCAATGAGAAGGAAAGGCAGGGCTCGCAACTTCAACAGATGATAACCGAGCTCCAGGTCTTCGTGGCGGTGGTCTTCCCCCGGCAGTGGCAGCCGGGCTTTCCTCCAACCTTCTGAGGCAGTGGGGCCGGGGCCGAGCTCTGGGAGGAGCGGAGCGAAGAACTGGACCATCTACTGCAGCCATCCGTCCTTGTCTCGCCATCACTTGGCCGGGTCCGATTCAGCCACCAGAACCCAACCCCGGAAACCAGAGAGGAGTAGGACCTGCCCCGGTGTCACACTCGGCCAGACCACTTCGTTCGATCTCTCCATCCCGTCGGGGAGGCTCCTAGCCGACTCGGTCAGGTGATACACGCCATCGACCTGCACACTCTGTGGATGGCTTGGCAAGGTCAGCTGGGCCTGCATCTCATGGAAGAGGACCAGTTGGGGATGCTCTTCATCTCTTCAGAGAAGCTCCATGACGGCGTCATCGGCGGATCATGGGAAGAAGGTTTTGGGCCCGGATTTGAGCCCAGCTCTTTCGGCAGCATGCGAGGTGGATCCGAAGGAAATGCCCGCCGGTGTAGTTTCTGAAGTGGGCCTGATGGGCCTTACAGGTGTTCCGGCCCAGCCACATTCTCAAAATGGATCAGTTCGGGGAATTGGTCCTTCATCTGTCCGGAAATCCACTCCATTTACTAGTTCGGTTAAACGTAAAATTTTGTTGGATTTTGAGAAAGATGATGCTTTTTCTACGGGTTGGTTACCTAAATAGTCACTGAACTTTGGCCAAATAACCTGGAAGTCACTAAACAAAAAAAAATTACTATTGACATTACCAAACTTTAACCCATTATCCAAATGGTCACTGTTAGCTACGGACATCCATTATTTCGTCCATCCGCTGATGTGGACTCGCCAACTCCACTGCCACGTCACACAAGTTTGCTACATCATATTAATTTTTCCCAACATGCCTAGTCATCCGACCAAAAACCCAATCCGATTAACCCCAACCCAATCAGATCTGACCGAAAAATTAGATCCTTCCTCCTCTCTCTCCCTCCTCCATCTTCTTCTTTCCTCAACCATCTCTTCCTTCTACTGATCTGAGAGACGGCGGCGGTGGCGGATCTGAGCGGCGGCGGCGGAGCTGAATCTCTTCCTCCTGCATCTTCTTTTTTGGATCTGGCTCTATCTGATTGGATTGGGTTCCATACAACTGTCAGAGAACCACAACCTTCCGGAAGCAACTCTCCTTCAATGCCCAACCGTCAGAATTCCTGCTGGTGTATGTTCTTTACTTTACTACGATAATACCCAGATTTCCTCTAGTAAAGCTTTCCGTATAAAGCCCTCGTGTTTTCCGCTTTCCGTATGAATTTCTTGTTTGGTCTGTGAAATTTTGGTGTGCAGATAATAAACAAAGGCATACTTCAAGTGATTGGAGTTGAAATTTGCAAGGGACTGGATCTTCCTCTCTGAACAAATATCCACTGCACATCTCAATGGAATCGTCTCTGTGCTTTGTTGTTTGATGCTTTGCATAAACAGAGATTCTCATGGAAGCAAGAGCGGGTTAGTTGAGCGCTGGGAGGTGATAGTTTTCGTGGGGAGGAAGAAGGGTGATGGAGATTTAACTAAGATCTGAGATGATTGATGATTGAGATTGAACTTCCCGATTTATTTTTTCCAGATCTGATGGGTAGGATCCATGGTGGAGGAAGGATAATGGGTAGGTTCAATGGAGGAGGAAGGAGAAGGAGGAAGGAGGAGGAAGAAGAAGGGACCGGTTTGGGTGAGGAGTTGGGTGGATTAATTGGTTTAGGTGGGGGATTTAATCTGACGTTACATAAATAAATGAGGTGGCGGATGAGTTGGCGAGTCCACATCAGCGGATGAACGGAATAATGGATGTCCGTAGCTAACAGTGACCATTTGGATAATGGGTTAAAGTTTGGTAATGTCAATAGCAATTTTTTTTGTTTAGTGACTTCCGGGTTATTTGGCCAAAGTTCAGTGACTATTTAGGTAACCAACCCCTTTTTCTACTGATGATTTTGCTGAACCTTTCTTTCCTCATGCCAATAGCAAGTTGACTGGTGGATCTGGGGTGTCCACGAAATTGATGAGTCCTAATGAAGGTCAATTTCTTGATGAGAGACTTGAGTGGGTGGTAAGCGTGACTAGCAATGATACTAATTTTGATCCTGACGCACTTTTTGCCTCGGGGTCCAAAGAAGGGGAGATTAATGATTTTTAATCATGAAGATGATGAACCAACGGCGGAGGTAGCCAGCCAAAATAGGCCCCCAATGGTCAAATGAGCTGCATCGCATGGAATTGTCGAGGGCTGGGGACGCCCTTGACAAACTGGAAACTGCTTCAACTTGTTCATCAAGTTGGTCCTCATTTTCTCTTTTTATGTGAGACGAGACTGGATTCAGACCGTCTTAAAAATAAATTATCTCCTTTAGGTTTTTACAATTTTGAACATGTAGCTGGGGAGGGTACGGGGAGTGGTTTGGCTTGGGCTTGGCTTCCCCAGCTTTCTTGTAGTCGTGTTTTTAGTTTTTCATTTGCTATTTGTATCCGAGTGAACTCTACCAATAATAATACTTCAGTTCATTACATTGGTGTCTATCTCTCTACTATTGTGACTGTTCGAGCTGCTCAATTAGATAGATTACGCTCTGCCATTTTGGCAATACCAGGACCATTTGTGGTCTGTGGCGATTTCAACGCGATAACAGTTAACGCTGAACGTCGGGGAGGCCTTGATCCGATTCCCCGTTCTTTAGCTGATTTTACAGCCTTCATCAATGACCTCCAATTAATTGATGTGGGCTTTGAAGGACCTGAGTTTACATGGAAAAATTGTACTCATACGCCTGAAGCATTAATTGAGCAGCGTCTTGACCAGTTTCTAATTAATTTGGATTGGTTGGAAGTTTGGCCGGAAACGATGGTTACACACATTGATTGTTTGGGGTCGGATCATCTCCCTATTGTCTTACACCGCTCTCCACCCACGTCCTTCTTTAAGCGCCAATTCAAATTCGATGCTAGATGGGCTTGCAATCCAGAAGTACGGAAAATGGTTACACGGGAATGGCTACGACCGATGGACGGGTCCCCACAATTTAAGATTCATGATAAATTAAAGCGCATCAGACATGTGTTGTTCAAATGGGCCAGGAATGGATCAACGAACTCTGCAAAACAAATGAAGGAGCTGGAGGAAGAAATCAGAGGAGCTAAGTTGGAATCACCGGTCAACTGGGCTCTTGTCTTCTCATTACAAGCCGAACTGGCAGATGCTGCATATAGAGAGGAGCTTTATTGGAAACATAAATCAAAGGCCCGATGGGCCAAAATGGGGGACCAGTGTACTAAGTTCTTTCATCAGGCTATTGCGCAGAAGAGACGTAAGAACACCATCCTGTCTCTCGAGGATTCGCAAGGACGAGTCTTCACAAGCCCTGACGACTTGAGTCGAATCGCCATTTCGTTCTATGAAAACCTCTTCTCTTCGGACAACCCGCAAAACATGTTTGCGGACATGGTCCCGCCCATCATAGAAGCGAATAAGGTTTCAAATGAAATGAACACATCTCTACTGGCTCAGGTTTCGCCCCAGGAAGTCAAGGAAGCTATGTTTGATATTGGCGAGCATCAAGCCCCAGGTCCTGATGGATTTCCAGCTTCATTTTTTCATGCGTTTTGGACCTGGTTGCTTCGGATGTGACAAGGGCTGTGATTGATTTCTTTGATTCTGCAGATCTTTTGCCAAACCTCAATCATACTTGGATCGCTCTGTTACCCAAAATTCCGGAAGTTAAGACGATGAAAGACATCAGGGTCCTCCCCACAAGAGTGGCATTGAATTCTCGAATTAAAGATTTTCCTCGCTTGTGTCCAGTTTGTGGGGTGTCAAACGAATCCACTTCTCATTTGTTACTCTTCTGCCCTTTGGCAGTGCAATTGGCAGATTTGATTGGCATCCCTATCGCGTCGATCTTGAGCACGAACTTCTGCATTGTTTGGAGGAAAGTGTTACGTTTGTCACAACCAGAAGGTAAGAAACTTATTTTCTTCTGGTGGAGGGTGTGGAAATCTCGAAATGTCGTCATTTTTCAGGCCAAACAAACATTACTGTCCGGTCTCCAGATCCAGTTTGAGCAGCACCTTGCCAATGCAGAGTTGGAGCTCGATCCGGAGGATCGTGCTGTTCGTCCTAACCCTGCCATCCGGCCTGTCCCCCCGGCTAGATGGAGACCTCCCCAACAAGGAAGGATAAAGGTCAATGTAGACGGGGCTATTCGTCGTGCTCAAGGAGGCGGAATTGGATTCATCCTAAGAGACAGTTCAAGCTCCGTAATGTTTGCTGGAGGCAGATCGTTTCCGCATGTCTTGGACCCCTTTACTCTCGAAGTTCTAGCCGTTCGAGAAGCACTTCGTTGGTGTATAGGCAAATCAATTGTTTCTCTAGATGTGGAAGGGGATGCCGTGATGGTTACTAAACATCTCCTGGACAAGAAATTTTGCATCATCGGGGCGGGGTAATTGTTCAAGAGTGTAAGGCTTTACTAAGTAGATACCCGACTATCAGATGCTTTTCAGTTCGACGGGAAGCAAATACAGCGGCCCACACTCTGGCTAAACATGCCCTTACAATGCTGCCTCTGAGATCTCGCCTCTTGGATTTTACGCTTTTCTCGTGCTTACACCTGGACTAAGTCATTGGAGGAGGAGTCAAACTAGAGTCAGTGGGTGCTCCACCCCTCCCCCCCCCCCCCCCCCCCCCCCCTCTTCTCTCCTCATCCTTCAATTTGTACCATGTCCCCTAATATCTCTGTTCTCTGCAATAGGTGGTACACGTCCTAATATGGCTGATCTTGCGGTATTTGGCGTTCTAAGGCCAATCAGATACCTTAAATCCGGGAAGACATGGTGGAACATACTCGTATCGGAGAATGGTACTCTAGGATGGAGGGTGCAGTGGGTGAGCCTTCAAGAATTAATGAATGATGATCAAAATCAGCTCAGTTAAAGCGCAATACCAACACTAACTTATATGGTCGTAGAAAAGAATGAAGATTGATAGAATAATGTGTTTAGTTGATTCTGGTTAAGACCTGTGGATGTGTTTGATCCCTCCTGCTATGGTTTGGTTTGATTCATTTTTGGGGTATCTGGTGAAGCCTTTTGCAATAGCCATCTCTATTTTTTCTTTGTTAGAACCTTCATGAGATTGAAATATCCATGTCATGACACCTTGCTGTGTTGAAAGTGAATAAAAGGTTTTCCCACTTTATTGTTTAGTAAACTATTCTGAAACTAACATATTATGTTGTTAATGCTATTTCTCCAATGGCCAAATAGTACTAGAGTCAGTGGGTGCTCCATCCCTCCCCCCCCCCCCCCCCCTCTTCTCTCCTCATCCTTTTTTCTGCTTAGTTTAGGTGATCTTGGCCCTCTCTTCCGTGGGAGTGCTCGACCAAAAAAAAAAAGATATTTCGATGAATCGGTTCTTGGGACAGAAGAACCCGAAAATTAGATAAACCACCGTCTATTGTTCCATATAGCTACTTATGGAACTGATATTGTTCCGTATAGTTACTTATGGAACATATATTGTTCCATATAGTTCCACAATCGATTTTCAACACGTTCCATTACTTTTGAAATGGATCACTGTTCCGAAACAAATGAAAGAGGAACTGTTCCGAAATGATAAAAGTGGAACTGATTCGAAACAATTTCCACAAAAAAATGTTAGAAAACTAATCTCAAATAAAAACCACCGGAGATGCACAACAAAAACCGCCGAGCATAGAGAAGAAGATGAAGAAGTAATTAAAAAAAATGATAATTAATTTAATCATAAATTAAATAGAACAAATAAAGGAGCAGAAAAGGAATAAAAAATCAGCAATGTAACTGCAAATCTGAAAATTAATAAACAATAATTAAAAATCTGCAATAAATAAAAAATTGAAATTACCCTTATGTCCAATTAATATTGGCCTTCAAATCTGTAAGATTAAATCCTACGACTCTAAGAGGTGTCCTCATATAAGAACACTTTGGGGTGTCCTAATGGTAGGATTTGCCAGGTAACAAAATTTGCACAAAGAAAAGCAAAGAGATGAACACTACTATGATGGCCTGCTAAAGTTTGGGAAATGATTTGTATACTTCCATTACTAATTAAACCGGGGCCCGTTGGGTTTAGAAGGAAAAGCCCAAATCCAAAAAAATTCAACCGATTAATCTTCTCTTCTGTTTCTCCCGAAGAAATCTGAGGAGGCAGACTACGCATCGTGTCTGAAATCTGAATCTGATTCGTGGAGTGGCCTAAAACCCTCTGCTTAAACCCTAGACCTTGTATCCACGCAAAAACCCCTTCCACCTGAATTCGAAGATCGAAGAGCATCAAATTTTGACTCTATCGCGATGAGGAGAGTTCACGGGCTAACTATCTATGGCCGCGCCATTGCCGGATCTGGCTTCCAAGCTGCTGTGGCGGCAACGCCCAACCCTCTCTTCCGATCTGCAATGCTTAGCACTTCTTCCGTTTCAGGTCCGCAGTGGCCCTCGCGGAGATTATCCGATTATTTCGGCCTTTCCAGGACCTCCGTCGCTGCTGGAGTAGTTGGGACGATGTTCTTCTCCGTTGCAGCTTCGTCTATAGCGCAGGAGGTTCACGCCAAGGAGTTGCCCAAATTCATCCCCAAGGATGTTGTCCTGTATCAGTACGAAGCTTGCCCTTTCTGTAACAAGGTTAAAGGTAATTAGCTCCTTTACTTGGTTGATTTGGTGACCATGGGGAAAGCTAGCTGCCTATTGCTATCTAAAGTTGGATCCATACTTGAATTTCATTGTTCTAGTTTCTGAGGTGCTAAGAACCATAGATGCTCGATTGTGTATTTGTGTTACTGAAATCGAGATACGTTGGAATTATGATTAGTGGGGGATATTTTAGGGATCATCATAGAAGAAGTGAGATGGTTTTTCTTGTAGAATTATTTCCGTTATGCTTCCATGGAGTCGTAGCTTTCATTAGAACTTTGAAATTCGACATAGTTCCTTTCTCGTTCTTGTTCTATTGGCCATGCCAAACTTAAATAGCTGCGAATTCTCACCCTGCCACTGCAATTGCGTTTTCTCAGCATTCTTGGACTACTACAGTATTCCATACAAAGTGGTAGAAGTTAACCCGATTAGTAAGAAGGAGATTAAGTGGTCTGACTACAAGAAGGTGCCAATACTCACTGTTGACGGAGAACAAATGGTTGATTCCTCAGGTTGTTGTATATTCACGAATTTTTACTTTAATGTTGAAATTCTGCTTTGTATACATTACAAGCAGTTTTGTGGAGTATTTCTTGATCCATATGTCAAAGACTTACAAGCGGCTTATGTTTGCAGAGATAGTTAGCGAATTGTTCAAAAAGATTCACCCGGAGGGCTCCAATGTAGAAGTCGAGGAGGAAACAAAGTGGCGAAAGTATGATCATACACATCTTCTTAAAATTTGAAATTATTATGTTGTCTACTGTTCATGGTGAATCATTGATTTACTAATGTTGTACTCTTGTATGTGATGCTGTTTATAATTCTTGCTCTTTCATTTGGTCAAACCTTTTCTTCCCAGCAACTGATCATGCTATATTTTGTTCTCCAGATGGGTGGACGGTCACTTGGTTCATGTTTTGTCACCAAATATTTACAGAACTACATCTGAGGCTCTCGAGTCATTTGACTATATTACTAATCATGGTACACAACTCTTTTAACCATGGAAACAGCTTTGTTCATATGTTATTTATCCAGTTTTGTGTATTTTGGGAGAGTACAAAATATCCATGATTCACAACTTTTATCATGTTTTGTCTATAACTCTATTCCCAAAATTGGAAGATTCTACTAGGCATAATCCTATATTCATCCTGATCCTGCATGTTCCCTGTTTCATTCTGGAAACTGCATCTGCCTGATTGGTGACTTCAATTTATCTCCATGTTTGCATTCTCTAGGTAATTTCAGCTTCACAGAGAGGTTGGTAGCAAAATATGCAGGAGCAACAGCTATGTATTTTGTGGCAAAGAAACTGAAGAAGAAATATAACATCACTGATGAACGTGCAGCCTTGTACGAGTCTGCTGAAACATGGGTGGATGCCCTTCAGGGCCGCGACTATCTTGGTTTGTGTTTTGCTAACAAGTTAATTCGGACTTCCTTTCGTCCATCAATTTGTACCATGTCCCCTAATATCTCTGTTCTCTGCAATAGGTGGTACACGTCCTAATATGGCTGATCTTGCGGTATTTGGCGTTCTAAGGCCAATCAGATACCTTAAATCCGGGAAAGACATGGTGGAACATACTCGTATCGGAGAATGGTACTCTAGGATGGAGGGTGCAGTGGGTGAGCCTTCAAGAATTAATGAATGATGATCAAAATCAGCTCAGTTAAAGCGCAATACCAACACTAACTTATATGGTCGTAGAAAAGAATGAAGATTGATAGAATAATGTGTTTAGTTGATTCTGGTTAAGACCTGTGGATGTGTTTGATCCCTCCTGCTATGGTTTGGTTTGATTCATTTTTGGGGTATCTGGTGAAGCCTTTTGCAATAGCCATCTCTATTTTTTCTTTGTTAGAACCTTCATGAGATTGAAATATCCATGTCATGACACCTTGCTGTGTTGAAAGTGAATAAAAGGTTTTCCCACTTTATTGTTTAGTAAACTATTCTGAAACTAACATATTATGTTGTTAATGCTATTTCTCCAATGGCCAAATAGTACTAATTTGGCCACTATTTGCGTCAACAATGTTAGTCTTTATAATTTAGCACCTACATCTACATGACTTATTTATTTCTTAAAACGAAGATTCCAATGCAAAAGAAGTAATTTTTAGTGTGAGATTTTGTGAATATGAAAACTGAATTAATCAGTGATTTTGAAATTTGTGTTGGTGAGGATGGAGTGATCAATTTGATTTCGAATCTATCACTAAAATAGTATATAGTACGATCCCAATAGTATTATGGTTTATTAATGGTTTAAACGGTTAAACTATCATGTATTATTAGACTAACGACGAATGAATGTATGATTCTAAATTTTTGTATTGATAAATATTGGAAAAAAAAATAGAAAAAGAGTAATAAAGTAATAGAAATAGGAAAAGTAAATGGTGGTGGAACAATAGAAAGTAAAGTAAAGAGGGTGATGTATTGTATATATAGGGATAGGGAAATGCTATTCTTGATCAGAATCCTGAATCAACCAACCCATAATAATAATAATAATAATAATAATAATAATAAATAAACAACCAACAACGTCTGACTGTTTCACGCATCTCTCTATTGCTTTTTTACATGAAAATGAAAATGTGATCCACCAACGCCAACCTCCCAACCTTTCTTTTCTTTCTTTCTTTCTTTCTTTTTACAATCTGACCCTGACCCGATACTTATGTTCTCTCTCTCTCTCTCTCTCTATCTCTGCAATCTGCATCACAAAATCTCTGCTGCACTGCAGGGACGAGTACGACAGAGTCTCATTATAATTTCCCCCTTTTTCCTAAATTTACGTATAAAGAAAACAGAGAGGTTCCTCTTTTCACTACTACTCTATTACACTAATACCAATTCCCCCACCTCCTCCCTATTTATTATATAAATTAATAAATGAGCCACAAAAAAGGAACAAATTTTGGCAAATGTTATGCCTCCTCCTCTGCTTCTCTGCCTCCACCCATAAATAATATACACAGAGATGGGAAAAAGTCATGCTTCTCTTCTGATTTAACCACATCTTCCTTTCTTCTCATTGATTATATCCTTTCTTCTCCTTTCCCATGGCTGTTCAAGCTCAGCCTTACCCTGACACCACCTCCGGCTTCTTCTTCCCCATCTCCGATGATCATCACCACCTCCTCCTCCCATGCTTCGCCCCCAACACACCACCCTTACCTAACAACATCAACAACAACATCCTCCTCTCCCAAACCACGCCTTCTACTTCCACCTCCCTCCACGACTACCTCCACCTTCAGCGCCAGGAGCTCGACGCTCTTCTCCATTTCCAGGTTCCACACGAATCAGCGTTTTCATGTTTAATTCTTTATTTCCCCCTATCTTTATTCATTTGGCTCAATTTTTTTTGGCAGAACGAGAGGATGAGAATGGCGTTACAAGAGCAGCGGAAGCAACAAATTGCGATTCTATTGAAAGGCATGGAAGTCCGTGCCACGTCGATTGTGAGGCGTAAACAGGATGACCTGGCACATGCCGCGACGAAAAAAGCTGAGCTGGAGTCTTCCTTGAGAAGAGCGGAGGCTGAGAAGGACACGTGGCGGAGACTTGCTATGCACAAGGAAGCGGCGGTGGTGGAACTCAACCGGCAGCTGGAGCTAGTTAAAGAGCGATTAATGGAAGGAAGGGCAGCCTCCGCCGCCGACGATGCTGAGTCATTTGCTGCCGGAGGAGAAGGAAGCAGGAAGGGCGGTTGCAAGAGTTGCGGCGACGAAGAGGCGTGTATGGTGTTTCTGCCGTGTAGGCATCTGTGTTCGTGCAAGGACTGTGAGGCCTTTCTTGGAGCTTGTCCTGTCTGTACATGTATCAAGGAAGGCAGCCTTGAGGTTTTTTGGGTCTGAAAAGTAAATTAGAAAAATTTGGAGGGGGGTTTTGGGGAAGAGAGATTATTTTGGGGGGTAAGTAAGATTACTGAACACATGTTGTTGTTGGTACTAGTACATGCCATTATGGTTTTTGTTTGTTTCTGTTTACTTATATAAATTAGTCATTAATTTATTTTATACTAATCTTTCTTGCACGTAAGTGAATTTTGGCCCATAATATTGAATGCTCAGAGACTAAGTAGGTAATACTAAAATAAGGAATCACATGGCTAAGTTTAGGACTAAAACGTCGGACGAGAAATAGTTGGAGAGGTAAAATGTGCAATGTTGAACACTTTGTGTACAAGTGACAGGGATGGTAAAAAAGGGAACATCTTTTTACTCATTCAAGGTAAAAAGGATTTTACCTGATTTAGCTTTGGGAAACAGAAAGTATGGGGGGTGGGTGGGGTTTGACATGGTTCCAGTTTGTTTCACCAAGAAAGAGTGACAGAGCAGCAGCAGCAGCAGCAGGCAGTAAAAAAAGAGTGGATTGCTGACAGATAAAAGATTTTATACAGCCTAGGCAGGGTAAATTATTTGACACGAATAATCGATCAAAGCAGAAGATAACAAAAATGAAACAGCACACCGCCACTTCCCTATACACGTTTTGTAGTGTTGTTCATGAAATTGGGTGTTCCAATACCCATCAGGCATCAGGTCATTTCATCCTATTTGAAAAACTGGGATTGTCTTATTTACTATTTACCTACTCCTGAGACAAGAGTGTCAGATTCTTTAAACATACATTGTTCTCAAGTGTTTGTATACATATGTCTGCAAAACTGAAATGATTACGATACAACTGGCAATATAGGATGGATATTTTGATCATGCTTGGTCAATACTGATTTGGTTGGTTAATTAGTTAAAAGAATTGAACTGAAGTGAAGTAGGGAAAATGGAAAGATTAGAGAATGGGTTTGAAGTTGATAAAGAAAGAAAGATTACTAGATGGGACAGAAAGAAGGGCAGTTTGTACGATATTAAATTGAGCCCATCGGATCCAAAGCTTTGTAATAAGTAATAACCCATCCTCCTCCTCGTTGGGCTCGATGAAAATGAAAGACAAGGAGAGGCAGATTTCTTGAATGACAATGACTAATTGTAGCATCATGCCAGCTACCAAAATACACAATCTGAAAACAAGATCATGTGCCGATTACTGATCCAACACACAGTTTTTTTTTTTTTTTCAATTAAGGATGAACTAATTTGGATAACACTAGCTACATTGGTTAGAATCTTAATCATACTATGCTAGTTTACTCTATATATGTTTCATAAAAATTCATTTCTACTTCACAAAAACCACCTCCATCTCGACCCAAAACGGCCCTCCCTATTCTAATATTGTCTCATCGTCAAGTGCCTTCTCTCTTAAGGCACACTGCGATGGATCGTTTTAAACGATTCCCAGAAAATGGCTTTGGGCGTTGTCATCACAAACGCCGAAGGGCTTGTATGTGACTGGTGTTTTGGGGTTTTCTTCTGTTCATCTCCAATTGTTGTGGACGCACGAGCCATCTTGGAAGCCATGACTTATGCAAGTAGATCCCCCCCCCCCCCTTTCGTGTACCGTCTTTTTTTTACTGTCTGGAATTGGTCAATTGCCTTAAAGGACCAAGACATAGGTGACCTTGGGAATGCTCCGGGCTTCTAGGGAGCATCTCAAACTTGTTAAGGAACGACCCCTGCATCGAAATTCGTTTCACTGCGAGGAAATTCATTGCTAAAGCGGAATGGCTTGCTAAGTTCGTTAGGTTAGGTTCAGTCCCTTCATATTAGGGTGAACGTATTGAGTATGTTCTTACAGTCTAGTACGGCTAGGTCGTTATATGGTCTCGCTTTGTTTCATTGGTTGGTGTATTGAATGGAAACCTCATCCCCTCCCCGAAAAAAAAAAAGCTTCACAAAAACTCACAAGCCAATCAACCAATTAGCTAGTCACTTCCATCTCCACAACAAAAGCGTCACTTCTCATACTTTAACAATGTCGATTTCAAATCCAGTAGACTCTCTTTTCCTACCATGCGATGACACCGTTGATCTCTCACCTTGCCTAAACGCCTAAACTAAACCAATTACCAATCTATCAATCTCATATTAATTGGGTCTGAACTGTAAAATGGAAGTTTCAATTGCAGTTCTAAATTTGGAAGTGTAAAAATTCGTTTGAATCCCTTTCTCTCGGTGACCGGTGGTTTCCACCTTCTTTCTATCAGTTGTTCTTGTTAACTATTTCAGCGGTTTCAACGTGTGCCTCAGTTCCGTTGGATCTTCATGATCCGTTACAAGGCTTTTGCCTACCTAATCGGTTTTAATCCGACAATACTCCACCCTCTGTGGGTGTGCAAGGCGGGTTACCACCTGGAAATTTGCCTCAAATCTTCTGATGGAGGAAGAAGGCATCGACAGCGGCAACGTGGTGGAGGAAGAAGAAGGCGACGACGACGACGTGGTGGAGGAAGAAGGTGGCGGCGATGGCGTGGTGGAAGAAGAAGTCAGCGATGACGGCGTGGTGGAGGAAGAAGAAGGCGGCGACGGCGACGTGGTGGAGGAAGAAGGCGGCGACGTCGACGTGGTGGAGGAAGAAGAAGGCGGCGGAGGCAGAGGAATAGTAGGGAGAAGAAAGAGAAGAAGAGAAGATGAGGGAAGAGAAAGAGAAGAAGCGATGAGACTAAGGAGGAGAAGCTGGCAGAGGGAGAAGAAGTGGCTGAGGCAGAGGAGAAGAAGTGGCTGAGGCAGAGGAGAAGAAGAGAAGAGAAGGATCGAAGAAGGGAGAAGAAGTGAAGAAGAGGAAAAGGAAAGAGGGAAGAAGGAGAAGGTTAACTGATTGGTCAGTGCCAAAATCGAGGAATGCTAAGTGTGGATTGCCAGCGTGGACACAATTAGTTACGGTTCATTCAATCCGTGACTAATTTGTCACGGTTTCTTATAAACCGTGACCAAATTAGTCACGGTTTCTTAAGAACTGTGACTAATTGGTCATGGTTCCTTACAAAATCGTGACTAATTGGTCACGGTTCTTAAAAAACCATGACTAATTAGTCACGGTTCACAAATCCGTGACTAATTATCCGTGACCAATCAGTAATTTTTTTGTAGTGATTACCAATTATTTTTCTTTTTTACTAAAGCAAACAACTCAAGTAACCAGTGAATATTAAAAAATAGAAAAATCTAAGAATAAAACACATAAAGCAAATTAGACTCGCGTCATTTCAGTAGTTAAAGAGAAGTTAAACAAATAAAACAAAACCAATATAATATGGGGAATTCCTACCGTTAGGACTAGGGCTGCATACGAGCCGAGCTGTTCGCGAGCCGCTCGGGCTCGGGCTCGGATTTATTTCAAAAAAGCTCGTTCGTAAGATCGGCTCGTCGAAAGTGAGCTAGCTCGTGAACAGGTTCGTTAGCTAAATGAGACGAGCTTGAGCCAATACGTTGGTCGGCTCGGCAGGCTCGCGAGCCAACTCGTTTCGTTAGCTCGTTAAGCCAGGCTCGCGAGCTGGCTCAATTATAACTCGTGAGCTATTATTTAATATAATTTCTAAATTTAAAGTATAATCCTAATCTCTAATATGATTATTATAATAACTAATTCTCACAAAAAATTAGTAATACCGAGGAAAATGTTTTCCCCACCCAAAAAAAATCCCACTCTCAATCTCTCATTCTCTCAGTTCAAGACGGTTCAGTCTCTTCTTCTTCTTCGTAGACTCAATCTCAGAATCCCTAACTCTTCTTCTTCTTCTTCTTCTTCTTCTTCGTAGACTCAATCTCAGAATCCCTAAATCCCAGGTTAGTCGTCTTCTTCGTCTTCTGCTTGTTCTTCTCCTCCTCCTCCTTCTCTTCTGCTTCTTCTCCTTCTCCTCCTCCTCCTTCTTCTCTATCGCAAGTCGCAGTCTTCTCTGTCGCAAGCATCTTTTCTGAAATTCATTTTTTCTAACTGAATTTTCTTTGTTGTTCTATCTTGCAGCCAACATTAGTGCAGTTGTGATGCCATTTTTATAGTTTGCAGGTGATAGAAGCACAATCACAACCCTAGTCTCATACTCCAGGTCAGTGGTTCTTCTTCTTCTTCTTCTCCATCTTCTTATCCTCTGTCGCAACCCTAGCTTGCTAATTCTTCGATTCTGCTAATTTGAAACCCATATTGATGCTAATTTGATTTTGTTGCAATGCTAATTTGATTTCGTTGGGAGAGTCTATTTGATTCTGTGATCTTCCTTCCTTCATTAGATGGTTGTGTTCAACCGACGACCTAGAAAACTTGCTTATATCAGGTAGATGGTTCTGCAGTTTGTACGTCAAGAAAATATAGGTGGTTGGAATGGAATCTAAATGAACTCAGGTTAACTCTTGGTGAATGGTGAGCTTCAGTACTCTTTGAATGGTGAGTCTTTTTGAATCTATTTGGCTATATAGTACTCGTACAATTAAAAGAAAACACTACTCTCATGTTCCTTTTATTGCTTACTTTAGTAATCAACTAATATGGTTAACAATGGCTAGTTTATTTAACATGTTTCCTATATGAATTTTATACTGGTAGCTCACATTGATTTTACATGCATTTCTATTCCATCAACTTGAATTTGGCGTGTAGTGTTAAATGATAATGCTATGGAGAATTGGAGATTGCCATGTACTGTACTTTTAATGATTATGGAGAATTGGTAGCTAACATTGATTTACATGCATTTCTATTCCATTGCCTTCAATTTGGCGTGTACTGTTAAATGAAAATGTTATGGAGAATTGGAGATTGGCCTGTACTGTACTGATAATTCTATACGGTAATTGCAGATTGGCGTTTAGCCGTTTACAGTTGCTATAGGTTGATGATGGAGATGGCGTGTTGATTGCTGAATCAGAACAGATTGAGTCTGTGATGCCACAAACTTCAATCACAGCAGCAGCATTAGATTTATTCGCTGACTTCAGAATAGTTTTTTACAAGCTACTGCCTACTGCTATTTTGAATAATATTAATTGGAGAATGTTTGTTATGAATTGTGATTTTCGATATTATGTATCACATATATCGTAGTTTTGGAGAATTTTTTAGTTTCTTATATATTTGATATTTCGTATCATGAGCTCGGCTCGTTTATAATGATAAATGAGCCCGACTCGAATTTGGCTCATTTGAGATTGTAAACGAGCCAAATCCGAGCCAGGCTCGTTTATCATCGTAAATGAGCCGAGCCCGAGCCGAGCTCGAGACGAGCCCGAGCTCAGCCAACTTATAAACGAGCCGAGCCCGAGCTGGCCCGTCCTAGCTCGTAACGAGCCCGAGCCCGAGCCCGAGCCAGGGAAAATTTGGGCGAGCCCGAGCCCGAGCTTGGTTACAGCTCGGCTCGGCTCGGCTCATATGCAGCCCTAGTTAGGACACCCCTTAATGTCCTCATACGAGGACACCTCTTAGAGTCATAAGATTAAATCTTATAGATCTTAAGGTCAATATTAAATGAATATAAAGGTAATTTCATTATTTGAGATGTTGCAGATTTTTAAATCTGATTTTTTTCCATAATAATTTTATTACATTAATTTCGAATTCTTTAAGTGCAATTAATTAATTAATTTTTAAATTTTTTTCTGCTCCATTTTTTTTATTACATATTTTTAGTAATTAATTAATTCTTTTTTTATGATCACAATTTCCATCTTTTTCACTTTCCCTAATATTTATTCAGAAATATTAATCTTTATTTGGTAATTAATTTCCATAATAGTTAATTTATCAATATCCTATGATTTCTTCCCAAATTTATTCCCCCTTTCTTTTTTTGAAAATTGTTTACTAGTAGTCAATTTACCACTATAATTTTATAGAGATTACGACGACACTTTTTGTGGAAATTGTTACGAAACAGTTCCTCTTTTATCATTTTGGAACAGTTCTTCTTTTATCATTTTGGAACAGTTCCTCTTTTATCATTTTGGAACAGTTTCTCTTTTATTGTTCGGAAAAGTGATCCATTTTAAAAGTAACGGAACTTGTTGAAAATCGATTTTGTTCCTTATTACCAAATCGAAACACAAAAGAACATAAAACCTCGAATCAAATTACAAATGGACAATAATATCAATTTCATGTTCGAGAAGTAGCAATATGGAACAATGTTCCTTTATAAACATGAAAAAAATAATCAAATGACAAAGTACAATATCTGGAATCAAAATATTCCTAAATTCCCAAAGTGCAATATTTGGTTCACAGACCACATACTTTGTTCCAACAATTACAATCGGAACACCTTACAAATTAATTACAAGAATATTAAAATAAATTTGTATAAAAATCATCTCAATCAGTCGTCAGTCTTTGGCTTCCATCATCCGTCATCGTCTTCGTGGGCGACTACAAATCATCGCAGTCATTATTTCATATAAAAAACCCAATTCAGGGTACCAACAGAAGCAGAAGAAGAAGAGGAAGAAGTTTTTTAATTATAAAGTGTGAGTAAACTATATAGAAAGGGATTAAACCCAGCTGTACAAAGAGAGGACTAGAGACAAGCCCTACCGCCCAAACCGAACAGCCACAGCCAAAATAACCAAGGCAGGGAGAACAGAAAACAAAAACAATACAGGGAGTCCAAAACATGGGAAGAAGTTACCGATGGGGATCATGGACGACAGTCATGAGGGCGTGCAGCGGTGGCCAACGAGTCGAGAGCACTAAGGGGTGTCCGTTGGATCTTATTAGTAATCTAATGGTTCCTAATAGTGTCCTCATATGAGAACACTAAGGGGTGTCCTAACGGTAGTAGATCCCTAAAATATGATAAGAAAAGAGATTTGTAATATGGCAAATTAATTGGTCACTGCCAGCACCAAACGCGGCGGGCTAACCCACCAATACAACAACAATAAAATGAACGTGGGTAAACCACAACAAAACAATCACTCAAACTAAAAACCCAAAAAGTAATTAATAATGAAACAAAACCTAACCGATGGTTCAACCATCGTCTTCAACCCACAGTCATATCGACACATATCTAGCAACTAGGAAACTCTACCGTTGAATCATTAGCAAAAGAAACACAGAAATAGAAAAGGAACGACTCCGATTCGATCAAGTTGGTCTAAACCAGGAATCCAAATAAAAGATTCTGATCTCGTAAGATTTACGTGAGCGAAACAACTCCGTCAGTACGTCGAGGTATACATGAACATTCCGAACCCAAAAATCAATGTTGACGGAAAGTTTACGACGAGGAAATTGATCGGCGGCTCCAAGAGCGAATGAAGGCAACTCGTCGTGCTGGAACCTGAAAAAGAAGAGTAAGAAATACACCACAAGGTTGGCATCAGGACTTGTAATACAATGTATGGGAAACCGGCAACTGACATCGTAATCAGAATCGGATCCTATCAGAATCTAAACAAAGTTTCGTGACGAAACTGCAACAAGGAGAGCGGGAGAGGAAGAACGATGGGCAAGACACTGAAAGAAAGAAGGGAGGAGGGGAGTGTCGGAGACAGTGCGAGAGCAAGTCCTAGGTGGCGAACGGAAGGAGGGGGGGGAGGGGGGGAGAAAAGTTTGGTTCCAATATGCTACTATTAATGAAACCTGATTAAGGAGTGCCTTTTTGAAGTTGAGGTTTTGAATCGAATGGCTGACTTTGATTGCATAGGAACTCAGTGGAACAGATCTATGGATATTTGGTTTTCTTATTACCTCAGGTTGGAGCACAACCTTCAGTTCAGACTGACTTGTTGGGCGCTTTGGAACGCGAGAAATTTGAGAATTTTTACTACTGCAAGGGAATGTGCTACCTCAGTTGCAATTCGTACAATAGCTTGCACTACAAAAAAAGAGAATCTCGCGTCGGTTGAAACGAAAGTATTTAGCGTCGGTCGACCGGTCGAACGACGCTAAATAGAATCTCGCGTTTTGGCGTCGGTCGTTTGGTCGACCGACGCTAAATACTAACCCTAAATACGCTGAAACCCTATGCAGCCGCCTCCATTCTCTCTTTTTCCCTATCTTCTTCTTCCAGCCGCCTCCCTCTCTTCTTCTTCTTCTTCTTCCTCTCCAATCTCCCAAACCTCTCTTCTTCTTCTTCTTCCTCTCCAATCTCCCAAACCTCTCTTCTTCTTCTTCCTCTTCATCTTCCACTCCCAAACCTCAATTTCAATTTTTTTCTCTCAACCTCAATTTTTTCTCTCAACTTCAATTTTTGTCTCTACCCTAACTCTTTCTTCTTTTTTCTGTGTCCAGATGAGAAGAAGAAGCAACAGATCAAGAAGAAGAAGCAACAGAGGAGAGAAGAAGAAGAAAGAAGAAGAAGAATAAAGAGAGAAGAAGAAGAAAGAAGAAGAAGAAGAAGAAGAAGGACGCAGAAGAATAGAAGAGAAGAAGAAGGAGTAGAAAGAAGAAGAAGGACGCAGAAGAATAGAAGAGAAGAAGAAGGAGTAGAAAGAAGAAGAAGGACGCAGGAGAAGAAGAAGAAGAAAGAAGAAGAAGGAAGAAGAAAGAAGAAGAAGGATAAAGAAGAACAGAGGAGAAGAAGAAGAAGAAAGAAGAAGGAAGAAGAAGGATGAAGAAGAACAGAGGAGAAGAAGAAGAAGAAAGAAGAAGGAAGAAGAAAGAAGAAGAAGGATGAAGAAGAACAGAGGAGAAGAAGAAGAAGAAAGAAGAAGAAGGAAGTAGCTGCTGCTGCAGCTACTTTTTTTTGTGATTTCCAAGTGGCTTTAGCGTCGGTCGGTCCGTGTGTTAGCGTCGGTCGACCAAAAACCGACGCTAAATTTTAACGTCACCACATCTGGCGTCGGTTTTGTCGACCGACGTTATTAATTTTAGCGTCGGTCGATGACCGACGCCATAACGCGCGTCCGACCGACGCTAAACCCCTGTTTTTTTGTAGTGTTGGACCAAGATCGTCGAATAGGTTATGCACCAGGATGCTACCTTGTTGAACTGTCAACTAACCCATCATACAGTCTCCATTGCTTGGGACCTTGGACTGGCAAGGTGGATAACTGTCAACACTGATGACACGACATTAGGGACATAGGTCAGGCCTCGGCATGGGGTCTACTTCAAAATGAAACGGGCTACTGCTTGGTTTCTTTGTAACACTCTAAACTTTTCTGACAAGATATCGTCCGCTTTGGGCCTAGACCCTCACATATTTGCTTTTGGGTGCATTATGACGACTTCCCAGGAGGTCACCCATCTTTGCATTGCTCCACTTGAGCACGTTTAACTTTGGAGTTCTTACAAGAACTGTTCCATACCCCAAAACACGTCTTGTCAGTTAAGGTTGAACTATTCCATATAGCCCAGGAATCTCTTTCGTGCTTTGTCGATGTGAGATTTGCCTAGGATGTCAACATCTTCGTTGAGGCTTGCCCCACTATCGTTCAAGAGGGGCGCAGAGAGCCTCTTATACCACTTATAAGTTACCCAACCTTTTTCGACAAGGCAACAAGATATTGTCCGCTTTGGGCCTAGGCCATCACATATTTGCTTTTGGGTGCATCTTGGTGATTTCTCATGAGGTCACACATCGTTGCACTACTCCACCCTTAGCACGTTTAAATAACTCCCCCACTACACCCCAAACGCGTCTTGTTAGTTAAAGTTGAACTATTCCATATAGCCCATGAATTTCTCCCGTGCTTTTTCGATGTGAGATTGTCTAGGATGCCACATGCGTTTACTATGAATCTGGGTAGATGTTCTATCACTCGAGCGGAGTTACGAGGGGCCCATTCGGGGCTTGTACGTGGCGTGGGAGTATGGTTTCAGAAGGGTGATGCTCCAAGTGGATTTCATGGACGTTAGACAGCTAATTCAAGCTATTGAACCCCCAAATCACGATGCATCAACATGCTATGGAAGTGCTTGAAATCCAAGAGCTCATTAGACGAGATTGGGAGGTTAAAATTTGTCAAAGATACAGAGAGGCGAACCAATGGGCTAACTTCCTCGCTAACATTGGTTTTTCGATTTCCCATTGGATGTCACACGATCCCGACCTCAGTCACTAGTCTTGGCTATTTTCTTCCTTGTGATTATTTTGGTGTTAGCAAACCTCGAACAATTATTCTGAATGAATAAGGCACTTGAGGTCGTTTAATTAGGACTTAAATTTTGGTGGTCCAAAACAAATTATGGCTCAATTGGCAACATCAATTTCACAATCCAAACAACCCGTAAAAAAATAATATTAACTGTCCGAAACAAAACCTAACGAAAAGTTAGTTTCGCATATATTATATAAGTTCAAATGGGGACGTGGCTCACCCAAGGAGCACATTCGTTAAATCTTCTCCTGGTATCGTCTACACGGAACCGATTCCTCCCGAACACCCGAACTCGAATTAAAATCATTCCTTCCTCTCCAATCAATCCTCCATAACCTTCCTTCCACTGTGCTTCTTCCTCCGTTGATCATCGTCTCCGCAAAAGAGATAGTGAGATATCCACAATCGGAAACCTAATTGCCGAAGCTCCGATCTCTGCAATTCCATTATCAGCTATGCAACAGGGCGATTACTCCTCCTACTACAAGTTCCCCAATTTCCAAAACCCTAACCCTACTCCTAATCCCAATCCGATCGATCACAGCCATAGCTCATCGTTTGCATCGGCACCACCGTTCTCATCTAGCTACGCTCCCTCCGATTACTCTGCATATCCTCAATCTTATCCTCCATACTCTTCCAATCCCGATCCAGCTCCCGCTCCCGCTCCTTATGCCCCACCGTTGAATTCCCAATCTTCTTTCAACGCCCCACCTCCTCCTCCTCCAGCTCAGCCACCTGTGTTTCCTCCGTATGATTCTCATGGATCTGCCGCTACTTCTTACCAACAGCAGCCTGCTGCGCAGCAGTCGTATTTCCCGCCGTTTGATCATCATCAGACGGCTGCCAGTTACGTCCCGCCCCCGCCACCGGCTGCTGCATCCGTTGCCGCACCGAATCTGATCCCCGGATCCGGTGCTCCGTATTCGTTAGGGTATTCTGGTTCTTTTAATCCAATCGGAGGAGGATCGACTGCGCCATCTGCGTTTGATAACCCGTATGAGAATTCTCCGAAGTTTGATCAGGGTGGTGGTTATTTCGACGATAAGTATGGGGTTTATAACAGGGGACGGTCCGATTTGGCTTCCGATCCTTACGGGAAGCGACCCGAAGGAGGGAGGTACGAGATGGGGCGTGACGAGGGATATGGGGATGGTGTTTATGCCTACCAAGGGGGGAAGGTGGAGCCGTATGGAGCGCGTGGGACCGCACCGAAATCTTCCACCTCAGCTATGTTTGATGATTATGGAAGAGCCATTAACGTACCCAGCTCAAAGGACTCTTCATTTGGTTCAGGTGCGGGTTTCGGTTCTCCTAAGATTGTGCGGGCAGTGCCGAAGATGGAAACGCAGGAAGATGTGAAAAGCGGGGTCCAGAAGTTCAGGGTTAAGCTTCTGGCTGAAAGTGGAGGTCAGAGCACCATGGATGTGCTTTGCCAGGTATCGTACATCATGTTTGTGTCGCTTGGATATCTTATCAACTTGTAGTACATTAGAGGTGATTACCTTAATCAATGTTGCTGGTTTAGCTTATAATCAATCAGGGGTCTTGTTCATGGCATATTAATTCGACCTCCACTTTTGTTTCATTGACCTTGTTGGCTAAGGAGTTGTGCGGTTCCATTCTTTCCTTCTCAGAACGTTTAGGAACGCTTTTACGTATGTCTACTTGGTGCCGACTGCTAGAAGATGTATACCTGTAGCCTTGTCTTTCAGTTGAGATAGGAAGTTTATCAAGTAGTTAGTTTTAGCAGCGTGCTGATCAAATGATTTGAGGCTCTTTTACATTGGGTTATTGAGAATGAGTGAAAAATTCACAGCCAATGGCATTGGTTAAGAATTCATCTGATGAAATAAAATGCTAGAATAGCACGGTAGTCAGTCATAAATTTTCACTTCTGGTCAAGTTATTCACTAGCTGTTTTTTCTTCAGGCTTAAGCAGTTGCTGATTAATTTGTTTTTACGTGGCTTCAAAATTTTGTTGTTGTGTTTGGGGACTTCTCATGCATGTTCTTGTGATTAGGTTTGAAATGGTTTGGAGAAGAACCTCCAACACACATTATCGCATAGGACATAGATTGCTTACTCGTTTATTCATCTATAAATGAATGTTTCTGCCTTTTATTCGAGCTCAATGTGTTAGTGTTGATTTTCTAATTCGCAAACAAACTTTTCAGCTTATAATTCACTTATTTTTCATTTAGATTGGATTGGATGGAATAAAGATGCTGGATACCAATACCAGCCGGACTCTTAGAATCTACCCCCTTGAGAACATCACTAGATGCGATGTAAGGCAACCTTTCACATTTCTGTTTTATTGGGATTTCAATAGATGTTTCATTCTGACCTGTTGTCCTATTGCTGTGGATGTACTCTTTGATATGAAAGAAAGTGGACTCGTCAACTTTTGCCTTTTGGTCTAAGAGCACTGTGGATATTGAACCAAGGCGTATAAGATTGCAATCAAATAGTTACACTACTAATACACTGCTTGACACGGTTACAGCTGCAACTGTACAGGTTCGTTCATAACAGTTCTTGTTCCTAAAATTCTGTGGTTATATATCTCACGCTTGATTAGTACCCAACGATCCGGTTGCTTGTTATTGCTTTCTTTAGTGTTTTTTTCCATCTGCAAATGATGCCAATTGCTTTCTGTAGTTGAGCAGGGTGTGTAGCAACCTAATATCTTTTTTTGCAGCTTAAGGAAATGGGGGGAAGAAGCAAGCCTTCTGATCTTTCAAAGGTATCTGAACAGACTGCAGAGAAGAAAAAAGGTTTTGGCGAGTGGATAAACTTTGTAAAGCCACCAAATGAAGAGAAAGATCATTGGGTAAAAATTTCTAATTAGTTTGGCATTTAGGCTACATGTATTTGATTGTGACGAATAGTCTTTGGAATAAAGGAAAAGAATGTAAATGCTTGCTTTTATGTCCTTGTTCTTTTTTTTATAGCAGTCCTTTTTTACCTGGTAGTTGTGAATTGGTATATGAAGTTTTAACCGGTTGTTGTGCCTTAGGTCCCTGATGAAGCTGTTACGAAGTGTACATCATGTGGGACTGATTTTAATGCATTTATTCGCAAGGTAATGTTTGGGGTTATTAAATTACTAGCAGTTAATGCATATCGTTGCAGTGAATCTAACTTCGTTTCTCTGGAAACTTGAACAGCACCACTGCAGAAACTGCGGAGACATATTTTGTGATAAGTGTACACATGGAAGAATTGCTCTTACTGCTGAGGAGAATGCCCAGCCAGTGAGAGTTTGTGACCGATGCCTGGTGAGTTCAGTCAATCTGTTCAGGATTATCCATTAGCTCTTAGTCCCAATGTTACATGGATATTCATTATCCGTTTTTATTTGGGCATAGAAATGGTTAGGAACGAAGTGGGGTAGTGTGAGATGTGATTTAATATCGTGCACATTCTTTTCTGCCGTTGCCATGGCAAGAATTGAACAAGCCTTCGGCTTATTGTACCCCATAGTTTGTTACTCGGTCTGAATTCATTTATATTTTCTTTTTAATCTTAGGTTATGCTTGAAACATGTGACAGCGTATGTTATAAGTGAGTCAACGAGGCCCTGTTTTAATCATTTCTCCACGGCTGTGTTTTCAGGCAGAAGTGACACAGAGGCTGACTAATTCTAAGGAAGCAGCCAGTAAACCTGCAGCGTTACATAGCCATGAGGATCTTGCCAGGAAGCTTCAGGTAAGTGACCACCAGCATCCCCGTGGCTTCATATCTCGACTGCCATGAATGTTTGTAATTTTTCTATTGTCCTGACGTCCATTCTTAATGAATCATTAATGATAGGAGGAGATGGAGAAGAATAGAAAATCGTCTTCAGGTAAAGCTCTCTTTGAAATTTGTTATTGCATCTTTGGCTTCTTGTGTGACTGGAACCATCTGTTTTTGTGTAGTAATCCATGCTTTTTCTGTTATCAGGATCAAAGTCCGATGGATCTGGGAAGCGAATGAGAGAAGTTGCATGCCCGACGTGTACAGTTCATCTACAGGTACGAAACTGAGTTTGCTGTTATGCAGGAGTACACGACGCAGTTTTGATATTGGTTAATATGGTCATTGATTAATGATTACAAATTTGCAACTGCCAATGACTGCAGGTTCAGGTTCCGAGTTCGGGTTCGGAAACTATTGAATGCGGTGTATGTCAGCATCCGTTTCTAGTCAGTGCTCACTGAATAAGCAAATTGTTTCTGTTGATTGTACAAAAGGAGAAGTGCATGCGAGGGTTTTGGGATGGAGCCTACTGAAGTTGTGTAATGGGGATTTTGATTTTTTTATAAAGAAACGTTTTGTGTCTCTCAATCAAAACTCATTCATAATAAGTAGTGCTGCTGCTGCTGCTGCTGTGGAACAGTTGGAACTTGGAAATGTGTTCGTGGGTCGTGTGATTTGAGATTGTATTTTGGTTATAACTAATTTGTTGTGTTTATTTGGGCTTTTTGTAAATTCACATTCCACAGATTATACGCCTCTATAGGCCCCAACAAACCCAAGTGTTCTGAATAGTGAACCTGAGCAGAGCCGGCCTCTCTACACTTTGCCCTTTCCGTTTACTTTCGCAATTACTGAGTTACGTGCTTTGTGATGTAATGTTACCTCTATAATTGATCATATGCAAATTTGTAAGAGTGTACTTTACCAAATTTCAATTTCAATATTTGCACGCAGTAACTACAGTCTTAACGAGGATCGGATGTCAGTTATTTATGAGGTATAGAGATCGTTAATAAATATTGACACTTCACATTTGCATATGCATAAATAAGTTGTTCCTTAAAATTTAATTGTGTAAATTCAAGGTCAAGCATGTTGTTACAGTTTAGTTGATGTGTTCAACTTGATAAATAATACAGCTAGTCCAAAATAATTTCAACCAAGGATAATAGAGACTTACTAATGAAGTTTTAATTTCCAGTTGAATTGTATTAGTACATGTTACTTCCATGATTGGTTTGCGTCCTGCGCTTTATACCAATAGATGATTTAATCGAATTTCTGGAAGGGACAAGAGAACATCATCTAAGCTCTTAGATATGTTATTTGACAATAGATAATTTTTATGATTTAAAAATGAACTATCCCTGCCTGCTTATCCAGACCAAACAATAACCTTTGATCCTCGGGATAAGGCTCAAGGCGGGAATCAAGAGTATGGGTTCAAGACTGCTCTACTTACTAGGAATGAGATCCCGTAAAAGGGCACACGACGAATGGTACCCCGCCAATGGAATATGAGATGTGGATGATGGTGTAATGACACCTAAACGGTCCTAAGATTGATATATAGTCCAAAAAATACCATTTGCCTATTCCTAATCCTAAATGGAATGTAACGACGGAGGGATCTCTATGTAAACATTGTATCTATTTAGATACGCTCGAATGACCCCTTCTCATAATGACAATGTATATAAGCCTATTCCGGCAAGGTCCGGTATGGAATGAACTTATAATCTAGAATTCGATAATCAAATCTATTCTATGCTTATAAGTTCACAACCCTAACCCATTCCTATTTTGGGCGGAATAGATCTACTAATTTATTGAGAGTTGCGAGCAATTTGTTCCATTGGCAAATTCAATCTAAAAAAATAGGATCCATTGTTTCTTCCGCTGCTCCACAAATGGAAAAAGAATTATTCCTCGAACTTATAGATTGTCGATGGATCCACACAAATCAACCGTAATATTTCTTTACCTTGCATATTATAGTTTTCTAGTGGAAAAACTTTGATCCTAGCCATATTATCCTTCCCTATAATTACCAAAGCAGCTCAGCCATTAGCCATCAAAGCACCAGTGGTCTAGTGGTAGAATAGTACCCTGCCACGGTACAGACTCGGGTTTGATTCCCGGCTGGTGCAATATTGTTTTATTCTCCCTGTTTTTCATCGTTCAATACTTTTATTTTGCTAAATGGAAAAAAAAAAAGATGTTATTTGTCATGTCTAGTGTGTCCTAATCTCAGTATTAGCAAATAAACCTGAAACATCTAACGTGCATCCAAACAAAAAAACAAGATGAAACATCATCTCTGATATTATTTATATAGGTTGGATCGAATTCTGCATAAACATCTTTGTAAATTATAGGGTTAAAATCTCAATATCATTCATACAAATCTAAGCTTGAGTTTCATCTAGTTAACATAAATAGTTTAGCTTGGCATGACCATGTAGAAGAAATATAGTACAATCAAGAACATACTTAAAATTAGAGTTTCAAATCAATAAATCCTACCCATAATCTTGAAGTTGCTTCTTAAACGAATCTTAGTCTCAATGAAGTTTTTCTTCTAGTAAAGCTGTTCGACTCCTCCCCTTCACTTATATCTTTTGACAAAATGAAAATTGGTACCTAGATTAACAAAGCAGATACATAAACATAGAAAATATAGTACCCAAGATCAACAAATCAAGTACAAAAAAATAACTATACCGAAATTTCACAAATCAAATATCTTTAATGAACAAGTCGATATCTAATAACGTTTGCACTGTATAAATTTACATTCTTTCACTCACAATATGGTGACGATGTCAAAATTTTATATATTTATCACTATTACATGGTTAGAAATGTGAATTATTTGTGTTAGATAGGGTACCGATACCTACGAATACTGAAGTACTCACCATATATATTAATCATTTAGTTTTTTATGTAAAAATGAAGATGGTTTTTCCAAAATGTCAACACAGGGGGGATGATGTAGGTCTATCATGTTGTTGAGAAATAATTTGGGCCAGTTGGTTTATCCACAATATATATAACATTATAATAGATATATATATATAAAATAAAAGGAAATCCCACATGGCAAACGATTTTTTGGTCGGATGAGCATGCATGAACCTGCTAGCCTAATATAATAAAAAGCTTACCTGTACATTACATTAGTCATTAGTTTAGTGAGGCACCACTTCTATGGCTGCGCCGCCATCTAGAATTTGAAATGAAATCTCATGTTGCGCTCTTATTTGTTGGTAACTTATAAATATTCAAGTATAGAACCCTATGGATAATGGATTGATTAGTATGTGATGGTACTAGCCCAAACACCGGTTGAAATCCTCATGGTTGGCCTAGTAGTCGATGCCCGGGCCCAACAACGGTTCACACGTCGAGCGCTTAGGATTTTAGCTCAGGGCAATCTTAATCTTTCGTAGTTGGATGGTCACCAGACCCGTCCCTGAGATTTCGGAGGTCCTGTTCTAAATTTATTATTTGACCCTGTTAAAATGAATAATTTAAATTCGGTTTATTTGAGTTAACCTAATTTAACTTGTTTGGGGCGGATATGCTCATTGGTTTGGGCAATAGTAATATACATTTACGATGGTATACACGTCCGACCCTTTGCCCCATACAAAAAATACTCTCATAGCGCCCGAACTTCCATGAAGTGAGTTTTGGATATTGATGTGCCCACTTTGATCTTAATCCACTGTCATTCCTAAACTACACGAAATTTATTACAAATTAAAAAAAATATGAAAAGTAGAATAATATATGAAATATAACTTAATATCGTATCATATTTGTATATTTAATAATAGATTTAGATAAAAACAAGATGATAATAAGAATAGAAAGATTACTTAAGAAAAAACAATATTGATTAGAACAACAAAATTAGTTTGATTTTGTCAAAGATAGGGATTGAACCCTTGACCACCTAGAACAAAACAAAGAAATAAGCCACTACACCATCACTACAATTTTGTATATCCTTTGCAGATTTTATTTATAATATTAGTTTTAGGTGTTTCTAGTTAACCCGAAACTTTTGAGGCCTCCGAAATTTTGAGGCCCTGTGCCGTAGGGCTGACTAGCACACCCTCAGGACCGGCCCTGATGGTCACGATATATCGGCTCTAAACTATGTCATCAATCCATCGGTGACACACATGGGTTGAGTAGCTCAGGGCGAATCCCAATGACCTAAATACGGATTCGAGAGAGATATGACATATGTTGGCCCGAAGTAATGAAAGGTGCATCGAAATAGCGGGATCGCTCAAAGTGGTGTGAATTCCATAGGAAACCAGAGTACTATACTGATGTTTGCCGAGAGTTAAAGGAAGAAATTGAAAGGTTGTTGGAGAAGAGAAATATAAGACAGTACATTCTCAATGGAACAAGGTGAAATGTCTTTGATAAAATACAACAATGAGTGAAGGGGAAATGTCTTTGATAAAATCGGAATTCTCAATGACCAAGAGGATAATCAGGGGAAGAAGAGATACAATGAGATCGTAGTCACAATCCATGGTAGAGAGGTCGGTAAAACACAAAAAAAAATGCCAGGGGTTCGAAGTTCGGAACATTTAAATAGTCAACTAAATGATGGAAAAGTCAACTAAAACAGAACTAAAAATGAATAACATAATACTTAATATTCTTAAATAAACGAGCAATAATCATGACACAATGTTTACAACAAACCACGACGAGATTTCATATTCTGAAAACACTGTAGAACGTATTATTTGTCTAAACTAGCACACAAATCTTGTTCAGTATATGTCACTAAAGGTCGTTCAACAACTCATCATCCATCTGGTTTCGAAGATCATTCTTGACATATTTCATGGATGTAGAGAAATTTGGCCGACCTTCCAATCTTCAGCTAACTGTGGTTCATTCTCGTCAATTTCCGCTATAGCTAAATTTGGTTCATGTGGTTTTCACCATCACTAAGTTGAATCTTTCCATCTAATTGAGAGTAAACACAACAATAATTTTTTCTCAAAGTCTAAATATCAAACCCTAAAACTTTACATTATTAGGTATATGAAATTACGTACAATCCCTACAAACAAGGATTAGGGGTCTTCCGAGAAAGATCGTTGATCAAAGATATCATGCCGATAATCGACTGGCCGATCTAAAGTAATTTCGGCAAGAGGCAACCATAAGAGATTTTCCCTTTTGATACAATCTATTGAGTTACGGGAATGGTTAGGATTTTTAATTTTAATGAATTTCCGTTTATGATATTTAAGTTATATTTAAGAAACTAACAATGAATAAATTAATTATATATGTATATTTGGTTAATTAAACACAAAGAACATTGTTGGTGTGTGTGATGGTTAAAGCAGTTGATCTGCAGGTTGGATATCCTACTAGGTTCAAACTAAACTAACAACGTATATATATAATTTGGAAAGGTTTTTAAATAACCAAGGGGGTTCAGCTGAACCCCCTTTCTATGCTTTGCCTCCGCCAATGGCGATCAATACAACCATATGCAAAAGTCTAAAGCCATTGGGAAATAAATAAATAAAGTCATCGCAAAATGTATATGGTTTTTTGTAACAGACTTAGGTTCCGTCGCAAATGGTAAATATATATTTAGCAATAAATTTTCTTCCGCCGCTCTTTATCTGTGACAAAAGAGTCAATTTCTTGTAGTACCCTGGCTATAGAAACCATAAACCTAGACATAAAATGAAGTAAGGCAACCATGTAGTACCTTCATGGTGGATGACCCAATATATAATTTAGCTAAACTATAAATATTCCCCCTTTGAATTAGAAAGATGTTAGCATCATAAGATGACATATTAAAAATTATAATTTAAATAATAATATGGCAGCTAACTTGATATTTTTTTGTTATCTTTAACTGAAATGGTTTTATTTCATTAACATTTTGACTAATTTTTTATTCCGATATAGGCTTGACCATAATTAACGAGCTACAAAGTTTGATCATGAAATTGTATTTTTCCTTATATCTTTTCAAAGTTTTTGTGATGAGCTTTATGAGAGTCCTAAATTATATTCAACCGTGATCAATCACATAATATATATTTCTCAAGTAAGTATTTTTTTTGGCTATTTAAGTTTGGGTAAGATAACATATCATCACTCGATTTATTTGTAACGAATTCATGACTCAAGTTCAGGAAATGTAACGAAAAGTCGGAATGTTCTATATCTAATTAACCCAAAATTGAATGATAAAAAAAATGCATGTTTCCCTATTGTATATGTTTTGAGACACAATAGGTTATTAAATATATAATAATACGGAGGTAGATAAAATTGTGTTTTGTCGGTAAGTTTTCAAATGATGACATGTCTAATATGTTTTGTTCTTCCTTTGCTGTGACGTAGCTTAAAGGACAGAGAAAGGAGGTAATTGGTTCATGCACGACACAACACGTATAGTCACGCCGTTTGATGATGTACGCATGATGAGCAAACATAAATTAATTGCCGATCGAAACCCAAAATTCCAAAGTTGCAACTTTGAGTTCGTAATTAGTTTAATGATAGATATATTGTCCATCGTCAAATTTACTTACGCCATGGTTGAGCAAAGCGTGAAGTGACCGGTCACCCAACTCTTTTAATAATTATATTTATAAGTTCAAACTCTTTCGATAATGTTATACATTCCAAAATTATATGGTATCTTCATTGGTTTGTAACTGCGGCTGTACAAAATATTTGTCAGGGCGGAGTGACCAGATCAAGTTGGATGATGCCAACATTATTATATTGACTAATTATTATTATTATTTTTTTTTAAAATTTGATATTTTCATTTTTATATTGCCTTATGTCGTAGTTTTCTTAATAGATCGAATACCGAGACTCACAATATATACGTTTAATCATTGATATTGTTATCAATTATAACAACACCGTGTTAAACAATAACGATACCATATAATTGTATTGCATTTATTTATTTATCATCTAAAATAAATAATATAAAATGGAAAAAGTAAGAAGGATTACACTCAAATGGATCAACCAATGATGTGATGATTGATCTAGGTGACATATACATAGTTATCAGTTGGATATTGGATGTAAGTAATTTTGAGTTAAAAATGTTGATTAAAGGTTGTAAATTATATGGGTGTAAGGTTGTGTAAATCTTATATGTTGTTTGTTGTTGTGTGTCTTAGTTATTTTGGTATGTATATGTCTCATGTGTTTACTAAAACCTTCAAGTAAAGAGTTCTGTTTTGTTGAAGTAATTGGTTGAGAAAGGAAAGTGGGTTTTAAGCATCATCTCATCATCATCTCCATACTTATTGCTTTCACGGTTTGTCATAAATAGGACGGTAAGCCTTTTCTTTCAACTTTCCAACTGTTTATTGTTGTGTTGGAATGGAACAGGAACACATGTGGAAGGGGAAAGGAACCAAAAAGACCAATAGAAACCCTAAAACATCAACAAGGCTAACCAACAACAAAATTATTCCGTTTATAGTAACTTGAATCTTAAATTATACTATCTTACCTTATTCGGTCAATATTTTTTACATTCGACGTGGATTGAAAAAAATGTAGAATAATGATATTATCTTAGTTGTAAAATATCATTATGATCAACCTCTCTATAAAATTACCTAGTTTGTAATTTGTATATAAAGTCACTTATTGACTCACGGTTAACTAATATAAAAATTATCATTATTCATTTACTTGTAAACTTAAATTGAAAATCTGAATCATGCGACCTAGTTACATAAACTTAAATAAATATACACGTAGACATGGTGATCAACAAGGATCGATGAGAAGAAGAGTAATAGTGATGATCGTTTAAATAACGTGCATGATAAGGAACCTATCAAAGGACTGATTAACATTGAGTTAATATTAATGTTGATGGATAACCTATTAATAATCAATGTGTGAATGACTGAATGGGAGTTTGATAGTTTCATATCCTTGTGTCATGGTTGTAATAAAATCTCACTTTAGGACGTGAATGTTTTTTTTTTTTTTGTCAACCAAAGATTAGATGCAATTAAAAGAGAAGAGAAAGTTCAATGATACAAAAGCCGGTGGAAGAAAATCACTGTTCCATGTAAATGATACAAAGAAAAAGATTTTTTAGCCACAAAGTCGGCAACTCGATGACATAAACGAGGGACATAATGAAAAATGAAATGGAGAAAAGAAGAGCAAAGTGTTAAAACTTATTCGAAATGGCACCACAAGCGAAATGGAGGGAGTCCTGGTGAAGAAGATGCGAAACAATTTTGAGAGAGTCACCTTCAAATATAACATACACAAAGTTATTTGTTCGAGTCCAAACTACTGCCTCATGAAAACTGAGAAGCTCCAACGAAGATGTAATATTGGAATGCCCTTGGAAAAGTCTCACTCTAGCCTCCAACACAGGATGAGAATGCTTAATATCCCAAATAGTTGTTTTAGAGTATGATTATTCAAAACAATATATTAATGACAATAAATAATCTCCCAATCAACTAATGTATAACTAACATTGGTAGAAGACATTTACATGATCTGCTTCAAACTCTCGAATGAAATGTGTAAAACTCTAAACAATTTAATGGCTAGATTTTGGTGGGGATAGATTAAAGATGACCGTAGTCTACATTGGCTTTCCTGGGCTAGGTTGAGTCTTCCTAAAGAAGAGGGAGGATTGGGTTTTCGGGACTTTACCAGTTTCAATAAAGCCCTACTTGTTAAACAAAGTTGGCGCATAATCACAAATCCGGACCTTTTACTTTCGCGAGTTCTCAAAGGTGTTTATTTTCCTAACACATCTTTCTTCAAGTCTAATGGACGAAATCGTCCATCTTGGGGGTGGCAGAGCATAATAGAAGGTCGGGACTTCATTCGACCGGGAATTCGGTGGCAGATAGGTTCGGGGGTGCAGGTGGACACTTTACAAGATCTTTGGCTCCCGAGGGACACTCCCCAATTTCCACAGCTCCGTTATCCGGGGATTTATACCGGCCCACCCTTCGTTGCAGGGCTCATCCTCCATGGTCGCTGGAATGTCCCTCTTCTCCGGTTCTGGTTTTCGGAGGACGCTGTCCTAAAAATTCAATCAATCCCCCTACCTCGAAATTCCCAGCTAGATAGTCGTGTCTGGCATTACTCGCCTTCTGGCGTTTATTCGGCCTCATCGGGATATGAGTTGGCAATGCGTTCTCGCCCAGACTTGTTCTCCTCCAACCTCTCCCTCATGGATCCTTCCATCTGGATACAGATATGGTCTATGAAAATCCAGCCTAAGTTGCGATTTTTCTTGTGGATAATTCTCCACCGCATTTTGCGCACTTTGCATGGTATTAAGGTTCAAATTGATTCAGAGGATTTGGATGCAACCTGTCCGGTATGTCTAGAGGCTACAGAGACGGTGGGTTCTACGCAATTTCTATGGTGTGGTCCTCCGGGCGGTAGGGGCGACGTATCCAGGTATTGTTGATCCCTTCTTACTTGAACTTCTTGCTATTCGAGATGCCTGTACTTGGTGTTGGTGGGCTGGTGTTTTGCAGGTTGATTTTGAGGGGGACGCGGAATTGGTCAATACACGGATAATGGCTGGCCAGATAAGGGCTAATCCTGGAGGGGCAATCATTGAAGAAATTATTCAGCTGCAAGGCGGAGTTCCTTCTTGGCGCTTCCAAACGGTTCGCCTTTCAGGTAACAGGGTCGCCAATTACGTGGCACGTATGACCCTGATTAACCTCCCAAGGGGTCGTGGAGGTAGACATGATTTCTTGGATTGAGACTTGATTTTCCTTCCTACGTGTGCTTGCTATCTTATGTCTCATTCGGAGCTATCTATGTTAAAAAAAAAAAAAAAAGACGACATTTACATGATCAGTTAATAATGGTGAAAAGGGAGTGAGGATAGAAAGACACACTGATACACCCTTGTTGTGCCACGGCGATCAAAGTTAAAAGTGAAAGCTGACTATCTTTAACACAAAAAACCGTGAAGGTCGTGTGTTTAGATAGAAAGACAGATCCTTGAGCTGTTTTCTGTTGAGTTGTTCCAATTGAGAAAGCCATTTCCGAAGCAGAAAAGGCAGAGGACAGCTTATGCTAATTTATGTTATTTTCATGAATTAAAGAGGTAGTTAACCTACAAGTTTGCATGGCTTAAATTATACCTCATCAATCTTACAGATCTAAATAATATTTTGTAGGCTGCGTATTCCATAACTTTTTATACTTCACAAAAAATTAACAACAAAACAATGGCTCATTCATGATTGGTATATGCGGAGCCAAATTATAATGAAAAAAAGGTACCACCAGCATTTTTTTTTCTTCACATTTGGTTAGTTGTAGAAAAAAATTCATGAATCTAATACTTAGTAAAAATACACAATATTTTTTTTATTATAGGTTTCTTAATTAGTAAAAAAAAAAATTCTATGTGCCACCGAAAATTGTTTTTTTCAAATTTGGGTAATTTATGATCAAATATTATAAGTTGATTATGAGTAAAAATTACGTAAAATTTAAGACAACATTTCACTGAATGTGAGAGCCAAACTTCAAATACCCCGACTCCAAACTCCAAAAATATCAAATTTTACATATATTTTTACACTCGATACTGGGAGAGAAACCCGTGGCTCCCCAGCTCCTCCTGTATCAGACATTGCAACAAAAATAAATCACCCCACTCCCAAATATTCACATAACAAAGTATCCTATTACTACAATCTTTGTAAAGTACACAACGAAAAAGGGCCATACAAACAAAGAACTCGAAAGATGATCAGCAAAATCACTGTCTACAAATATCCTACCCGAAAACGAGTGATATTTGCAGCACAGACACACACAGTAGAAAAAAAACCCGTAGAACAAAATGAATAAACCAGCATGCATCTCATTGTACGACTAATTTGTAATTCCATGAACCCAAACTCCGATTCCATTTGTAGCATGAGCAAGTGGTCCAATACAATATTCACGTTTTTCCTGAGACAGAAATGTCTGATGGGAATTGGAATTTTGTAGGCTAATTTAAAATTTTATGTACCGTCAGTAGCCAATTACGTAATTATGTCCAAAACTAGCACAATCTGACTGGCAGCCAGCGCGTAGCCAGCCAACCAGCGTATAGCTGGCCAGCCAGCGCATAGCTGTCCAGCCAGCGCATAGCTGTCCAGCCAGCGCAGCGCTGGCTAGCTAGCGTAGGAATTCCCTTTTGAATTTGCAGGTGAAATACAAATATTGACAAATAGCAATTTAGTCACTTTCTTTACCTATTTTACAAATGAGTTATTATTACTATTAATATTATTAATTTGATAATATAAGCCAACCTTGATAAAATGATAATATATATAAGCTAGAATTAATTGAAGAAAATTATATTAGCCATCACAATCTCTCGAGTTACGGATCCCGAGGTCACGTTTGTTGGAGGCACAACAA
>CM068303.1:42764848-42824286 GCA_034768395.1 Linum lewisii | reverse complement strand
TGTGGGTCCGCCCCCACATGGGGGTGTTAACTGATACAAATTAATTAATTTATTAAGTGTAATTTTAACACCCATTAATGTTTTTTCATTGTTAAACATATGCTTAATATTAAGAGTTGTAATTTTTATATTTTTTTGTTCACAGATGAACATGAATAAGAAGCTTAGGTCAGCATCAAAGAGGGCCAAGGCGAAGTCCAAGTATGTGAAGTCTCCCTACGAAGCGCAAAAAATATACTAAATACATATTAAGAACTCAGAGGCTGTTGGAAAAGAATTAGAACAAACGCCAGAGGTACTTACTCTCGTAATACATGTTAATTTCTTTCGTAATTGATTTCTATAACATTCGTGTTACCTTCGTGAACGCAGGACCAACAACTGATAAAGTATTCCCCCGGACCTGTCACGCAGGAAATGGTCGCGATTGTGGATAAAATCGACGCATACAACACTGATGTATGGGCTGACACTGAGAGGTGCCAGGCGCTCACAATGTACAGTGGAATAATGATTTAGACCAGTGAGTTATAACTAATCATTTTAATCGTTTTTTATTAATAATGAATTCGTAATACTTTTCTTTTCGTACGTTTTTAATTGGGTTTGCATGTTTATCGTCATCCAGGGAAGAAGTTCTTTCTATAGCCAACATGATATTGGAAGGTTGAGCAGGGAAGAGTTCATGACTTGCAGACCCGGGCACATGTTGTCAAATTTTTTTATTGACACGTATGAACAGTGCACAAATATTTTTTTCAAGCAAACCGGGTTCTGTGATAGGTTCATTTTCGGGATGGAGTGCGCTGTAAGTGTTCTGTTATTTTATGCTGTTCTGTTAAATAAGTACGTAATATATAACTTGAACTCCTAATATTGGTGCGTTTTTGCCCATAGTCAATGTGCAGCAATAAGGCATTTGACCTACCTGAAGCTCTAGAATACATTCAAGGGAAGGATTGGACCTCCGATATGGATTGGGGAAAGGTTGACTACGTAAGTATTAGTAATTATTAAATAACGTTATTTTCGTATAATATGTTTGAACATTCCGTAACTGTTTTATGGTTTACGTTAACGTAACCGACATTTTTCGTGACACTTTCATGCAGTGGTTCTTTCCGATGTGTCACGAAGAACACTTTGTTGTGTTCTGTGTTAATCTAAAGAACCGGTGTGGTGACTATCTGGATAGTCTAGACCGTGCAGTAGTCCCAGAGATATACATGCGGACATCAAGGAACATCATGGACTTGGCGAACAATCTAATCCCCATGTTCCGTTCGGATCTTCCACCGGAGCCAATCGATGTCAATAAATGGGTTAACCATCGCAGTATAAGACAGGCAGATAACACTTCCTGTGGCATTTTTGCGTTGAACTTGTTGGAGACATGGGAAGGAGCGGTCACGTCTGAGATCTTAAGTTGGTCAGATCCAGTGGTGATTGAGAGGAGGAGGCAGGAAGTTTGTCTACTTTTGTTAATTTCCCCTTTCAACGTTATTGGTGATGAAGTGCTGAAGAAGGCATCAAGGAAGTTAGGAAGATTAAGGGGGGATAGGTAGGGCTGGAAATCGGTTCGGTGTTGGTTAACCGCACCGAGATTTGCGGTTAAACCGCACCGCAAAATCAATGAAAATGATAACCTTAACTGAACCGCTTTGAGTTGCGGTTAACCACTAACCGAACCGCGGTTATGCGGTTAGGTTAGTGGTTAACCGCAATTAACGCAATTCAAAAAAATCAACAAATCTTATGTTTCGAACTAAGAACCAACGAGGACCTAAAACTCAATATTAACTCGAAATTGTTCAATCCAATCCAGATAACCACTACTCCACAAGTCTAAATCCTAAATTCAGAAATATCCAACACGTGATAAACATTAATAGTTTGAAAATGCCTCCTAAAGCAAATAAACATAACGATAAAAATTCAAAATATCGTCAATTCCAAGCTCCTTCTTCATTAGCCTTGCAGAGTTGTTGACTTGTAGTGATTCGGTGATTCCAACCTATTAATGAAAGAACAACAAAACATATATCAAATAATGAAACGATAATCTGGACAAAACAACAAAACTGATTTGAATTGCTAATGCTGCTACTGCTGTGTTTTGTTGATCAAAGTAGCAGCAATAGCTACTGAAAATCAGCAGCTACTGCTGCTATATTAATCAACAAAACACAGCAGCTGCATACTTTGCCATTGCATTTGCAGCCACGTCACAAGAATGCATCCTCATTCATCTATCCAGATTTTCTCAGCCACTGATTTCATCCAAACATCTGCTGTTCTTGACAATATCTACTGGTATATTAAGGAATATTCAATCTTTGCAACAGCACATTACAACAGCACTCAGTGTTGAACAACAACAGCAGCAGTGCAGCACCATTAAACAACAACAGCAGCAGCATTAAACAAAAAACAGCAACCATTAAACAAGAGCAGCATCATTCATCTGCATCATTCATTCATCATCAAACAAAAACAGCAGAACACCAGATTAGAGCATCATTCAAGCTGCCATCATCAATCATCAATCAACTAAGTCATATTATAACAGCAGCAGCTTATAATCATTCAAAGAAACAGATTATAACAGCTTATAAACTGCACATCAATCATCCAACAAAACAACTACATTACAGAGATGGCCATGAAAGGAAACTACAAAACAAATAGAAGTCCTGCATATAGTGGTCCCTTTGTTAAACTAGCAAAAATGCAAAATCATGTTTGAACTCTGAACTTCGAAGAAGCCAAGAACAACAATTACTGAAATTAGGTTTTGTTAGGGTCTGGGAAATAGGAAGTGGGAGTATACTCACTTCAAGTTGTTAATTTTGATCGCCGGAGTCGGAGAGTCGATCAATCAGCACCGCTAGGGAGAATCAATCAGCGCCGCTAGAAGGGAAAAGTCGGAGAGGAGAGTCGGAGTCAGAGTCGGAGTCGACGGAGTCAGAGTCGGGGAGTCGGAGTCAGAGTCAGAGTCGGAGTCAGAGTAGAGTCGGAGAGGAGAGTCGGAGAGGAGAGTCGAGTTCAAACTTGAACCGGAGAACAATCGTCGGAGCTCAATCGGCGGAGTCGGAGTCGGAGTCGGAGTCGGAGTCGGAGTCGACCTGAGTCAGGAAGCAGTCGAAGTTTGACGATTTAGGGTTTTTTTTAGAAACATCGGCAGTTCGACTTTGAGAGTGGGAGGGAACTGGGAAATTGGGAATGGAATGTTTATGAAGCAGTCGAATGTTTGTTGTGCGGTTAGGTCGGTTAGTTGCGGTTAACCCGTGCGGTTAGTGGTTTAAACCGCTACCACAAAAATCCCAAAATGCCTACCCCAAACCTAACCACTAACCGCACATGCGGTTAGTGGTTAACCGCTAACCGCCAAATCGGTGCGGTTAGTGGTTATAACCACTAACCGGTAACCAATTCCCAGCTCTAGGGATAGGGGGTGGGGGAAGGGATTTGAGGACATCAAAACCTGATGGAGAAGGAGAAGGTGGTTCAGAAGGAGGATGAAGTCGATTTGAGCGTAATACCCTTCACGGTGATACGTAACATATGAGTTTCGCATCAGAGTGAAGAGTAGTAGTACATACAACTTAATTATGTTGTACAAAATTTTGAATTAAGTAATACATATAATATAATTCGTAATTCTTTTGCATTCAATACGTAACACATAACCACCATGTTCATAACATAATATCTCTTACAGAAATCAAAACACCATCCTTTTTTTGCTAACCTGAGTCACCATTATTTCTCTTCTAACCGTTGACCTCTCTTCTAACCGTTGAACTCCGTTCTAAAGCTATATAAACAAGGTCAGATGTTGTTATTGCCTATATAAACAACATCTAATTACCCAAAATAACTTACAATAAAACTTTAATGTTTTTTTACCTGTTGTTCCATCGGCGTTTGTGGACGAGTTTGGGTTCACATTGATCTGATGTTCAGCTTCATCAGAATCGGTGTTAGTTGTCTGCTTGCACCACATGAACATGCTGCATCTTTCAGCTTTTGGTTTCTGGCATCCCAGATAGAAGGGATACGGAGTGCTCGTCGGACGGTTAACCTGATAAATGTAACAGGGAGATTGCAGCCACAGTATGGGATGAAGCTTGACATTTTTTGTTTTTGGTATTTTGGGATAGAGAGAAGAGGATATGGACCCAAGAGAGATTGTTTTAAAGGGTTGTGTTGGTGTCGTTGGGGTTACCAATGGAGATTGATTTTTTAATGCTGGTTGTTGGGAGATTGTGCAGTTACCCAATCAGTTTTGACCTGCATTAATTACGTGTTCAAGGTATCAAAAATAAGTGCTCACGTAATTCATTTCGTGCACACTCGTACCACTTACCAACTTAATAATATATACAATATAAGAATATTCGTACTACTTGGGAAATTTATTCGTTACACTTAGACAGGAAACATAAGAAACAACCTCTTATGTCAAGATCTAGTTCAAGCCCATGTTTCTAAGTTGGCCCTCTAGGGATTCCACCCTTGATTGAAGACTTGAAACTTCATCCAGAAGCTCTAGAGTTCGTAACTCTTGCATAATAGGTCCCGGCGAATACCTGTTTAGTTGTCGGTCCTGCGTTCGGTAAAGTATAACGAATGGTATAGTCATCCAGTACGAAGTTAAATATAATGTGATACGAAGATAATATATATGGAGTAATGTATTACGAATAACGAGTGCATGTTATTTTATGGGAAGATGAAAGTTAGACTGAAGTTATATATACCTGTTCCCCCGAGATCTCTCCGATGTTGGATGAGGTTGACATTTCATATTGTGTATGAGCTAGCTTAGCCACGATTTTGGCATGGGGTAGATTGTACATTTGGGCGACTTCCTCGTTCTGACTCCTGTCCATCTCCATACACCAGACGAACATTTTGCATCTCTGACCTGGTGGTTTTTGGCAACCCAGAAAGTACATGAGCGGAGAATATATCGTCGGCCGTTCAACAGAATAGATGTAAGCGGGAAGTTTGCATTTACAGTGGGGGATTAGTGGCGGCATGTTTTTTTCAGATCTGGGGGGGATTTTCGATATTTTGGTTCTGGAAAATGGATGAGTGAGAAAGTATTATTTATAGTAAGCTTTTTGGTAAATTTATACTTTAATTCTTTGTTGGGTTGTAGAAGTTGAAAAGTAAATATTACGAAATATTAGATTTACAGATACGTGTAGTAGGATGAAATATTTAACACACATCCTGAAGTATTACGAATTTAATGTTTTTACATTGTTTGTTAAAGACGGAGGTCAGTCCCACCCATTTCGTGGTTCTGAAAGATTACATTTTTGTCCTTTCGAACTGAGTGCAAGAATGCATTCCGGTCCCTTTGAGATATGGGCCTTTTCTTCGCTTGAAAGTCTCTGTTCGTTTCTTCAATTTTTTTGGCGCCTGGCAGGGCCCTTCCTTTTGGTGCTCGTTTAGGTTGATTGCAGTGCTCATCCTTTTCTCCAGATCAATGATGCACTGTATGGCTGTAGCTGTCTTGGCTGTATCCCCATTAACCTGAATAGAAGTTTATGAAGACATGTTAAGTATTACGTATGTATAAAGTACCAAATTCGTAATTGATAATTATATAAAGGGGAAGTACCGTAGACTTAAGCTTAGCCATCGCAGTAATTAACTCGGACATTTGGGCAACATCTGGGTGGGAAACCTCTGGGATTGTGTCTGCAATGAGCAGGCCATCCTTTGCTGTTCGGCAATACCTATACGAAATTTTATACAATGTATAACTAAAAAGAAGAGTATATATGACGGATATTGTGACAGTATAATACGAAATAATAAGAAAAGTATCACGAGTATGTCAATTAGGTGTGTACCTTTGTAGGATTAATGGTTTAGGTATATGCAGAAGCAAATGATTTCCGTTACTACCCAGCACCTCCCTGAATCGTATTATATGTCTGCACATCAAGCCCTCCATTTCAAACATGTGGCACCCACAGACTATGATTGAACAATCCCTTGTGCATGTCACGATTCTTTCATCAGTTCTTGACCCATTAACATCCTGCTTGAACACGTTGAATGTCATCACACCTGCATTTTGTTTTTTCTTCCAACGCCAGCACGCCGTAGGCTAAAGTTTGCTCGTATTCAGACAACCACCTTTTAAAAATTTTGGGGGTGTATTCTTTGGCTAGTTGCTTTGTCAGTTCGCTGTGCTCAAACCTGTCCCAACGGAGAAAAATACATATATTTGTTACGTATATTGAAGATATAGATAGAATATCACGAACAATTGAAAACATGTTACGGAATATAAGCAAAATATTACGTATGTTTATAAAGTGTTACGTTTTTTAAGCTAAAATAAAACGAATTACTTATAAAATATTACGAAATATGTTAAAGGATTACGTCAAGTATCACCTATTGAACGGTTTCGATGTTTTCATCTTGAAGTCCCGTTTCAATTCCTCCTCTCTTTTGTTCTCCACTAGTCGGCTGAACTGCTGGAAAAATTCCTCCAAGGAAAGGTTTGGTGCCAGGTAGTGCCTCATGTTACTGTTGCACGTTTCACTTAATTGTGAGCTACGCATGCCACAGGTGAAATGTGATTGCATCCATGCTCTAGACCATTGTGTCCTTTTTTGGTAGATCTGAGTGAGCCATGGGTGTCCTTCTGGTTCACGATCAGGGAAGCATTTTTTTTTCAGAAGACCCCAGTGGACATCAAACTCAGCCTCAGTGTCAACCCCAAACATCATGTAGCTAAGTTCAGCTACGAATACCTGATATCAATAAAGCTGTTACGTTACACATGGCAGTGTGAAGCATAAAGTGTCACGTAAGATGAATTATATATTTTACGTAGGTGGCTAAGTGTTACGGTTTTTACGATTAAATAAAACGTATAATGTATGAAATATTACGAAATCTAATAAAGTGTTACGTTTTTATACTTAAGTAAAATGTTTTTTACATACAAACACCCTTGTTGCGGTACCTTGTCACAGAGTGATCCCAAGTTCCTCGCAGCATTATTGAGGATATGGAATGTACATAGTCCATGGTATGTAACCGGCATTGGATATATGGCCCTAATACCGGCAGCAATCGCAGCTGCTTGGTCGGTGAAGATACTGGTTGGTTTCTTCCCCCCCATGCATTTGTCAAACATTTGGAACAACCATTCGAAGGTAGCTGACGTCTCGTCAAACAAAAGAGCAGCACCGAATATCACCATATCTCTATGGTGGTTGTACCCGACGAATAAAGCTGTTAAGTTACACATGGCAGTGTGAAAATTTAATAAGTAAAAAGTAACACGTAAGATAAATTATATATTACGAAAAAGGGTAAAGTGTTACGTTTTTTATGCTAGCGTAACATGCATTACATACAATTATTACGAGACATAATAAAGTATTACGTCTTTTAAGCTTAAGTAAAACGTAACTGTTTTTTAAATATTACGAAGCTTAATAAAGTGTTACGTGTTTATAGATTAAATGAAACGTATTACATATAATATATTACGAATTAGAGAGTATTACCTAAGGGCCTGTAGTCTTTGTTTGTTCTGTAAGTGGTGTCGAAACTGATTGAGTCCCCAAACACAGAGAATTCTTCACGCATCCTATTGTCAGCCCAAAAGACATTCAAGATTTCATTGCAGTTGTCTTCCTGAAGCTCATAGAAGAAATTTTTTTCCTCTCTTGCTCGAACTCTAAAATAGCGCTGCAGTGATGATCCTTCAGCGGTGCTCAATGCAGAATCTGGTCTTTCCCTGTTGTGGTTTCGGAGATCTTCGTATAAAGAAACCCACATGTTTGGCCCCCCTGCCATTTGCCTCATTATGTCGAATGATTTCCGGGAAGTCACCCAGCCAGTTTGTGTATGAGGGCAAGATGTGCATTTGTTCGGGTCACACTTCTGTTTGACCGGAAAAGATGAGCATATTTTTCTGGGAGCAATTCATGCGGTGCATGAGTTTTTATCCAGTCGTATATGTAATACTTTTTGAGAGATTTGTCCCATTTTATTTTTATTTCTGCCTCACAACCTAGTCGTTCATCAGGTCTAGTCCGCTTATTGTTTGTCTTCCCTTTTCTTTTTTGGCCTTCGTGCGTGCAAACGAACCTAAGGTATCGACATGGGGGGTCTACAGCTAAGACCATGGGATCTCCATCGGCGGCTGTTTCACCAAGAGTCGGAGTTGATTTAATTTTTTCTGGTACCTTATTCTGACACCAAAACCAGCAAGATGAGCGTAATCCTCGTAGAAATGAAACGCTTCTTGCATGTTGTCAAACATTGGGAGCGCGTCTCCTACGAATGTGAGGTTAAAATGTATCGCAGGTTAAAGATGTTACGAGATAAAGAAATAAATACAACGTACAGACAGCGAATTATATACGAGACAGCTTTAAAAAGGTATACGAAGGAAGTCATGTATATTACGTGGTACAATGTAAGGTATTACGTAAGATAATTGTCGAAGGGATATACGAAATACTTTAAAAAGGTATACGAAGGAAGTCATATATATTACGTAGTACAAGGTAAGGTATTACGTAAGATAATTGTCGAAGGGATATACGAAATGCTTTAAAAAGGTATACGATGAAGCCATATATATTACGTAGTACAAGGTAAGGTATTACGTAAGACAATTGTTATTACTTTTGGTATTACTTTTGGTGCAACGACAATTATGTACAAAGTTTTTTCATATACGTGTAACTGACCCGGATCAGCCACCTCATTCAACTCCATTCCCTCGTTCAAATCCAACGTTGTTGAAGATTCTCCTGCAATACAAGGTATTAACTAATACGAAACATTAAACAATATATTTACGAATGAACGTATAAAATGTCAAGTAATACATGCACGAGGTACGGACGTTTCACATGTACGTAGTGCAAAACGTGTGAAAATGTGTTACGAAGTACACGAAAGTATTAATTATTACGAAAGATAATAGAATGTAGTACGAATCTTTCAGAATATATCATACGATCGAACGTAGTAAATGTAACGTAGCAGTACCTGCACAAGGTACCAACATTTCATTTAGATCAATAGGCGTTTTTCTGGACCCCCCCTCGATTCCTGCATTTTGTTCAGAATGTATTTTAACCATGTAAACGTTGTGGAAAGTGTACACCGGAAAACGTAAAACGTAAAGAATGCATTACGTAGTACCTGGCAGAGTGATTGAAACGTCAACGACTGCAAAAGCTTACGAAAGAGACGTAAGGTCAGGAAACATATTACGAATGGAAAAAAACATTACGGATGCTTAATACAAATGCGTGCTGTATTACGAAATAACTAGATTACCTTCACGTGCCAGTGACATTTTGTTACGTGAGAGAGAAATGAGGAGCGAGAAATTGTAGGCGAGAATTTTGGAGCGAGAAAATTACGAATTTTAATTCGCCGGGAACTGCTTTTATAGGGTTCTAATTTTCTCTCTCCTGTCAAATCACAAATTCAAAATTTCAAATAACGCGCGAAAATATTACGAATCAGGAAATGACCGAAACAACCCTCGCGCGTTACATTCCCCCGTCACCGTACGATTCATCGGACGGCTCCTATTACGTTCAGCACGGTGCTGAATACACCTATTCAGCATAATACTATTAGCCATAAAGGCCTCCAACTCTACAATGCTCCAACAGATATATTACAAAATCAATTGCCTTTTAATTTTATTAATCATCGTTGACCAATTAGTAATAACAATATCACGCCTGTCCGACTAATGAATATATGTGTTATTAGGGATTGATGTTATGTTATATATATATATATATATATTATATAATATATATATATATATATATATATTATATATATATTTTTGATAGAATGTTATGTTATCTAAAGAACATGTATGTTGTTGAGACGCTAAATTAAGAAAATAACGAATTAGATTATAAAGAAACAAACAATATTTGTATTTGTTGGTAATAATAAGACGGAGAAGGTTATTATTGCCAAAGATTTTATGCTCCTTATTGGAACTTGGAAGGCACGGTCCACCAATAGCTTCGAAGCATAAAGTAAAGGGAAATTTCATGTTTAAGCATGATGTTCAATTCCCCTCCTAAGGACTAGGAATTTTTGAGTATATATTATTGAGAGATCTCTCACATTCACCCTCTTTACATGATTTTTTAATTAACATTTCACATTCTGCTTACTTATTACTCCTCCATTCCGTGACAGAGATTATTTTCTCTGCATTGGTGGTGACTAAAATGATTATTTAACTGTTTAACTATTTAATTTTGTGATCTCAATTTTATATTTATATTCCTAGTTATTTTACTTTGTTAAAATTTTAACGACCCAGACATATTTAATCTCATGTAACCCATTAAGTTAGATAAAGGGTTAAGATCAACATGCATCGAAAATATGGCTGTCTCCGGAACGGACACCACCGCGATATACAAGTCCAATTTTACCTGTCCTTTCGTTTCTCCGCCCTCAAATACGGTCCCGCTGAAATCCCTCCACGTGTCCACTTACTTGTCTGTTTCTCCAACTTTTTCTGAGTAATATATATAAACAGCTCAGAGTTTTAAATAGAATTACAGGACCCAACTCCCCTCCCCTCTCCCCTCCCTCAGAGCTCCACCACGTCGCTCGGCGGCGGTTGGCTTCGTCGGAAACCTCCCCATTCCAGCCGCTCGTACTGTAACTTCGGTTTCACAATTCAAGAAGCTGTTGTTATTTTCACTCCGTTGACGGGGGCCATTCATCATCCAATTTAGATTTCAATTCATCTTTTTTTTCTTTTTTTTTTTTAATCTTCGATTTCGATTCGGCCTGCAAATCGGCCGTTATGATGTCGTGCGTCGCGCCGGCCTCGCTCGACGACAGCATGGTTCATGAAATTCGCGACGTGTATCTCCACGGCGATCTACATTTGAAAATCGTGGAAGCTCGTCAGTTGCCGAATATGGATTTGATGTCGGAGCGTGTCCGGCGGTGCTTCTCGGTGCTTGACACCTGCCGGAAGCCGTTCTCTGGCCGTCGAAAGAATGGCCGGAAGGCCAACATTATCACCAGCGATCCCTACGTCACGGTCTGCTTGGCGGGGGCCCGGGTCGCTCGGACTCGAGTCATACCCAATTCGTCTAACCCGATTTGGAATGAGAACTTCCGGATCCCGCTCGCCCACCCGGTGACCCACATCGAGTTCTTCGTCAAGGATAATGACGTCTTCGGCGCCGATCTGATCGGCGTTGCGGCAGTCCCAGTATCCCGGATCGCCGGCGGCCAGAGCGTAAAAGAATGGTTCCCGATCATCAGTTCCTACGGGAAGCCGCCGAAGCCCGACTGTGCGATGCTGATTGAGATGAAATTCGTCAAGTGCGAGGAGAATCCGCTGTACAAAATCGGGTTGGAGGCGAACCCAAACCGGTACAGTATCCAGAACTGTTACTTCCCGTCACGACCCGGGAGTTCACTGACGCTGTACCAGGACGCGCACGTGCCGGACGGAATGCTGCCGGAGATCGAATTGGACGACGGGATTGTTTATAGGTATGGTAGACACTAGTATTTCGAATCATTCAAATTAACTCATAAAAGTATAATAACTATTAATCTATATGAACAGACATGGGAAGTGCTGGGAAGAGATTTCGGAGGCGATATTGGAAGCTCACCATTTGGTTTATGTGGTGGGATGGTCTGTGTTTCATAAGGTAAAATTGGTGAGGGAACCCAGCAAGCCTTTGCCCAACGGTGGTAATTTGATCTTGGGGGATTTGCTCAAGTATAAATCCCAGGAAGGTGTTAGAGTTCTGATGCTGGTTTGGGATGACAAGACTTCTCATAACAAGTTCTTCATCAAAACGGTAAGAGTGTATAATTTCTTTACGTTGAATCTTTAGTTTCACAGTCGAGATTGTAGAGTAGGAGTGGCTGATTGCCTTTTGTATTGTACAAAGCTATGAAGTATGAGGATTGATTGGTTTCCTAATTTGGAAAGGTGGCGATTCTGTTGCTTTCAGAGTTGAAGCTTGTCTGAATGTTGAGGTGATTTTTGTTTGCAGGAGGGAGTTATGCAAACCCATGACGAAGAGACTCGAAAGTTTTTCAAGCATTCTTCTGTGAATTGTGTGCTGTCGCCGCGATATGCCAGCAGTAAGCTTAGCATTTTCAAGCAACAGGCATGCTTTACACGGTGTTTCCTCTCTTCTGTAGCATCTGTATTCGCTTACTTGTTTAACTGTATTTCAGTGGAAGGAAGTTCATAACTTTTCTCTTAGGACTTGAGTTTAGCAGTTGGCTAAGTAAACTGTTTCCCAGTTGAGAAGTTCTGGCCAATACTTGGCTATTCTTTCTGACTGCCTTGATTTGCTACATTTCTCTAGTACCCTTTACTTATATAGAATGTGGAATTATGAAACAAAATGAGGTTTACTTAGGAGATAGGAAGTCTGAGGATTTGTGTGTTAGATTCATGGGGTAGGTTTGCTATGAGAGGATCTAGGACAGAGTAGTTGGGTTCCTTAATATATTTGAAGACAGCTAGAAACATACATTGCAAGTGTGCATCATCAAGAAAGAATTCAACTTTGGGATTGTCGAAATGTATTGATATGAAACATATATTGTTTGAATAATGGGATTTTGAGTGTTATTGAAATTGTGATTTCACAATTTTACAATGATCCTGGCCTAGAATTTTCATTGTACCGTGATGCTGCAGGTTGTCGGGACTCTATTTACACACCATCAGAAATGTGTGATTGTGGATACACAAGCTTCTGGAAACAACAGGAAGATAACTGCTTTCCTAGGAGGCCTAGATCTTTGTGATGGCCGCTATGACACACCTGAACATCGTCTGTATCGCGACGTGGACACAGTATTCGACGGAGACTTCCACAATCCAACTCTTCCTGTGAGTTTAGTTTACATTCACTAGGAATTAGGAAAGTTAGCACATGCTACTGTTGTAGTGACTCCTCATTTTCTTCTTCTGTGATTTGTTAGGTAGGGGCTAAGGGTCCAAGGGAACCATGGCATGATCTGCACTGCAAAATTGAAGGACCTGCTGCTTACGATGTACTGACAAATTTTGAGCAGCGTTGGAAGAAAGCCGCCAAATGGTCAGAGTTTGGACGAAAGTTCAAAACAGTAAGTCATTGGCATGATGACTCTCTCCTAAAGTTGGAGAGGATCTCATGGATACTTAGTCCCAAGCCATCAGTTTCCATTGATGATCCTTCACTGTGGGTGACTGAGGAAAAAGACCCTGAAAAATGGCACGTTCAAGTAAGTCTCTGCTAACTTCCCTTAACGTGTAATCCATGATGGAATAGATAATGGACTGATTTCACTTTAGATATTTTGGTATGATATTAGAATTTCAAATCAGCATATCTTGTCTTTGGATAGCGAACTAGATAAGAAAATTAGTGGGTTGGAGATTTGAATAAAGTGAACTTAAGTGCAAGAACAATTACATGTTTTTATGGCATCTACGCAGCCTTAAGCAACTTCTTGACAGTTGAGACTCAGTCATCTGATACTCCTTTTCTCTTTGCATACTTATGACTTCCATTGCTTTGATTAACAGGTATTTCGGTCTATAGATTCAGGATCTTTGAAAGGTTTTCCCAAAGATGTTTTCCAGGCAGAGGCTCAGGTATTTTCGACTTTTTATCTCCCTTATCCTAGCCACTGATCTTCATTATAGTTCACTTCCATTTACTGAAACTCTACCGTTGAAATTATGTTGCAGAATCTGGTCTGTGCTAAAAATCTGGTGATTGACTTGAGCATTCAAACAGCTTACATTCAGGCAATAAGATCTGCCCAACACTTTGTATATATTGAGAATCAGTACTTCATTGGATCCTCTTATGCATGGCCAGCTTACAAAGAAGCAGGTAATGACACCATAGCCTTTCCTGGAATCTGTTATGGGAAGACTGCTGCATTGATTTATATGAACAATGCAAATTCATTTCTTTAATCTTCAACATTGTCGTCACAATATCAGGTGCTGATAATTTAATTCCCATGGAGCTGGCATTGAAGATCTGTAGCAAGATAAGGGCGAAAGAGAAGTTTGCTGTTTACATTGTCATACCAATGTGGCCTGAGGGCCTTCCTTCTTCCACCACAGTACAAGCAATTCTATTTTGGCAGGTTAGATACGAAGATGAATCTACAGTTCTAATTCATGGCATTCTTCCGTTTTCGGATTCCTATCTTTCTTTCATTTGCTGACATGCTTGTCTGTTATATTATTATATTATTAAATAGGGACAGACAATGCAAACGATGTACAGACTCATAGCAGAAGAGCTGAAATCCATGAAGATGGAGGATGCCCACCCTCAAGATTACTTGAACTTCTTCTGCCTTGGCAACAGAGAGAAACTCCCTAAAGACAAAATGCCTAGCCCTAGCAGCAAAGTTTCCAACGCCCCTGAAGTGGTAATCAGATTCTCCTCTTCATAATGAAAACTGAGCATAATTTCTTTAGTTGGTACATACTTTGACAGGAGCACTAAATGTATGCCTATATATTTGGGTTACTCATCATCCTTTGCGTCTGATTTCAAGATCTCAAGCTGCCACAAGCATCAACGGTTCATGATCTACGTCCATGCAAAGGGGATGATCGTAGACGATGAGTACGTTATCATTGGATCAGCTAACATCAACCAACGATCAATGTCCGGGTCCCGAGATACTGAGATAGCAATGGGTGGGTATCAGCCAAACCACACTTGGGGCAACAAGAAACGACACCCTCGAGGCCAGGTTCTGTTCTCCACCACATTTCCTACAAGGATAGAACCTGCGAATTTCTCGCGATATGCTTGTGTGCTAAAGTTTCGAACTTGCAGGTGTATGGATACAGAATGTCTCTATGGGCAGAACACTTGGGAAAACTAGACGACCTGTATAAAGAGCCAGAGAGTCTAGAATGCTTGAAGGAAGTGAACAAAGTTGCAGAAGAGAACTGGGAGAAGTTCACTTCAGAGAATTTTAAGCCATTGCAGGGACACCTTCTAAAGTATCCAGTGCAGGTTGATAGAGATGGGAAAGTAAACCCTTTACCTGGACACGAGACTTTCCCAGATGTTGGTGGCAAAGTTCTTGGAGTTCGAACCACACTTCCTGATGCTTTGACTACTTAGAAAAACCAACTAGGGTAATTTTTTCTGCCATTACAAATTTTTTTTGCTTCTTTTTAAGCTCTTTGGAAATAGGGGGGAGGGGAACCCTATTTGTTTAACCTTTCTTTGATTCCTTTTATGTTATTTTCCTGTTAACATGTAGAAAGGGTTATCATTTCTTTCCAAGTAGAACGACTGGCATATATAACAGTTGACACATGTTATGTAACCATTTGTCTGCTAAGAGAAAGAGGAAGTTTATACAAGTTGGAGATTCTTCTGTGCTTTGTTCATCTGTAAAACAGAACAGCCGAATTTCATTCCAATATCCCGATTAACCGGTTCTTCCCACCATATCAAACTCATACAACAAGCACCTCTAATAAGTAATAACAGAGTAATGAACAGAGGAATCAACATGAGACAACAAAGTCAAATGCTTTTTCAGTTAACAGTGACTTTGCCAACCATGCCAGCTCCCTGATGAGGAGAGCAGTAGAAAGAGTACTCTCCTTTCTCAGTCAAAGCAACTTTGTAAGTCTCCCCAGGAGCATTCAAAAGGTCTTCCTCAGACATGGAGATCTTGGCGACATCGACACCGCTGGGAACCTCGTCCTCGTCGAACACGATGTTGTGGGGGAACCCAGCATTGTTCTTGAACGTGATGGTCTCCCCAGATGAGATGGAGAACTTGCTTGGAACGAATGCCAAGGAGCCGTCGTCGCCTCCGAGCAGGATTTCAACTGCCATGGCGTTGCTTGCGAGGATCGCTGTGGCAGCTGTGGCGACCATGGCGACACCAAGGTCCTTCATTGAGGCCCTGACTGTGAATTTGGGGGCGGCGGAGAGCTTGACAGATGAGGTGGTGGGCTTGGCCGATGCCTTGAGGCCGGTAAAGGATGAGATGGACACGGCTGCAGAGGTGAGTGTGGCCATGTTTGCCTGTCTTTCCGTGTGAGTTAGACTTAGTTGTGTTCTAAAGTTTGGTCGCAAATTGGGAAGGCGGGGAGTTAGAAGAGAAGGGGTGGGATATAAGAGATGAGGGTTGAGATATGTTTGGTTGTGTGGTTTAGATTATGGGATTGAATGTGTGGTGGCTATTGGCCTATGGATGATGGAATGGATGTGGAGTTGTGGGTAGTGGAATGGGGAGCTTTATCTTGTAACATATGTTATGATTGGCTGTTTATAGATCTTGTTTCCGGACGTGGCAGGGGATGTGCCATGTCTCACACCTGACGTGGCTGAGGCTAATATTATATTACTGTATACGGCTAGCGTAGCATCACCGCCCGCTGGTCTTTCATCGATGTCACCAGTAGGGCTGGGAAATCGGTTAAGGTTAAAGGGTAAAAAAAATTGACCGACCGAAATCGGTCGGTCAATGGTTAACTGATGGAAAAAATCGGTCGGGGATCGGTCAAATGCATTTATAAAATTCGGTCATCGGTTAAAAGTGGTTAACCGACGGTTAACCACTAGTTAACCGGCCTAACCGATTTGACCGAAAATGAGTTGAGTGAGTAACTTCTTTTAGGGTTAGTTTCTGAAATTGGAAAAAGCAGCGAGGGCATCACTCTCTCTCAGTCTCTCTCTCGACGGCGATTCTCCGTCGATCTCCGCACGGTCGCCACTCACCGCCACCGCTCCGCTCCAAGTCCAGTCACCAGTCCGAGTCCTCCGCCGCCAGTCGATCTCCAGTCCGAGTCCTCCGCCGCCGTCGATCTCCATCAGGCGATTCTTCATTCACCAGCCGATTCTTCCGCCGCCGTCGATCTCCATCAGCCGCCGTCTATCTCCATCAGCCGCCGTCGATCTCCATCAGCCGCCGTCGATCTCCATTAGCCGCCGTCGATCTCCAGGCTTCATTCACCGCCGGTAAGTTCTCTCCTCTGTTCTTCTATTTTCTGTTGGTATCCTCTCGCAACTCTCAAGCTCAAACTCTCAAGTCGGTCAAAATCGGTCAAAATTTGGTCAGTCGGTCAAAATCGGCCAATATTCGGTCAATCGGTCAAAATCGGTCAGTCGGTCAGAAATAGGTCGGTTAACTTTTCGGTCGGCTAAATGTTAAAAAATCGGTCGGTCAATTTTCGGTTTTGACCGATTTCGGTCAAAAAACCGACACTGCAAAATTGGTCAGTCAGTCGGTCAAAATAATTTCATGGGCGGTTAACCGATTTTGATCAGTTTTTGACCGCACCGACTGATTCCCACCCCTAGTCATCATTCTCCTTTAGTGGTGGTTAAACTGGTGACCGCAGCTGATCAAACCATCGCCGATCGTCGCTTATGCCACGTTGTCGGTTGTCATATTTTCATTCACATCGTCGGTCCTCATAGGAATGAAAATCGGTCGATTTCGATCAAACCCTTACGAATTCTATTGGTGACCAATTTTGAATTCGCCCAAAAGCAATAGTTGCGACCCTGGCCAAATTCGAATTTGGTCAACCGAACCCGATTTTAATTCGGTCACGATCGACCGAGTTATGGCCGATTTAGGAAGAGCATAGCCTTCAGATCTGGCCTCTGAGAAGAAGAAGATATGAGAATGAGATTAAGAAGATTTAGGAAGAAAGGACAATTTAGGAAGAAGAAGAATATGATGATTTGGGAAGTAGAAGAAGAATATGATGATATGGGGAAAATTGGGAAGAAGAAGAAAAAGATTTAGGTTTTGTGAAGAAAAGGAAGAAGAAGACGACTCGGGATTGAAGAAGAAGATCTAGGAAGAAGAAGAAGAAACTCTGGAATTTGCAGAGTTTCGATCATTCGGTCAATTTTTGTCGATCTCGGTCATTGACCAAGTTGGTCAATGACCGAATTTTGGCCAAAACCAACCATTGTGCCCGATTTTGATTTCACTTATTAGATTATTCGGCCACAAAAAACAAATTGAAATTTGTCTATCATTTGGTCCGACCAAAATTTGATTATGAGGAGATGAGAGAGAGGGATCCAGTCTTTGGAGATTTCTGATAAGCAAACGTCGGAATGGTTAATTTTCAAGAGGGTTCCGCCGGATATGATTACAGTGGACGGCATAAGCTGGATGTCGAGTCTGATTGGGAAGCTGTTCAAGAAATTTGTGAGGGAAGGGCTGGATGTTAAAGTCTGCATAATCTGCGATAAGGCAGTGCCCTGTCCAGATAGTATTCCCATTGAGTTGGAGGATGAGGAAACTATTATCATTCAGATAGAGCAAGTTAAAGCTAGGGAGTATAATGTAGGGGGTGGAAAGTACGGCGACAGACAACTCATAAATAGGAGAAGAAGAAGGCTAAAGAAGTTATTATACGGACAAATGGTAGCCCTACTTCATCAAAGGTGAGTAGTAAGGAAGTTATCATATTAACAAATGGTAACTCCTCTGCAGTGAAGGGGAGTAATGAAGAAGGTAAGGCGGACAATGGGGGCAAAACCCCAACAAGAGTGGAGGCTCTATACACAGGAGAGGGAAGTAGTGTGAGGGGTAAAGGGGACAATAAGGGAATACTATGAAAGGAGTGGAGGTTCTATCTGCAACTCCTCCCTCATCAGAACCACAAAATAGTAGGAAGAAGAAGTCGAAAAAGAAGAAGAAGAAAACCCAGAAGGGTCTAAATGGGGATATGGAGAAAGCATCTGAAGAGAAAGCTCAGTCTAACATTACTGCTGGAGGTGGGAGCAACATTGACAATGTTCCTACATCTTCTTTGGAAGGGATGGGATCACCAGTTGCTGTTGTCACTCTTCAGAAGACTGAAAGGGGGCCTGGAATTGGACCTGGAACTTCTAAGCAAGTGGAGGGGCACTAGGGCCACAGTTGGTCACCCAGCTGAGCCCTATGCTTGAAGTCTCTGTAATGAATGATGTTGAGGTGAGTAAATGGTGATCAGAAGAAGAGGGATATTATGAAATGCCACAAGTTCGAAGGAAAGCCACTCTTGAGGACTTTATACAGAATAGTAAACCTATGAAGCAAAGTAAGGGGAAGCATGTTTCAAGTATTCAGACTCGTTTTAAAACAAAGAATCGATGAAGTTCTAGGTTTGGAATACGGGAGGGTTTAATAAGAAAAGTAAATTTAGTGTTGTTAGTAATTATATACAGTTTTATAAGATTGATATAGTCGCCATTATTTAACCTAGAGTTAGGATGAACAAGACTTTTAGTATGTTCAAGGAAAGGTTATGATGTGAACCTCTAGAGTCGGCTGTCCTTGACCCGATCACCTCCTGGATGATGAACCTCGGCGTGAGCTTCTCAGAGACCCGAACCATCGTGAGCTTGATACCGGCACTGAAGTCGAACCTATGAAACCGGGCGGGATTTGTACTTGGACGCGTTGGCTGTATATAGCCAGGAACCCCGAGTGTCCGGTCGGGGGCGCCACTACAGAAGATGAGAGCTTTTGTCGATAAGCCAACCTTTAAGCAATGCAACAACGAGCAAAGACTTGAAAGGAATTGAGAACAAAGTTCTGATTCTGATTTAATTCAAGGGAAAGTTTATTACGAAAGAGAGGCCGAAGCCTCTTATTTATACTAGAGGAAATCGTGAACAGGCTCGACGATTCCTACTAGGATAATAACTCTAAATAATAAAGAAATAACCTAGAGTCCTATTTAGACTACTAAAAGGACTTAATTATTCCTAAAAAATCAAAGACTAAAAGAGGAGTCTGAACAAAACACTGAAAAGGAATAAAAATAACAAAACGTGGGAAAAATCCTAATACGGCAAAATCGGCTGATCCGGTCGGATTGGTGATTCACGTGCGGCCCGGATTAGGAAAGCCTGCGCCGCCTTTGCACTAGTCAGTTAATTTGGCGGCGGTTCCGGGATGATGTTGGGATGGCTTGGACTCCTGATGTCGGGGCCGGTTCTAGGTCTGATGCTGAGTCTGCTCCGCCTCCGGGGCTAGGGTCTGGTCCTTGCCATGCTCACCCTCTAGACCTTCATTTCCCGGTTCTCCGCAGCTCCAATTGGGGTGGCACTTGCTGGAGCTTGCTCCTGGGGCCAGATAGTCTCCAAGGCTTGAGGGAAACCTCCAAAGGCCTGAGTCGTTTGATGGCGCGGTGCTAAGTGCCATCCGGTGCCCTCCGGTATCGGTGCTGGCGCTCGTATCGGGGCTATCTTCGAGCTCTCTTCATTTCTCTGCGAGCCTTTCAGTTTCCACTTGGCCCAGTCCTTTATGAAGGTCCTTAGAGGTTCTCCGCGTGCTGACACCCGCTCTTTGATATGCTGAGACTCCTGAGGGCCTAGTCTAGGTGCTAGACCCGGCGTGGCGCCCGGGTAGGGTTGGTCTTCTTTACTTCGGTCTCGGCCTCGGCCTTCTTTCTCTGACATTCTTCTAGGAAGCCCTCTAGAGGGTCCCAGAATGGTCATGTGTCTCCTGGACCCTTAGGGAATGCCTCAGGGCTCTAAGGTGAGCTTGGCGCCGGGTTATGGTCCGGTGTAGCTTCGGGTGTCGGGGCTCGGGCTAGGGCCGGTTGAGGCCGAACGCTCATCCGGGCTTGCCTAGCTCTTGGAGGGGGACTGTATTTGAACCTAACTACATGCTTAGTGGTGCGAAAATTAACGAGCACTAGTTTTACTCACTATTTCGCTCTAGCGAGATCGTTATTTCCCAATGGTCTTTCTTCTTCTATTACTCGAAAAAGTGTGAAAAAGCTAATCGAGGTTTCGTTTTGGTTTGAGAATTGGTTGTGAATGAAATTAACTAAGAACGCAATTGAAATCAAACTAAACAAGCAAAGCAGATTGGGATTTCAAAGATAGACTAAGGCGGTTGTTCATACTCGAATCCACGCTAGTTCGGTTAAGATGGATGAAGTTATGCAATCTCAGTTTCAACAGACTAGATGACTCGACATTTCCTTTTGTAATCTCTACTCCATGGTCAGGCCGTAGAGATTCTATTCTTTCAAACCTACAAGCTCCTATGGTCAAGCTAACTTGCAAGCAATCAAGAACGGACAAGAACGATGAAATGTCACACAATCATGCAAAGAGAGTAGGTCCTTCCAATCCTATGGTCAAGCTATTGGAGAACCTAACGACCCCCTAAACTCTAGAATGAAATGCGTTCATGGTCAGACCCGCAAATCAAAGATAAACTCATAAACTAACAATTGATCAAGTTGTCAGGATCAAAACGTTTAAATTAGGGTTTAGGAGAAAACTCATTTAAGTCTGAATAAACATCGATTAACATAAACGGGTTAGAAACCCGAAATCATCCATACAAAATCCTTACTAACGCTTCATCTAATCTAAACAACCCTAGGAGTTTAGCTCGACATCACTACAGAAGAAATCACAGAAACAACAGAGAAGAAAACTGGAGAAGAAGACATCTTACTCCGAGTAAACCTAATCCTGACGATCCTAGAAACTCCTGAGCTAATCTTCGCTTCTCCTTGCTTAATCGTCACTTCAAACCTTCAAAAATCCTCCTCCGAGAGTGTCTGGTTCGTCGAAATCTGAATGAAGTCTGAAAAGTGAAGTCTGAATAAACCTAATCTGTCTCTCCTCTCAAAATAAACCAAAATCCGCAGCTGTTTAAAAGTGCGCCCAAAATATGCACTTGGGCCGCACTTTTGAACCGCACTTTTATACATGATTTTCAGCTTTGAATTTCTTCCTTCAAACACGTCCCAAAGTGCTCCGATGCGATCCGAAGTGCCCCCAAAGCGATCCAAACCTCGTGCAACTTGTCTTAGACTCTCCTTTTACATCTGTAGCCTGTAACTCACATGAAAGTACTACAAAACGACATCAAATAGACCCGAAACGGCTCAAGGGCACTAAAACATAGTGTTTGACACAAAAATGAAAATCTACCTCGAATTATGCATAAAAGTGTGTAAAATAGATGAAATATCGCTTAGGAATGGAGAGATGAACGCTGTAAATCTAGCGTCATCAAATCACCCCACACTTAAACTTTTGTTTGTCCTCAAACAAGAACTCTAACATAACAATGCACCAACCTGAATGAGCAAACCGAAAACCTCTTGGTTCCTAGAATGATGTATATGGTGCTTCTATCAAACAGAGGATTACCCGACTTACCAACACAATGTAAAACCAAACCTTTTGCCAGAGTAAAAGAGGAACAGACTTTATCGAGCTAGTGAACAACCTGACTTGGTAAAGCAAGACAATACAACTTGGTACCTTACTCTAGACTGCAACCCGACTCTTGCTAGATAAAAACAAGAATTAAAAATTAAAACCAAAATTTTTTTCATCTTCGTCATTTCTCTCTTTTTTTCTTTCACTTTCTCTTCTTTTATAGTGGCCCGTTAAGTTGAACACGTCAGGTAGGAGCAAGCCAGAAACCTTTGGAATCCCGCGTTATCCAAACCCTAACCACGATTGGGAGTAGTTGAGAAGAAGATGCCACATTGAAACTTCCTTGGGACGAATGGGCGGGCATGTATGCCAGCTCGTGATCGGACTTCCAACTTCAAGTACCAAACTACACATTTTGATCAGATTTCTCTGATTAGGTTCATTGACATTAATTTAAAGCACATATTTAAAAATCCCTTATCTAGACTCGATCAAGGTATTAGAACTAGCGAATTCGAGCAAAAGATTAGACCAAGTCTTGCACAACACCAAGTCACATGTTCACTAATCCAATAAGGACAAGTTCCTAGACTACTACAAACAAGAAGAACGGGAGATGGTCAAAATACGAGTTCTCACACACACATTTGGTCAAGAAAAAGCACCACATCAATCTCACCATATGGAAGAAGGCAAGCAATTCAGGAAGATATTAAGCAATGCGAAGAGATACTTGCAAAAGAGAATGGGAAGCAGTGAAAGAGTGACAAAACAAAGCACAATCACCACCCATCTAATGACCAAACTCAGTACATATCATGCAAATCACCCACCCCACACTTAAACAGGACAGTGTCCGCACTGGACCAAAATGAGGGAAAAGTGATACGGAATACCTAGAAGTGGAAGTGGAAGTGGACAGAGAGAAGGGCAACAGAGACAACCTACAAAAGACTCACACACAAAACCAAAAGAAAGGATAAAAAGGAACACCGAACAAGTATCCGAGATCCACACATAAAAAATGTTATTGTACATCTAAGGCAGCCCCTTAGAAGACACCGAAAAAGAAAGAAAGGAAAAAAAACTCAAAGGGTGAGATACAGGTTACCTCATTGTCCCCCATCAGATAGTGGGTTATTCTTTCCTGCACGTTATACAAAATATAACAAGGTACCAACAAATAATAGAATAGATCAAAAGAGTACCTAGTTCATAATTGTGATCCATCAAACCCAAAAGTTCACAAATGACACAACCTTCGATTCTAATCACCAGTTTCAAGAAGACATAGCAATGAAATCAATTCAAGATATCAAGTTAAATAATGTAGCAGGAATGTGATAACAAACTTCACACTTAGAGCATTAACAAGCTAAGCAACAAAGTTTAACCAACAACCCACTTTAAGTCACAAATTCACATCAAACGATATCCAAAGTAATCCAAATTGCAAACATAGCACCACAATATCATCAATTTCATCAAGGAGTAATCAATTGAACAAACCCCCAAAATTCAAATTCTAGGGTTCAAAGCTCAAAATTCTCGAATATGTAAATCTTAATGAAACTTGACATGGAGTAGTGCAAAAGAATCGTGAGAAGATTTAGAACACATTACCTGTTGGTCATTGTCGCAAAAGCTCGACGAAAATCGACGAAACACCCAAAATTTAAGAAGACATCAAAAAATACGCCAAATTGTTCAAAAGTGCGTCCGACCGCACTTTTAGCCGCATTTTTATACCAAAATTACAGAAGGTTAAATTTCCGGCTGGCCAAAAGTGCGCCCTGAAAATGCATGCACTTTTAGGTGCATTTATTTACCAGCGAATTTTTTTTCCTTTCGAAAATTAACCTTCTAATGACAGGACGGACACCCGGAACACCCTAAACTCGACCCAAGACACTACAATCATGCAAGAACTGACTCAATAAAATAAAAAATTGACTCCACGACTCTACCACAGACTCGACTCAATAAATTAAAAGACTCCAGCCTCGGGTTGCCTCCCGAGAAGCGCTCTCGTTTAACGTCTTTGAGCTAGACGATACCTGGTTATGAACCCCAACTCAAGAGTTCCTTGAAGTCAATCACCTTCTTCAAAGCTAGCGGTTGAGTGCCAAATAGCATGCCAGAAGGAGCAAGATGTAGTCGGTGGTGCTCAAGTAGATCCTGGTTATGCTCGAATGACATTTTCTTTTCAAATTTTCCTACTGGAGGAGGAAAGAGATAGTATGGTGTGCTATTATCAACGATTGTAGTCTGCTCCACACCAATGTCATCCAAATTGCTCTTGCAATTTAGCACACACGCTTCAGAATCATTGCCTCCTCAGTTTTGGTTGTCTGAAACACAAATGAAGATGACTCCTCAATATCCACGTGCTCATCTCTAGCTGGAACTACAGGCTGGCTCGACAGAAGCATAAATGAGGATAACTCCTCAATCTCCACATGCTCATCTTCAGCTTTAATCGCAAGATGGATAAGCTCCACATCTTCATCTACCACCATTGTCAAAGATTCTTCATCAAATACCTTTACCTCACAACAGTAAGGGGCTAGATTATCATTTTCTTCTTCGACCAACACTTGAGCAACTTCTTCCATCAGTTGATTCTGTTGCTCAAGCTCGACATCCAAAACATTAGGAGCTCGCAGAGTCGAAAGGATCTGGTTCAAGAGAAAATCTGTATAAGATTCTTGTTGTTGGTACTGGTGTGGATGTAGATATTCCTCTTCGTAATCTTGGTGGTAGTGTGTAGCTTGTGGCTCTGGCCAGGAAGGCAAGGGTGGTGGTTCCTCATTCCAGTTTGTCATAGGTGGTTGCCCTGATATACTCCACTATTGGTTGTAATCATTAAGTGGCATTCCATTGTTGTACCACCCTTGGTTGATATCGAACCTATAATCCTACATCTCAAAACCCAAGAGCACTACCTAGGTAAATCATGAAAAAGATGGGGAGAAAAGAGATGATAAAAAGATGAATGAATAAGCTTAAGCTCACAATGCCTTTCCTAGAAAAAGAAAAGTCCCCGGCAACGGCGCCAAAAACTTGGTGCGAAAATTAACGCGCACTAGTTTTACTCACTAGATCGCTCTAGCGAGATCGTTATTTCCCAATGATCTTTCTTCTTCTATTACTCGGAAAAGTGTGAAAAAGCTAATCGATATTTCGTTTTGGTTTGAGAATTGGTTGTGAATGAAATTAACTAAGAACGCAATTGAAATCAAACTAAACAAGCAAAGCAGATTGGGGTTTCAAAGATAGACTAAGGCGGTTGTTCAGACTCGAATCCACGCTAGTTCGGTTAAGATGGATGAATTTATGCAATCTCAGTTTCAACAGACTAGATGACTCGACATTTCCTTTTGTAATCTCTACTCCATGGTCAGGCCGTAGAGATTCTATTCTTTCAAACCTACAAGCTCCTATGGTCAAGCTAACTTGCAAGCAATCAAGAACGATGAAATGTCACACAATCATGCAAAGAGATTAGGTCCTTCCAATCTTATGGTCAAGCTATTGGAGAACCTAACGACCCCCTAAAATCTAGAATGAAATGCGTTCATGGTCAGACCCGCAAATCAAAGATAAACTCAGAAACTAACAATTGATCAAGTTGTCAGGATCAAAACGTTTAAATTAGGGTTTAGGAGAAAACTCATCTAAGTCTAAATAAACATCGATTAACATAAACGGGTTAGAAACCCGAAATCATCCATACAAAAGCCTTACTAACGCTTCATCTAATCTAAACAACCCTAGGAGTTTAGCTTGACATCACTATAGAAGAAATCACAGAAACAACAGAGAAGAAAACTGGAGAAGAAGACATCTTACTCCTAGTAAACCTAATCCTGACGAATCATAGAAACTCCTGAGCTAATCTTCGCTTCTCCTCGCTTAATCGTCACTTCAAACCTTCCAAATCCTCCTCTGAGAGTGTTCTGGTTCGTCGAAATCAGAATAAAGTCTGAAAAGTGAAGTCTGAATAAACCTAATCTGTCTCTCCTCTCAAAATAGACCTGATGCACTCAAATATTGGTGTATTCAATCCCTCATTAGACGACATTTTTCGTACTCTACTCGACTGTTTTGCATGATTTTGCGTGAATTTTGTACCTTTCGGCCTTTGGGCCGTTTTACGTTGTTTTGTATATTTTTATACATTTCAGAATATATACGTCATTGGGAATGGAACTGGATACAACATGATCAAGTTAACATCAACTTCAAAAGTGCCCCTGCTACCAAGTGATTTAATTTGTCATTTAAATTAAATGGGTTTGATTAAATCATCATCATTTTCCACCAGCCCCAATCTTAAGCCCATCATCATCTAATAAACGCCAATATTAGTGATCAATGGGCAAGGATTATTAAGAATTGGCATTGGTGTGAAAGCCCAACATAATTATCATCATTAAAGTTTTGGGTGGAGGCGGCAGAAGGGAATGGATTCCCTTATATAACATCATCATTGGACAGCATAAAAAAGGAGGCTGGGGGGAACACAAATGGAAGATTGGCTTCGGCCAGTAGAAAGAAAGCAGAGTGGACGGGGAAATAAAGAAAAAGAGGGATTGAGTTTAGCAGCGTACGGGAGCTGGAGGCAGCAAAGATTAACTCAGGAGTTTCTTGGATTCATCAAGTTTGGTGGACCAATCCTTAGAGGATTGATCGACGGTTTTCTCAAGAATCTGTTTCAATTCCCGGTTTGACACCTCGACTTGACCACTCGTTTGAGGGTGATAAGCCGTGGACAAACGATGGGTAACACCAAACTTCTGGCACACCTTATCAAATTGACCTTGAAAATGAGTTCCACGGTCACTAATGATGGTTCGAGGTGCACCAAAATGAGAGAAAAGTTTCTTAAGGAACTTTCCAACAACTCGGACATCGTTAGTGGGGAGAGCTTGAGCTTCTACCCACTTCGATACATAATCCACAGCCACGAGTATGTACTTGTTACCAAAAGAAGGAGTGAAAGGACCCATAAAATCGATCCCCCACACATCAAAGATTTCAACAACCACATAAATTTGTTGAGGCATTTCATCTCGTTTAGAAATCTTACCTGCTCGTTGGCACGCATCGCATGCCTTGATGAAATCCTGGAAATCCTTGAAGATAGTAGGCCAGAAGAATCCAGAAGCCAAGATCTTCCGAGCAGTTCGGTTCGCTCCATGGTGGCCACCGACAGGTCCAGAATGGCAATGCTCCATTATATCTCCAGCCTCCGCTAGAGTTACGCACCTCCGGATAATGTCGTCAGAGCCAATCCGAAACAAATAAGGATCATCCCAGAAGTACTTCTTAACCTCTATAAAGAACTTCCTCCTATCTTGACGGGAGAAGTCCGTCCTTACTTCACCAGTGGCCAGATAATTAGCGAGGTCTGCAAACCAAGGACCCTCTGCCTCTTTTATCATTATAGCAAATAGGTGTTCTTCCGGGAAAGTTTCCCGGATCGCTAAATTATCACCAGAACTCTGCTCGTGCTCCTGCAATCGTGACAAATGATCTGCAACCACATTCTCCGACCCCTTCTTGTCTTGGATCTCAAAATCAAACTCTTGCAAGAGAAGAATCCAGTGGATTAACCTTGGCTTAGCACCACCTTGCTCATAAGATATCGGATAGCTGCGTGATTTGTGAAGATAGTAATTTTAGCAAAAAGAATATAGGAGCGGAACTTATCAAAGGCAAAAACTACCGCTAACATCTCCTTCTCGGTAGTTGTATAATTCCGTTGAGCTTCATTCATTGTCTTGCTGGCATAATAGATAGGTCTGAACCTCTTCTCAATCCGTTGCCCCAAGACCGCTCCAACGGCATAATTGCTCGCATCACACATAAGCTCGAAGGGCAGTTCCCAATTCGGAGTACAACTACAGGTGCTGAAACAAGCTTATTCCTCAAAGTCTCAAAAGCTGTCATGCACTTCTCGTCAAAGAAGAAAGGAACCTCTTTCTCTAGTAATCGAGTCATAGGCAAGGTGATTTTAGAGAAATCCTTGATAAACCGCCTATAAAACCCTGCATGACCCAGAAAGCTTCTTACTGCTTTGACGGAAGAGGGAGGTGGTAGTTTGGCAATGGTGTCTATCTTCGCCGGATCAACCTCAATACCCTTCTTCGAAACTTTGTGCCCCAGCACGATGCCCTCCGTCACCATGAAATAGCTCTTCTCCCAGCTAAGAGCTAATTTGTGGCTTCACATCTCTTAAGGACTCTCTCAAGGTTCTTCAAGCCATGTTCAAAAGAATGTCCATAAACCGAGAAATCGTCCATAAATACCTCCACAGCATCTCCAATGAGCTCATCGAAGATACCCATCATGCACCTCTGAAACGTAGCTGGCGCGTTACAGAGTTCGAACGGAATTCTGCGGTAGGCAAAAGTACCAAACGGGCATGTGAAAGTGGTCTTTTCTTGATCATTCGGCGCGATGGGAATCTGAAAATACCCGGACATCCCATCCAGGAAACAGTAATACTCATGACCTGCCAAGCGCTCCAACATCTGATCAATGAAAGGAAGGGGAAAATGGTCTTTCCTTGTAGCATCGTTTAATCGTCTGTAATCAATACAGACTCTCCATCCGTTAACTGTCCTCGTAGGGATGAGCTCCCCCGCTGCATTAGGAACCACAGTGATGCCTCCCTTCTTCGGAACACAATGAACCAGACTCACCTAGTTACTATCAGAGATGGGATAAATAATCCCAGCATCCAGAAGCTTGATCACTTCCTTCTTTACAACCTCCATCATGTTTGGATTAAGACGTCGTTGAGGTTGTCTAACAGGTCTCTGGTTCTCCTCGAGGAAGATGTGATGCATACAATGGGAAGGATGAATTCCCTTTATATCTGTCACCCTCCAAGCAATAGCACGCACATGCCTCCTAAGCAACCGTATGAGCTCATCCTTCTGACGATTGAGTGAGAGTCGAATTAATTAGGATCGGAAGCTTAGAGTCCTCTCCCAGATATGCATACTCTAGGTTTGGAGGCAGATCCTTCAACTCAAGTTCCGGAGCTTCTTCATATGAAGTCAAAAGTCGACGCTCCGGTGGCGGTGTGAAAGCAGTTTGCGGAACCTGGTCCACATATTCCTCTTCTTCATAAATGCTCATAGATGCTACCTGTTCATCCCAATTGTTCCTGCATCAACAAACTGACCAGAAACAATACACTTCTCTAGCGAGTCTTCACTCACTAGGTTAGTAAAAACAGAGGTAGAAACACAGTTACAGTTTCTTCAACAGCACACAAGTCATCGTAGTGGTGAGGAAATTGAATGCTATTATCTTTACGAAATGTAGCATGCTCTTTTCCTACCCTAAGAGTTATAGTACCTCCTAGCACATCTATGAGAGAACCGGCTGAATACAAGAATGGACGACCAAGAATCAACGGCATATCAACATGAGCATCAATCACGACAAAATCAGTAGGACACTTGAATGGACCAACTTCAAGAATAACATCTTCTAAAATATCCCTAGGTACAACAGAAGATTTATCAGCTAATTTTACGTTCATGCGAGTTGGTTTAAAATCAAGCATTCCTATATTAGAAGCTAAGCTATATGACATGACATTGATGCTAGCTCCTAGATCCGCTAAACCACGTCCAACACGGAAAGTACCAATGCGACAAGGTAGAGTGAAAGAACCTGGATCGCGGCGCTTAATAGGAAGCTTATTTAGCACAATGGTAGATACCTCCTCATTAAGCTCCAAGTCTTCAAATAGCTCTGGGAAGTTCGCTTGTTCTTCCTCCGTGAGAGCTAAAAGTTCTTGCAACTTCAACTTGTTGGTGGCTAGCATCTTCATGTACTTGGCAAACTTCGGCATCGTCACAATCATCTCCTTCATCGACATGTCAACGTGAACCCTGTTCAGCATCTTTAGGAATAGCTGGTATTGAGCATCGTAGAGATCCTTATTAAGCATGGCAGGATAAGGTGCCTTAGGCTTGTGAGGAGTAGCAACCGGTATAGGAGATGAGGGAATAATCGGTATCTCTTCCTTATCTGGCTGCTGAATTTGTTCCTCTTCCTCCACGTCTTCTTCTTCAATGAGATGAGGGGGAGGAATTAGAGTTCGCACCTGCTTCATGGGAATATCTGTCAGCTTTTTCCCGCTCCTTGTTTCCACAGCTCCCACATGTTCATTCTGGTTCGAATTAGGGAGAGTGGTGGTAGGTAGAGATCCAATACCCTTCTCCTTAAGCAGATTTGTGATCCCTGCCACCTGATTCGCAAGCTTCTGGAGAGAAGAGTCGTGGTGTGAGATGTCCTTCTTGTTTGATTGGGTTTCAGCAAAAATCTTGTCCAACATGATCTCGGAATAGGTCTTAGGCGTAGAAGAGCTTGAACCACCGTTGTTGTTCTAATTCTGGTTCTGGTTCTGGCTCTGGTTCTGGTTCTGATTGTTATTCCAGCCTCCTCTGTTCTGCCATTGGGAATTCTGATTGTGAATTCCCATTATACCTTTGGTAACCCCCTTGATTTCCTCCCTGAAACTGATTCTGATTCTGGTTGTTGTTCCAGTTCCCTCTGCTCTACCATTGGGAGTTTTGATTCTGGTAACCATTGGAATTTCTGAAATTATTGTTCTAGTTCTGGTAATTCCCCTGGTTTCTGTCCACCAACATAATCAACCTCCTCTTGTTGTTGGTCTAGGTTACCCTCAATCTTCCAATTACAACTCTCTGCTGTATGATCTGGACCACCACAGTTTGAACACGGGGCGATGACTGCTGCTACAGTCGCCGCCGTTGAAGCAGAGGGAGGAGTGGTTCTAGTAAGCATCTTGAACCCTGGTGGTGGAGCTGAAGGAACACCCGGTGCGGGAGCTGTCTGAGCTCTTCCCAACTCATGCTTCAACCTCTGTACTTCCATCTCCAGAGTTGAGTTATCCAACTCCAACTGACTTCTAACAATATCCACTGGTGCTGGAACTGTGGGAACAGGGTATGATGAATCAATGGAGAACCTCTTAATCTCTGAATGTCTGCTGTCCAGCTTCATTGGGTTAACTTGCATGAGAGATTTGATTTTCATGGCAAAACTCTTGCAAGCATCCAAGGCCGCGGTTGCGGTCATGTCGTTCAAGTCCATAGTCAGCTGTAGAAAGAACTCCTTTTTCTTCCCATAGTCCAGGCCACGGAAGAATGTAGAGAACTTGTTATAACCATCCCATCCATGGTGAGGACAAGCCCGGATAAGCCCTAAATATCTCTGCCAAGCCTCATAGAAGTTCTCCTCCGATCCACTCTTGAATCCTGTAATTTGTGCTCTGAGTGCATCTGTTCTAGAAGGGGAGAAGAACTCTTCTAGGAATGCTTTAGCCAGACCATCCCACGTAGTGAAGTGATTCGCAGGATGATCATACAACCACAGTTCTCCTTGACCCTTCAAAGTGAAGGGAAAAAGCTGAAGCTTGACTGCATTATGATCCGCTTCATTGTTGGAGACTGTATGAGCCAGCCTCAAGAAGTTCCTCACATGAGCATTCAGGTCCTCATTAACACCTCCAGAGAAAGTGTTCCCATTTGCTTGAATCATGTTGATCAAGTGAGATGGAATGTGTAGATTCCGAGTTCCCGTGTTGGGAATCTGGATGCTCGAAGATGTCCCATCTATGGTCGGTCGGTCGTAATCCTTCAATGTCCTTTCCGCCGCCATAATTTCTATCTCCGGTTGAATAGGAGGATCTGTGGGAGGGTCTGCGGTAGCAATGGGGGATGGTGAAGGTGAAGATGTGGATGAAGATGTGAAGAGGTTCTTCCTCGCTTTAGGTGTCTTGGCGGGAGGAGGAGGTACAGGAGTAGTGCCGAACTGAGTGTAGAAAATTCTGCCCTTGTCAGCTGATGAGCCTAAGATCGTTGTTCGGGTTCAAACAAATAACTAACAAAGCTAAAAAGCTAGGGTAGATCGTATTCTAGGGGTCTTCTAAGATTGACTACTCCAAAAGCTGGCAAATTACTCGATTGTAAACAAGTTGTGCGTGGTGTGAGTTCCACGGCTTCTAATTCTAAGAAATGCAGAGAAATTTAAAAATTAAACTAAAGTAGATTGGAAATTAGGGTTGAAAACAAAGATGACAGACGAACTTAGACTTTGAATCCCCCTTCGTTCCCCAGAGCATTGGCAATCAACAGATCAGCGGATTTCGATTCTCATTCAATCAATTACTAAGACACCACCATAACTCCTTACCCTTAGGTTTAAGACCGACGAACGTTCGCTCTATCCGTTCTAGCTACCAAGATTAATTAGTCGCCCGGGTACGGTCGCCTCTCACAACGACTTAACTTAATTGGTGAGATTACTAACGATTTATGAGTTACTCTTGCAGTGGATTAACCCTAACTGGTTCCTACGACAGGCACGCTCCAATTATAAGGTTAATTGTTCAATTCGATGTTCTAAAGTAAGGCGAGCGTTCGCTTCTATCCTTAGCTTAACAAGAATCTAATCTAGGTGATCAATCCAGACAAGAAACATGAACAATGAAGAACAAACCAAACATGAAAGAGAAACTGATTGAACTTTGATTCTAATCACCACCGATCCGTGACCGCTTTAAAGCCCTGGGTCACTTAGGGTTCATCTAGTCTAAGCTCTAAGAGTTTAGCTACTCATGTTTATCACAAAAGAATCAAAAGCAAGGAAAGAGTTCATCATCCAGAGGAAGAACAGAAAAGAATCTGAAGAACCTAATTAAGATGACTCTGACAGACTTCGATCTTCGGAAAACCGCAATCCTAGCTCCGAGTCTTCGAGATGGAAGGGATGGCATCACGATCTCTTTCCGGATCTTCGAACTCTAACTCTTCGCTCCAGAACTCGAGAGAATCCTCCGAATTCTGATTATCAAAAGTATGTTATGAGGTATCTTCTTTTTGGGCCGCCGGTTAAGTATTTATACTTAACCCTAATTTTGCCGGATTTTGCCTGGTATTTTCGCCGAAAATATTGAGGAATTTTCGGCGAAAATTCCTTTGTAAATGGATGGTCCGCCGGCTGCTTTCTCCTATAATTTTCGGCCCATATTTTTCGGTCGAAAACTTAACATTTTCGCCGAAAACTTCCTTCAGTCGGCATCAATGATTTTGTGCTGATATTTTTGCCGAAAATACTAGGGGATTTTCGGCGAAAATTCCTTTGTAAACCGGGCAGGAATTTGTTTGACTTGGTTGGCTCCTTTGATCGATTCCGGTGCAATTCCTCGAGGGTCCAACACCTTAGACACGTCCTTGGCTACTTTATTTGACGGCAAAAAACTGTGCTAACATAAAAACACTAGAAAACCATCAAATAGACCCGAAACGGGCCAAGGTAACACAAATGGCACGAGATAGGGCAATCGATTGAATATTCGCTATTCTACCCTAAAAACCATGTCTTAAGCAAGGAAATGTCGCTCAAATGAGGCTGATAATCACGTCAAATCGAGTGTCATCATCAGCTATGCGCTTACTCTGTCTTCTTTCTTCCGTACCTGCAATCTTGCCTGAAACACCAAAAACAAGAAATACCAAGTAGTATAAAAATGTGGGAGATAAGAGATGATAAACGCTTTCATGGCGCTGAATGAAACTTGTCCCCTGCCTTCTTCTTTTGAAAGTATGGAGGATTTAATGAGCCGTGTGGATGATTGTGAATTACTTGATCATGTTTCCTCAGGACCTCAGTTTACGTGGATCAATAATAGAAGTGATGGGTTGGTTTCGAGAAAACTAGGGTGCTAGTTAATGTGAAATGGCAGATTGTCTATTCCACGAGTAAGCTGGAAGTGATCCCTTCGTTAGAATCGGATCATTGTGCCATCTTTTTTTAATAATGATATCAGTACTGTGACTTACCGTAAGAGCTTACATGTTGGACTAAGCATCCAGAGTATAAGCAAATTATGGAGGCTGTGTGGAAGGAAAGTGTTCAGGGGAATAAATTCTATATCCTTTATGATAAACTGAGGCAGCTAAAGAGTATACTGAATGAACTGATTACTGAGTTTTATTATGATATACATAATAGGGTTAGACTGAAGCAGAGGGAGGTGCTCAATCTTAAAAGTAGACTCTATAGTTCCTCTTTTGATGATGAGTTGCAAGAGTTGAAGTAGGCCACCCTGGATTATGAGCAGTTGAAGAAGGATGAGGAGAGTATCCTGCAGCAGAAATCAAGAGTTAACTGGGTGCAGTTGGGAGATAAGAATTCACCTTTCATTTTCAATTATGTCAAGGCTCGAAATGCCACTAACACAATCCGGCAGATGAAAAACACTGAGGGAGATATGGTGGATGTTGTTCCTGGCATCTCAAAGGTTGTTGTGTAGTTTTATAGGAAACTTTCAGGAGAAAGCACTGAGGTAACTACCTGCGATCTTGAATATTTGATTAAATTCATTAGATGAGATGCAATATGATGATATGTGTAAGCCTGTGACTCCTGCTAAAATCAAGAATGCTTTATTGGCTATCCCTAACAATAAAAGTCCTTGCCCTGATGGATTTAATGCTTTGTTCTTCAAAGATAGTTGGACCATAGTTGGGGATGATGTCACTGTTGCTGTCTTGGATTTTTTGATAAAGCTTATATGCCTAAGTATGTCAATTCAGTTGCTTTGACCTTGCTCCCTAAGAAGAAAATTGCGGATGATATGAGGCATTATAGACTTATTTCGTTATGTAATGTGGTTTATAAGATTGCCTCAAAGGTTATCTCTAATAGGTTGGCAGTAGTCCTCCCCTCCTTAATTAGCATGAATCAAACTGCTTTCATTAAGGGTAGAAGCATAGGGGATGAGATCTGTATGACTCATGAGTTGCTTAGTACATATAAGTTAAAGAAATTTTCTCCTAGGTGTGCTATTCAGATTGATTTGATGACAGCATTCGATTCGGTTGAGTGGTCTTTTGTGTTGGCTGTGTTGAAAGCAATGAGCTTCCCTGATGTGTTTATCTCTTGGATTCATGCTTGCTTTAAGAGTTCAATGATCTCAGTGAATGTTAATGGTACTCTAAGTGGCTATTTCAAGGCAAAAGGGGGTTTCGGCAAGGCGATCCAATTTCACTATTCCTTTTTGTCCTTTCAATGGAAGTTTTAAGTTGTATCTTTGACAGGACAGTTAGAGAGGGGAAATTCCAGATTCATCCGCAATGGAAAGGTGTTCTTCTAACCCACCTGATATTTGCTAATGATCTTCTTGTCTTTATGAAGGCTAACTATGATGTTGTTAAGGTTATTGCTAATGCTTTGGAGGAGTTTAGGCAGATTTCTGGTCTTCAGTTTAATCATGAGAAGTACCAAATTTACTTGGCTGGTGGGATTGATATTACTTTAGGAGATATTGTTAGCAGCTCTGGTTTCTGCAGGGGGGTCTCCCTTTTAGATACTTAGGAGTGCCAATGACCTCTGGTAAGTTGAGAAGATGTGACTATAAGTTTTTGCTTGAGAAGATTACTAGTAGGATTACTGATTGGAAAGCCAAGAAAATTTCATATGCATGGAGGGTCCAACTTATAAACTTTGCAATTCAGAGCACGCTTCAGTATTGGATGGCTGCATTTATACTGCCTTCTTGTCTCATCAAGGACGTGGAGAAAATTTGTAATTAGTTTCTTTGGGGCAAGTGTGATAGTGGTAGAGCAAAGGTCTCTTGGGGTTCAGCTGCAGTTCCTAAGGTAGAGGGAGGCATTGGCATAAAGGATATGCGGAGTTGGAATGTGGCTAAAGTTGTAAGGCATGTTTGGCAAATTTTATTCGAAGCTGGGTGAATCTAGGTAGCCTGGTTGAAGTATTATATACTTAAGCATAGTAGCTTCTAGCAGATTACCTCTACTACAGGGTCTTGGCATTGGAAGAGACTGCTTAAGCTTAGAGACGTGGTGAGATCTCATAATATAGTGGATGGTGAAGGGGAGCTCTAGTGGGATGGGCTTTATATGATGCGGTTCCAACTTAGGAAAGTCTGGGATTCCATTCGTACTCAACAGGCTGAGGTGATGTGGTACACGTGCGGATGGACTGGTCACATAATCTCTTGTTACTCTTTCCTTGCTTGGTTAATTGTGACCAACATGATTATAACGAGGGATAAGGTTAGACTTTGGGACCCTCTTGTTGATGTGGTGTGTGTATTTTACGAAGAGGAATATGAATGCAGGGATCATATTTTCGCTTTTTGCAGTTACGCGAGGGTGGTTAAAGACCGTTTTTTTCGGAGATGGCAGGTTTCTCTTTTGATGAGATGATAAATAGAATGTGTGGGATGGGAGATACTGATCGTGCCAAAGCAAGAAAGCTCCTTTGGCGTATCATGATCTCGAGCATCTGGAAAGAGAGATGCAACAGGATTTTTGGAGATGCTGCATAGAGGACCGTAGCTGATATTATAGCCTTGATTCGAGATGAAATACTTACTTATGCGATAGGACAAAAAACAAATAGTAGCATAGTTGGAGTAGTATAGATTGTTATTATTTTCTCTTAGTCTCCTATGTACTGCTATTCCCTGTTTTTTTATGAAATAAAAAGCTCATTCATAAAAAAAAATTGAATGTCCACCCCTAGGTCCTCTAATCGGCGCCTCCTTAGAAAAGAGGAGGAAAATATTTATAATGTTGCCAATATTAAAATTTGAAACTCTAACCTCCATTATTTCAAAGTAAATCATTACTTACACTACATTGATAATACTAATATATATGTACAATGAAACTTATTTAGATACAAAGGAATGTGTACATAGAAGTATACAGAGTGTGTACATGAGTACAAAATTTATATACATGTATACAAACAGATGTACAAATGTATAAAATGTGTACGTTCTACACAAGGCGAGTACATAGAAAAATGAGTACAAAAAGGGCTCTATCCGTGCATTCTACTCATTTACCCGAAGTGTATACAATGTCATGATCGGTTGCATCTTAATAACATAAGTTGTTGAGAGATGGTTCACATTTCACAATAGTTTTTTCTTTGATGAAGTGAATATATATAAATAAGAAATACTGTACAGCTTATACACAAAACTACACCGACCCATAAGCCTCACCGTGCCATCCCCAACCCGAAACTCCACCTCGAGAAAAGGCACATAGAAATACAGCAACCATCCCTCCCCAAAACCCAAGCAAGATATGACCCTCTCACCGTTTGGCCCACTGAAACCCCACCCAGAACCCAAAAACTATAAATCTCACACCAAAGCAAATCCCACCCTCTCACCGCAAAGAAAAAACACTCAGCCCTCAACCATTCTCAAAGCTCAATCTAACCCACTCTCTCTGTTTGGAGTCATTAAACTGCCCAAAAGCAACCAATTCGCAATTGCCACCCAAATCCTCATGAACACCTGTTGAACTGAGTGTTTAGAGTCCTAAATAGTCGCTCATTCCGCTCCAACTAGAGATGCCAAAAGAAACCATGGAGAATGACCTTTCTCGCCTCCATGAATCGGAACTTACAGTTCATGTCTTTCCACAACTCGAAAAGACACCTAACAGAAGAAGGAATCGGGCCGATAATGGAAAGTGTAGAACTAAGTTTCGACCATACTTGAGAGGCAAAAGTGCAATACAGAAAAAGGTGATCCACCGTCTCCTCCATCTTTTCGCACATCACGCATCGATTCGGTAAAGCGAAGCCGCGTTTCTTTAAGTTGTCAACCGTAGCAATCCTATTCTTGAAGGTAAGCTAGCAAAAGAACTGAACTTTGCCGGGAGCCCTCCTTGCCCAAATAACCTTAGCCGGGAAGGATGTCGAGCCGGGGAAGCGACCCTCGTAGAGGAGCTTCGAAAAGAGCTTACCGAGAAGCGTTGGTTTGCTTCAGCTGGCCACACCACGGTATCAGGTCCCTCCGAGATATCCACCGGTGGGAGCGCCGCCAAACGAGCCCGCATCTGCTGTAGCTCAGTCCAGGCCCCGCCTCGTAACTCAAAGCACAAGGGAATGATCCATTCTGAACTGTCAAAAGAAAGAAAATCACACACTCGACTCCCCGCGGTTCTAGCAACGGCTGCCTCGACCCTCGGAAAGTGGTCAGCAAATCTCTCCCCCTCAACCCAAAAATCCCTCCAAAAGGAACAAAACCCTCCACCAGATTGATAAAGGCGTATCTCCAGAAACTGGAACCAAACTGGATAATCCGAATCCACATCGAACCGCCCGAAACATCAGAACCACGATTGGGAAACCACTCGGAAGGCCTACCCTGTACTTTAACACAATCAAATTTTGAGGTGAACCTCCAAAGCCACTTGCCAACCAGCGCCTCATTGACCGTTTTGAGGTCGAGGATACCGAGCCCCCCCGCCCCATGAGGGATTTTACCATAGCCCAGTCAACCCAATGCATTTTCCGTTGCTCAGAAGTACCTGCCCAAAGAAAGCGTTTCTGAACCATCTCAAGCTTGCAAATGACCCGAGCCGGCGCTTTCAAAACTGACATCCAGTAAGTAAGAAGGCTCAAGAGCACACTTTTGATCAAAACAGGCGTGCCCCGGACGACAAGAACCTAGCCTTCCAATTTCCTAACCTCTTTCCACCCTCTCAATAACAGGACTATTCGCCCAGCACACCGTCCCCTAGAGGTAGACCGAGATAACAAGTGGGCAGCTGCGCCATCTCACACCCAAAAGCCGATGCCAGCCTCACAACATTATTAACCTCCCCAATAGCGAACATACTTGACTTGTGGATGTTTATCTTGAGACCAGACACGTACTCAAAACACACCAGCACTGCTAACAGATATCTAACCTGCGACTCATCTGCCTCGCAAAACACTAAGGTGTCATCCGCGTAAAGGATGTGGTTGACCTCCCCCAAACCTTCCCTTTCATTCATATAAAAACCCCGCACTAAACCTGCCTCCTGAAGCTTCTGAAGCATTGCCGACAAAATTTCCATAACAATGATGAAGAGAAAAGGGGACAGGGAGTCCCCTTGCCTCAAACTACGGGAGCTCCTGAAATAACCAGAAGCCTTACGTTAACCAAAATCGAGAACCACGGGGACGAGATACAAGCGCCAATCCAATCAATCCATTGCCTGGCGAAGCCCATCTCCTTTAAAACTGCAATAGACAAGCCCAGTTGACGTGATCGTAGGCTTTCTCCAAGTCCAACTTGAACAACAAATCGGGTCGTCCGCTCCTCTTCCGTGACTCCACCAACTCATTTGCAATAAGAGTTACATCCAGAATCGGCCTTCCCCCACAAACGTACACTGGAGTGGGGACACAATGTCGACCAGACTACCTTTAAACCTATGAAGCAGGCACTTTGAATGATTTTGTACACCCTGCTCACCAGACTGATAGGCCTTAAATCTTTAATGTCTCCGACCGCTTCCTTTTTTGGAATCAGGACGATAAAGGTACTGTTCACCATCCTTGGCAGCTCCGCCCGAGCCTGGAAATCCCAAACCGCAACGCAAACTTCCTCCTTAATGATACTCCAACACCGCTTGAAGAAACAGAAAGAAAAACCATCCGGCCCCGGAGCTTTGTCGCTAGCGTAACTCTTAACGGTGGCCCAAATCTCCTCAACACTTAGCTTAGCTGTCATCGCCTGAAGCCTCCTCTGCCTTAATTTTCCGGAACACAAGACTTCTTGGAAAAGGCCGACTCAAACACGGTTCGGAGTACAGGCCTTTGTAGAACTCTGTGAAGGCCACCTCAAGGGCTTGCTGCCCGACTCTCTGCACACCATCAACCTGGATACTATCAATAAAATTGCGGCGTCTGTTAAAATTTGCAACCTGATGGAAATAATTAGAATTCCTGTCTCCACAAACAAACCACCTCTCTCTCGACATCTACCGCTAAGAGACATCTTCCGCCTTCCACCATTTATCGAGCTCACATTTAAGGAGCATCCTCTCGATTCTGTCATCTTCCGCCAGCGTCCCCCTCTCTTCCTGACGATCCAATGAGTTGACCTTCTCCAGCACCTCTCCAATCTGCAACTGAACATGTCCAAAAACTTCTCTATTCCAGATAATCAGCTTACTCTTCAGCTCTTTAAGCTTCCTCGCCAACCGAAACACGTCCCCAGCTCCTAGCACCGGGGCTACCCAAACTGATCGCACGAAAACCTCGAACTGTGTATGACCCAACCACATCTTCTCAAACTTCCACGGCCTACGGAGAAGGTTTCCAGCTTGACAAACCAGGGAGATAGGGTGATGATCTGAGCACGTACGGGTTTGAGCCGACAGGAAACATCACTACAACAAACACATCAAATAGGGGGGCAAAATTGAAAATAGAGGGGAGCAAGCCCCCCGTAATTAATTTAGTAGCACCATTGCAACCCACTAAAGTGTCCCTAACTATGGATATTTTGTCGGGGGCGAAGGAATCCGACAAAAAATAGTCGGGGGCATGGCCCTTGAATGGTCGTCGGACGGCGACGACGACGGTGGTGGTGAACGACGATTGTGGTGGTGGACGGCGGACGACGACAGCGACGATGGTGGCGCCGATGGTTGTTTTAGTGGTAGTAGCGGCGGCGGTAGATAGTGGTGGATGGTGGCAGACGGTGGATGGCGATGGACAGATGGCGGATGACGGCGGACGGCGCACGACGGGATGCCAAACGGCAACAGACGGTGAATGGCGAACGGCGAACGGTGAATGGCGGCGGATGGCAGACATCGACGGCGGCTTTGGCTAGTGGAGAAATTGGGAGGAAAAATGAAAAGAATGGGGATAATGAGAAAATTTAAGGAGGAATACTGTTTTTTGTCGGGGGCCGCGCCCCCAATTAAATGATTATTTAGTCAGGGGCGCTGCCCCCGACAATAATGCCCCTGACTAATTTAGTCGGGGGCTTTATTGTCGGGGGCCACACCCCTGACTAAATAATATATTATATTTAATTATTGTATTTAGTCGGGGGCCGCGGCCCCATTAAATGATTATTTAGTGGGGGGCGCGGCCCCCGACTAAATAATATATTGTTTTAATACACATTTAGTCGGGGTGTGGCCCCCGACAATAAAGCCCCCGACTATTTAGTCGGGGGCTTTATTGTCGGGGGCGACACCCCCGACTAAACCACCCAATTAGTCAGGGACCAGGCCCCCGACAAAATTGCCCCCGACTATATTTGCCGGGAGCTACAGACAGCGACTATAATTGTCGGGGGCATTTGTCCCCCGACTATTTATGGGTTTTGTTGTAGTGCATCCTGCAAAGTGTTGTTCCCATCCGATCGAAATGAAAGCCTGTCGATCCTTGACAAGAAGAACTGCTCGAAAATTAGATCACGAGAATTCCGCCCCAGATAGCGGGAGCTCCACCAGCTGATTATCCTCGATGAAGTAGTTAAATCGCCCCATGCTCCTCGTGCTCCGCCCTATCCCAATCACGTCGTCGTCCGACCTGACCATGTTCCAATCCCCTATACAACACACCGGTAAATCCCACCAATCCAAGATCGCACTGATCTTCTGCAAGAAAGCTCCTTGCTGAGCACGATCGCTTGGCCCATAAACATTAACCAAGAGCCAAGTGAAGCCGTCGGCTCGCGTCGAGAAAATCATCACCACCAAGAAAGACCCACACCACGTTGCTTCAACCTGTAACAGACTCTCGTCCTAACACGTCAAGATCCCTCCAGTCGAACCGATAGCGTCCTTGGTAATCCAATCCCACCCTTGGTAACCAGCAATACTCCTCACTAAACCATCATTGCAAGAACTAAGCTTTGATTCCTGCACACAAAACACCGCCGGACCAATTTCCTTTACCCGACTCATTATTCTGAATCTCTTACTCGCCAACCCCAAACCTCGAACGTTCCAAGAAAGGATCTTAAACATCGTGATTTAAAGAGGGAAGAATCACAGACCTTGTACTCCGCTCCCTCGAACCTAGACCCGACACGACACCTGTTGTCCATCCCAACCGACGGTGTTCGCGGTCCATTTTGGAACGGCTTCCGGAACTCGAGCCATTGGCTCTAACCTTTTTTCCAAACGCCACTGCTGTAGCTACCCCATCTTCCACCGAACCGTTCACCCTCAAACCAATCAGTTTCGCCACTTCTTCGATTTCCGAATCCAAAGAGGGATTCTCAGAGAGGGACACCTGATTAACGCCTTCAAACAGCACACTTTCCGACTCCACCGCATGCCCAGTCTCACCGCCCGGAAACGCCGCCTCCGCTATCTCCCCCCCCCCCACCTCTGTCTCTCGAAGTAGAAGAGGCATAGACGAAGCTTCCACACAGCGATGTAAAACAGGAAAAGGAGTTTGGAACTCCTTTCGCGGGTTACCCAGCTGGAAAGGAAACTCACTCTAAAAAACACACCTAAGCCCAGAAGAAAAGGCCCAATGCCCAAAAGCTAACTTAAACCTATGAAGCCCCACAGCCACCCCACGTGCACCAAATTCCACCAAACTCCCTCCCTTAGCAATTGCCCCCGCCGAAACCAACTGTCCTTCTAACCCAACTAAAAGCTCTGAACGAAAAGGAGGCGCCACAATCGAGATCATGTTGCCTTCTAACCTTAAACCCACAAAAGCCCCATCTCGACAAAACAAACTTTCGCCTCCTCTGCAGCCCTTGACACTGACTGAAAGGAACATGACAATGCCCCGGCCTGAGCGGTCTCGTCAGCCTCGAAACAAATGCTCCCCTCTTCACCAATGCCGGAACTAACTTCAGTCGCTGCCGCCCCAGCCTCGTCGGCCACCTCCGCTTGAAGCCTCACCGTAAACCTCTCTTCTCCAAAAAATAGGTCCACCTCTAGCGGTATCTTCGCTGCCATCTTCACTTTCAACCTCACCGAATTAAGGTCTCCTCCGTCTTCGAAGTCGAGAAACTCGCCGCACACCTCCCCTAACCTGGAGAAAAGTTTTGGCGAGCGCAGATGCACCAGAATGCCCCTCGCTACCACCCACCCCACCCCTTCCTCCTTAGCGACCACCGACCGACCCGCCTCAACAATCCACGAATCTAACTGAATGGATATACTGCCATAACGCCACCTCCTTAACGCCACAATCCGAAGAACCTCCGACTTGGACGAGCAGACAAGCATCCACAGTTTGTCCGCCAGAGCGAAGGACTGGAATGTCCAAAGGGGTACCCCAAGACGCCGCCGCCCACCGTCTAAATGCCAGCCAGTCAACTCTCGCTGTAGACACGAACCTAAGCACCAAACAGCAATCCAAGAACTCCAATCGGCTCTTCACTACCGCATCCTCCACCCTGATGCATCAATTTGATCCATCGACAAAGACCTCGCAACTGCCCAGCTCTAAGAGCAAAGGTCGACGAACCACCTCCGCAAAAGAACGTTCGAGCTTCACCGGAACTTCTGCAGCGGTCCACTGTTGAATGGCGCGCAGCAGAGGGAGCCATCCCCCAGAAGTAGGATCCCACGGGATCCGGATGAAGAAAAACTTTCCATTCCGTAAAACTTCAGCAATCTTCAAACATCTAGCTCCCCGCCAGATAAAATGACTCACCTCCACCGACCGTCTCTCTGACTCCACGCCGCTAAACGCAGGCAGCGACCACCCTTTCCCCGCAGCCCCTTGCAACAGCTCCCGGAGCCACACCAACTGACCCTTTTCCAAGAAAATGAAATGAGATTTACCTGCGAGATCCGCCGTCAACCGAAAGTCCGACCCAAACGAGCTGTCCGACGCTTCAACGGACACCCTGCAGTCCCTGACCTGGAAGATACGCCTAAACCTATCTGACCCAAAAACCCCGCCCCCGAACTCTCATCCCTCTCGCTCTCTCTCTCATCTCTCTCTTTTGCTAATATATAAAGCTTACTTTCTTCTTGTTTTCACAATAATTTTTATATTAGTTATTAACTTGCCCCATCAAACGAAACCCATGAAAGGGAATTGAAGTTTAAAAAGTTTGGTACAATTGAAACTAGCTTTTGTACCTACCACCCTATGGGCGGTGTTGTTTCACCCGTTTGTTTGATCATAATAAGAACAAAAAAATTCAAATACAATTAATTACTAGTCATTGTATTATTACTCACAATTTGAACACAAAATATTGCATTATTACTCACAATTTCAACACAAAATATTGCATTATTACTCACAATTTCAACACAAAATTTTAATGAGTGTTTTTTTTATCTTATTTTTAAAAAAATTTGTATGTTAAATCATGTATTGATTTAGAGATTAGTTTAACTATGATTATTTTATTATACATTTTTACATTAAAATAATATATTTATATTGACAAATTTGTAAAGGTCAAAGGTATTTATAAATATTTTAACCTTTTATTTTTTTTAAATAATCTTAGATTTTGTTAACCGAATATTATGTTTTAATTGAATAAAATAAAGTAATTTCAAAAAAATTTAACGTTATCCAGACTTCATTTATTCAGCTAGTTTGTTATAAAACTCAATATTTTCTTAAACTTCATTCATATCCTAAAGGTTGCTGAGAGGTAAGTTGGTGATGAAAATCTTAAGACGCTAAGTTCAAAATAATAACCTATTTAGAAGTATGTCATTCAAATATAGGAAATGTAATCTTTGAGGATAAAAAATTTCATTATAAATAGAAAACTCATATGTAGTCCGCAAAACGTCTTGACTACAAATAATTATGATCGCACTATCGTTACTTACTGGTATAGTGCGTCACTAAAATAATATTGCTACGTGTTCCAGCCTGGTCGCCTGGTCCAATAATGGAGGCCCAAGCTTGTTGGTCCTCGCGGAGTGTTGTACCTCGTAAGTAGCGTGAGGGGTAGTCAGTTCAAGGAAAAGGGGGAGGCGATCAGTTTAAGGAATGGGAGAGGAAGGAGAGTAACGTACCGCGGAGCGTTTGTCCGCTGGGTAAAGGTGTTGTCCCCTGGTTAATAGGGTGTACGGGGGTATTTATAGTACCCCTGCCTTGGTCGCCAAGGCTGAATCTTAGCCACTCGTTTATAGCTTTCGTAGGATGCTGACACGTGTCGGCTCTGTCTTGGAAACCTAAGTGTCGCCGAGTAACCCTAGGAGGCCGCCGAGCTGGGCCGTCGCTTTGGGCCTCACTCCATTTCCTGGGCCTGCCTGTTCGGCCCACCTGATTTACCGCCTGAGTCCGGACCCCCCTGCCCTAGCCGCTGTGTTCGGGCTGCTATGTGGGTCGCCTCGTGGGCGTCGTGTGGGCTTTTGGACTTCATCGGGCTGGGCCTATCAATTGCCCCCAAGCCCTTAGTCGAGCTTTGCTTGGCTGAGGGTTTACTTATAACTCGGATCGCTTGTCTCGTGATCGCCGTAAGAGGGCCCATCAATTGCCCCCGAGCCCTTAGTCGAGCTTCGCTTGGCTGAGGACTTTTGATCGCCTACGATGCGTCGCTTTATCGCTTTGTTGTCCTATCGCTTTGTTGCTCTGTCGCTTTGGTGTTTTGGTTCTTAACCTTCCGTTGAGTTCGCTCTTGTGTTCATGTTTTTTATTGCCTTGTCCCTTTTGTCGCTGCCTTCTGTCGCGTCCCTTCTTTCTAGTTTTTCATGCCCCCTCTATCGCTCGGGGTACTATGGTCTTTACTCTCTGGCTTGCTGGAGACGCTGGGGAAAGCGGGGCATGTCGGTAATTGCTCAAAGAGCCATCATTACCTTATCCTTTCAGACGTCTCTTCGACCGCGCGTGCCCCCAATGAAACGTCGCGACGGTTTGCCTTCCCGCCAACACGTCCTTTTAGCCGCGCGTGTAACTCACACACTCACCGCGACGGTTCCGTTCCCGCTCATTGCACTCCTATATAAACCCCCTTCTTACCGTCCTCCTCCTTTTTTTACTCCTTCTCTGCCACCTTGACTCCTTGCTTTTACTGTCCTCTTGCCTCCACTGCTTCCTTATTCTTTCCGGCGAGCCCTCCACTATCTTCTCCTTCTCCGTCGATCGGGAAACGTTCGTTTCTCCTTCTTCGATCACTAGAAAACGTTCGTCTCTTCCTACCATTTTTCAGATGTCTGGAGCCCCCCGACGTCCACCTGGTACGTGACTCTTCCCCTCTTTCTCACTCCCATTGCCGTCCTGCCGTGTGTTTCCCTCTCTTTTCTACTTCTTGTTATTTTCTTTGAACCATGGATTCTGACTCTGATAGCCAAAACCAAAGTCATTCCTACTCCGCTGGAACCGATTCTTCACCCTCTCCTTCATCTCCTCCTTCAACCTCTTCTTCCTCCTCCCGTCAGTCCCCTGAACGAGCACCCTTAGATCCTCCATCTATGGCGGAAACCTCGTCTGCCCAAATTTCCGACATAGCAGAGGAGAATTTTGATGAATCGTCTGCCCTGCCTTTTTGGGGTCCCCACCAAAAAGGATTCGAGCGGGCCCGCCATGGGTTTGAGATTGATCCTGAAGCGACTAGAGTCACCGGCTCCTACTCCATTGGCAACTGGCGGTCTATGTGGGGAGGAGCTACTTGTGACGAGCGAATGGTCATCGGCCCGGGCTACTTTCCTTCAGGGTCGGTGGAGAAAATCGCCCGCGTTCTTCCATTCGCCATGCTGCCGTCTTCCTGGGAGTTCGCCGTGGCCTCTCGGCTTTCCACTATTGGGAATTGCCCGCCAGGGTGGCACGGCGTCTGGACCGAGGCCTTCACCAATGGCCTTCGCCTTCCGCCATCATCGTTCACGGTCGCCCTGCTTGGTTGCTTTGGCGCTTCTCTTGGCGCCTTTAACGTCGGGTGTTGGGCTACCGCCTCTGCTTTTGAATGCAGCTGCAAGACTAAGAAGAACGCCCCCACTCTGAGGTTGTTTCAATTAATTCACTATGCCAAACACACCTCCAACGGCATTAGCTTCGTTCGCCGAGCCGATCTCACTCAAAAGGGCACTTACTCATCTCCGAAACCTCGCCCTACATGGTACCATTCGTTTTTCTACTTCCACCCAGCGACGCGGACCATCATTGGGCTTCGCTGCTCCCTTCGTCCTGGTCTTCTGGTGACGTGAGCTCCTTCAATGCCGAGCTTGATCCTACTCCTGACGAAATACTCTTACGTCGCCAGATCCTTCTTGATTGCCATCACTTGTCGACCGCTTCTGGCCTGCGGACTGCCCAGACGGGAATACGAGGAGGTATACTTTATGTCTTAGGCGGTGCTGATTGTTTTCCTAGCCGCCGCCGTTCGTCTTGCGTAATTGAGTCGCCGTAGCCAAACCCTTAGGAACGTATAACCTTTATATTATCGCCTTATATTATCGCCTTTTTATGCTCCCTTCTCTTTCCTCCCCTCTTTTTTTTTTTTTTTTTTACACTAATCCTTGGATGTACTTTGTCTAGGCGCCGTAAGCCTCGCTGGGTGCCTCCTTAGCACCACTGCGCGTGGTCCTGTCGCCGAGACTCGTCCCGGCCGCTCTGAGACTGCCTCCGTCGCCCCTGCTTCTGCCCAACCTTCGCCTGACAAATCTAAGGGGAAGAGGAAGGCAGCTGAGACAGATGAAAGCTTCCTTTCAAAGAGGAAGAAAAAAGCTGGGGTTTCTAAGCCGAGGAGGAAGGCGGGTGAGGGCTCCAGCAATCCGTTGCCGCCGCCCCCACCAGTGATAGAGGTGGAGGATGTCGATGCTGAGCCTGAAACTCCCTCCGCCGCTCTCGTCGCCAATCGCCCTTAGAGCGTGACAATCCTTCTACGAGGGAGCCCTTGGAGCATCTTGCTGACGAGAACGTCATCTCGTATGATGACTCCTATCTTCCTGATGAACCCATTCCTCTTCCCCGGGATCCGGAGCACCCGGAGTCTGTGCCGGCTGCGGAGCTTGACCTTCGCCCTACCGAGCCTGCTCGCGACCATTCTCGTCCGCCTCCTGTCAACACCGATCGTGCTCGCCGGGCCAGCTGGACAGAGCGGGCTAACACTCTTTTCAATCGCCCTGCTCCGCTGGTCGCGAGGGCGAGGGTCCCTTTCTCTTCCCTACTTCGCTGTCGTTCATCCGGTGGCATCCCACATATCGCCCCGGATGGCGAGTGATATCGCCGAGGAGTTCTCTCGAGGTATCTACGAGGGGTGACCGCTCCTGGCGAGGGCTCTGAGATTGCGGACCTCCACGGGGCAACTTCCTGTCGCCTTCTCCAGGTACTTATGGAATGTGTCAGTTATTTGCTTGTCCTGTTACTTTAGCTCTGCTCGCTGCTTCATACCCTTTACACTTGTTTTGCTGCCTAGGCCGTGGCCGAGCTTGGGATCTTTCCTTTGCATGTAAACACATGCAGGAGGAGAATCGGAAGCTGAGGGAGGATGTCGAGAATCTGCGTTCTTTGTGCATGGATCTTACTCGTTATCATAACGAGGAGAAGGTATTTACTCATTTGTCTCTTCTTTCATCACTTCTCGGCTTGTCGCCTTACGGTCCTTGCTAAACCCGCGGGTTGTTGTATGTTTTCTTTATCTTAGCGACGAGCGGATGCAGCGACCTCTGCTGCTGAGTCTCTGAAGGAAAGCCTGGCTGAGGCGACTGGGCGGATCTCCCAGATGGAGGGCGTTCAGGAGGACTTGCAATCTGCCAATAGGCACATTGTCGCCCTTGAAGCCGAGTTGGATGAGGCTCGTGCCAAGGTTGCTCAGGTGGAGGAGATAGCCGCCGAAAGGGACAGGGCTAAGGAACTGCTTAACGACTCACTGGCGGCTGAATCGGCGGCGGATGTGACCTTGCCGCTGCCAAAGCTCAGCATGATGAGACTGTGGCTTATTATACTCATGCTCTCGGCGAGAGTATGCGTGTAGTAATGCGCAGTGTCGTAATGAGTTCTACGAGCTATTTCCCAACAAGGGCTGGCCGGGGCGAAAAATGGTTCGAGCCGTCCTCCGAGGTCTCAACCGCTATAACTTTGGGGTTCCCGACCTTCCTGATGCCGAGGAGGAGACTTACTTTCGGGATGCTGCTCGCCTGGAGCGGGAGATAGTGGCGGCAGATGCGGAATATGTGGCGACCACTCGCCGCAGCCGTGGTCTGCCTGATCTGAATCTCGATGGGTCAGAGGTTCAGCCGCCATCATCCGATCAAGTCCCCTCGTCCAGCGGCAGGGACTTCAATTCCGCCGTTTCTCCTTCCAAGGCTGGCGGGAAGAGCTCCGGCGCTCAAGGCCCGTGATCTCGCTTTTAACCTGTTGCTATGTTGCCATCTGTTCAGACAATCCTCATGTTTCTACTTGCTGTTGCTGTTTTCCTCTCTTTCTCATTTTCCTTTTGTAAAAACTACTTTATTAAACTCTTACTCGTGAGTTTTCAGTCTATGGGTTTTTTTATATCTTATTACACCTCTCTTGATCGCTTTGCTTCTTTTCGTCATTAACTAGATGTTAGACTGATAACTTTGATGTCCTTAGGCCTTACATAATAAATTTGATGCCCTTAGGTCTTTCATGATAAATTTGATGCCCTTAGGTCTTACACAGTGATTTGTTAATGCCCGTAGGTCTTACATAGCGATCCCAATGCCCTTAGGTCTTACATGATAAATTTGATGCCCTTAGGTCTTACACAGCGATTTGTTAATGCCGTAGGTCTTACATAGCGATCCCAATGCCCTTAGGTCTTACATGATAAATTTGATGCCCTTAGGTCTTACACAGCGATTTGTTAATGCCCGTAGGTCTTACATAGCGATCCCAATGCCCTTAGGTCTTACATGATAAATTTGATGCCCTTAGGTCTTACACAGCGATTTGTTAATGCCCGTAGGTCTTACATAGCGATCCCAATGCCCTTAGGTCTTACATGATAAATTTGATGCCCTTAGGTCTTACACAGCGATTTGTTAATGCCCGTAGGTCTTACATAGCGATCCCAATGCCCTTAGGTCTTACATGATAAATTTGATGCCCTTAGGTCTTACACAGCGATTTGTTAATGCCCGTAGGTCTTACATAGCGATCCCAATGCCCTTAGGTCTTACATGATAAATTTGATGGCGCGAAGACATATATTAGATTCAATCATTAGGGCCCTTAGTTGCCTTAAGAACTAGCCTTGGTTACAAGTGTCTTTTTAATCATAATACCGCCTGAGATGCATGGAGTTCCAAGTTTTGGGGATCTTTGCTCCATCTAACTCTGCTAGTTTGAAGGTGTTGGCCCCTACCACTCGCCGTACTCTGTATGGGCCTTCCCATCCGGGGTTGAGCTTGGCCGCCCCGACCGCCGGCCTGAAGATCTTCCGCAGCACTAAGTCATTGAGCGCGATGTGATGTGGTCGGAGCTTCAAATTGTACCGCCTGGCTAATTGCTCCTTTTCAGCGATCAGCCGCATCTGTGCCTTTTCTCTTTTTTCCTCAATCATATCTATGTTAAGCATCAATTCTTGTTCATTGACCTCATCCCTGTATTCCTGTATTCGGATAGATGGGATTGAGATTTCTACCGGAAGGACCGCCTCGGTCCCGTACGTCAATGTGTAGGGAGTCTCCCCTGTCGCCGTTTTATAAGCCGTTCGGTGAGCCCATAGTACATGATCAAGCTCCTCGACCCATACGCCTTTACAGCCATCCACTCTTTTCTTTAACCCTTGTAGAATAAGCTTGTTAGCCGCCTCCGCTTGTCCATTAGCTTGTGGATAGGCGACCGAAGCGAATCTCAGATTTATCCTCAGGTCATCACAAAACTCTTTGAAGACCTGCGAGTCAAACTGAGTTCCATGGTCACATATAATACTTTCTGGTATACCAAATCTGGTGACGATACTTTTAAATGCAAACTTCTGTATTTGCTTGGCGGTGATACTTGCCACCGCTTCTGCCTCGACCCACTTGGTGAAATAATCAACTGCCACGATAAGAAATTTCCTTTTCCCGGAAGCTTCCGGAAATGGGCCTAGGATATCCATCCCCCATCTCGCGAATGGCCACGGGCTGACATTCGCCTGGAGCGCTGCTGCAGGCAACTTGTGATAACTTGCGAATTCCTGACATTTGTGACATTTCTTCACCAGGTCGCCAGCTTCCTTTCTCATTGTTGGCCAATAGAAGCCCTGGTATATTAAGTTCCTTTCCAAACTTCTTGTTCCTAAGTGAGTACCGCATACTCCTGAGTGTACTTCCTCTAGGGCCCAAGCTGCATCCTCCTCTCCCAGGCATCGCAAGTATGGACCCATGGCTGACTTTCGATATAGCTCTCCCCCTATTATAGTACACCTTCCTGCCTTTCGCGGAGCTTAGTCGCCTCCAACGGATCGCTTGGTACAGTGTCGTCATCCAAATATTGAATGATAGGCGTTCGCCAGTCGCTTTTCCCAATTCCGTTAATCATGTGAAAACACTGCTTCATCCTTGTTTCCTTTTCCACTGTAACCATTCGCCCTTCTTCAAAGTCTGTCGCTGTTGCCAGTTTCGATAATGCATCCGCGTGGCAATTCTCCTCCCTAGCAATCTGGGATATATCCACCTTTTTGAATTCCGATATAAGCAGTTTTTACCTCCTCAAAATAAGGGAGGAGTGACTCCTCCTTTACCTCAAAGCTTCCATTAACTTGGTTGACTACTATCGCCGAGTCTGAGAAGACTTTGATGTTAGTAACCCCCATACTCTTGGCGATTCGTAGACCAGCCTCTAATGCCCCATACTCAGCTGCATTGTTGGTTCGATTAGTTGCGAATCGCAATGCAACCTCGTGGAGGATCCCACCAGGAGACCTTAGGACTATCCCTGCGCCTGATCCTCCTTTACTCGAGGCCCCATCTGTAAATAACGTCCACTCATCGCCTTCCTCATTATCTTCTTGTACCGCCCCTTCGACGACAAAGTCCGCAAGGACTTGAGCCTTGATCGCCGTTCGCGGTTGGTACCGAATGTCATACTCGCTTAGCTCAATCGCCCACTTAGCTAATCGCCCTGCCATGCTCATAGATCTTAGCGCATTCTTAATCGGAAGATTCGTGAGCACATGTATTGTGTGCGCTTGAAAATATGGTCGCAACTTTCTGGCCGCACAGACCACAGCGTATGCCATTTTTTCTATCGCCGGGTATCTTGTTTCAGCATCGACCAAGGTTTTACTTGTATAAAAAATAGGGTGTTCGGCTTTGTCTTCTCTTCGAACTAAAACCGCACTAACTGCCTTTGGAGAGATCGCAATATAGAGAAATAAATCTTCATTCAACTTTGGGGATGCAAGTACAGGAGGTGTAATTAAAAACTGCTTCAGCTCTTCAAAAGCTTTGTTACATTTGTCATCCATGCAAACTTTGATGCATTCTTTAAAGTTGCAAAGAACGGAGCGCAGCGATCGGCGATCCTGGGAATGAATCGATTGATTGCCGTCAGTCTTCCGGATAGAACCTGAACCTCCTTCACAGTCTTTGGAGGGGCCATCGCTGTAATCGCCGCGATCTGCGCTGGATTAGCTTCAATTCCTCTCCTGGTTATGAGATATCCCAGGAACTTTCCTGATGTTGCCCCGAACACACACTTCAAAGGGTTTAACCTGAGCGAATACTCCTGCAGTGTATTGAAAGTTTCCTTAAGTCGCCGAGATGGTCATCAGATCTCTTACTTTTGACCAGCAGGTCATCCACATATGCCTCCAAGTTTCGGCTGAGCTGCTTGACGAAGACTTTGTCGATCATTCTTTGGTAAGTTGCGCCGGCATTCTTGAGCCCGAACGGCATTACTCGATAGCAGTAGTTCGCCGTGGGCGTCATGAAAGCCGTTTTCTCTTGATCTTGCCTGCTTAAAGGTATTTGATGATATCCTGAGAACATATCCAGAAAGGAAAAGCATTTCATTATTCGCGTTGCGTCTACCAGTTGCTCTATGTTGGGCAAGGGGTACGGATCCTTGGGGCAAGCATCGTTAAGGTTGGTGAAGTCGACACACATTCGCCATGCTCCTGACGATTTCTTGACAAGAACTACATTAGCCAACCACTCAGGGTACTGTACCTCTTTGATAAACCCTGCCTTCAAAAGTTTTTCCACTTCATTTGCCACCGCTTGCTGCCTTTCTCTGCAGATGTTCCGCCGCTTTTTGCTGGACTGGGCGACTCCCGGGTTCGATTCGCTAGAGAGTGTTTGATGATGTCTGGAGCAATTCCTGGCATGTCACTTGGTGACCATGCGAACAGGTGCGAGAACTCTTGGAGCAACTTGACCAACTCCTGTTTCTTGTTATCGCTCAGGTAGGATGAAACTCGAACTGTCTTACTTTCATCCTCTTTGAACAGTGGAATTGGGACGTCTGATTCTGCTGGAACGACTCTTTCTCCTTCGTTCTCCGCCCCAAGCTTATGGTGAGGCACGTGCTTTTAGTCGCCGCCCTGTAACATCTTCTGGCGATGTCCGGGTGTCCCCAGGCGAAACCTATTCCTTCGTTAGTAGCGAACTTAGTACTTGGTGCACTGGGGAGGAGATCGCCTGAAAGGCGGCGAGTGCAGGTCGCCCTAGGATCATGTTGTACGTGGATTGGCAATCCATGACATGGAAGTCGATGGATCGGGTGACCTGCAAGTCTCCATCCCCAATGGTTATTGCCATCGTGGCTATTCCTTTGATGGGAACTGTGTGTCCTGAAAATCCTGAGATGGTAGTTTTTGTCTGCCTGAGCAAGCTAGCTGGCAGGCTCATCTTTTTGTACAGCTCCCAGAAGATAATGTCCGCAGAGCTTCCTTCGTCAACCATCACTCGCTCCACTCGGCTATTGTGTGTGATTACTTGAATCACCATCGCCTCCAAACTTGGGCCTCCTACCCTGGCCATATCTTCTTCGAGAATCCCAACATTGGGCGACTGACTTGGTCTATCATCATCACCTCCTTTGTTTCCTCCTTTTTGATTTTCTTTGTTGGGCAACTCTCCCCACCGAAAATGGTTTGATAACGTGGTTTATCTCAGGCCGAGGCTTTTTCTTGCTATCTTCATTGTCCATAGGCTCCTTAAGTCGGGTGAAAACATCACCCTTCTTGTCTTGTGATCCTCCTTGTCCTCGGCGATCATCTTCTTGCGGCTTGTTTTTCCGCTTTGAGCTGACAATGAAATCCCTGAGACGTCCTTCGTTTATCCACCTTTCGATTTCATTTTCAATTCTCTGCAGTCTTCGGTGGTATGCCCATGAGAGTCATGGAAATCGCAAAACTTTTGGCGACTTCGCTGATCCGCCGAGGTGAACATTGGCCCCGGCCAGTTGATGGGGTGTCCTTTGTGCTGCATGTACAGCAGAATCTTCCTTCGTGACTCTGAGAGGGGTGTATAATCTGCCCTCTCCTCTTGATATCCTCTCTCCTGATAACCCCTACGCTCCCCTGGGTATCCTTTCTCTTGGTAACCGCCTTTGCTCCCCTGGGCGATATTTCCCGTACGGCCGTATCTCGGAGGGCTGCCCTTTGGCCTGCTTGTTCCCTGTGACGGGCTTTGTCTTCCATCTTCGCCGCTCCATGTAAAGGTTCTGCTAACTGTTCCTCAATCAAAATAATTTTGTGTACTCTGGTTTCCAAGTCGGACAGCGACTTCGGAGCCACCTGCAGCAGCGACTCCCGCAGCCTGCTGTTGTGAGTCGACTGGAACAAACTTGCCGCAGCGATTTCATGATCTACCCTCTTGATGGATTGGACGACCCCAGTCCATTCATCAAAGAACTCCTTCAGCGACTGGTTCGGCTTTTGCCTCAGGCTCACCAGCGCTTGCAACGGACCGTCCTTGTTTTCTTGCACTCATACTTCTTGAGAAGATCCTAGCAAAGCCTCCCACGACGTTATGATGCCCTCCGGTAGGTTCATGTACCACTCCCTGGCTCGCCCTCCTAATGTCGCCGGAAAAGCTCTGCAATACGCGGCGTCGCCGCCTGCTGCATTTGCATGGCGATCTGGAAGGCTTGCAAATGCTCGTCTGGGTCGCCAGTACCTACATACCTATCTAGTTGGGCGGAACCAACCCCTTTGTAGTGGCTCGGCGAGTATCGCCCTGGACAGAGGTTGGCGAACCGCCATCTGTGCAGGGGAGATTTGAGTAGCAGGGAGGAATTGCTGTAATGCTTCCAAAGGGAGTCCTGTGGCGACTGCCTGTCCTGAGTGTTGGTCTTGAGAGCTTTAGCTTGCTGAGCGATCACCATTTTCAACATCTGTGTGAGCTCAGCATTCTGTTGCTCAAGGGATCGAAATCGCTGCTCCAACAGCTCATAGGCATCGCCGGTTGGAATAGTACTCTGGGACCCGAGTCGCCCTCGAATTCGCGCTCCATATTTCTTGTGAGGTTTGGGTCTGCTCGAGAACCTGGGTTGACATACTTGACGGGCGTTACTCCATCTTCTCTTCGCCATCCTCGCCTATCAGAGTGGGGATCGCTGATGAAGCCATTCGCCTTGAAAAGTCGCCTGACCGTCCCCCTATCTGGCGCGCCAATTGTTCCAGCCTGGTCGCCTGGTCCAATAATGGAGGCCCAAGCTTGTTGGTCCTCGCGGAGTGTTGTACCTCGTAAGTAGCGTGAGGGGTAGTCAGTTCAAGGAAAAGGGGGAGGCGATCAGTTTAAGGAATGGGAGAGGAAGGAGAGTAACGTACCGCGGAGCGTTTGTCCCGCTGGGTAAAGGGTTGTCCCCTGGTTAATAGGGTGTACGGGGGTATTTATAGTACCCCTGCCTTGGTCGCCAAGGCTGAATCTTAGCCACTCGTTATAGCTTTCGTAGGATGCTGACACGTGTCGGCTCTGTCTTGGAAACCTAAGTGTCGCCGAGTAACCCTAGGAGGCCGCCGAGCTGGGCCGTCGCTTTGGGGCCTCACTCCATTTCCTGGGCCTGCCTGTTCGGCCCACCTGATTTACCGCCTGAGTCCGGACCCCCCTGCCCTAGCCGCTGTGTCGGGCTGCTATGTGGGTCGCCTCGTGGGCCGTCGTGTGGGCTTTTGGACTTCATCGGGCTGGGCCTATCACTACGAAAGTCCTAGTTGATACTCATTAATATATATTGAAAAATTTATGTATAAAAATATTATATTGTTATGCTTAGTTCATGGATTTTTGAAAAGAATAAATGGGTGATGTATAAAATATAACATAACATTTTTATATAGACAATATATATCAACTATAAATGAGATATTATAAAGTTAAAAAAATAACCATATATCATGATAACATTAATGCATCCATAAAAACATTGTCATCTCCGCCATCTAGTCATCTCAAATATTAAAACTCACTTATCTCTGTCATCACATAAACTCTTTCTTATGAAGTTCCAAACTTAGTCTGTAAGGTTTTCATATACACATCTAATTGTCATAACAACGACGAAGGAGGTGAAATCATTGGTCATGAAGCCGCTAAAGTTGGTATTGGATCATATAATTGTTGGAACTCTTAATTTAAATGGTTATCCCTAGAGATTTTTTTTGACAATTCCATGGAGATTGATCAATGAACCCATCCACCAATTACTGCAAATCCAATGGAGTCACTACAACATAACCTGGCTACGGAGGTAGATTCACAGAGGCAAATAATATATTTGCCTCTAACATACTTTTAAGAAACAAATACTATATGTGCCTCTATAGATGCAAATATCTGCATCTAATTGTATTTTCTTTATTTATTTTTAAGTTTAATAAATATTATTTTATAGTTTTAGAGGTAAATAATTTATAATTGCCTCTATAAGTTGTAGGATTAATTATTTTAGAGGCAGATAATTTATAACTGCCTCTATAAGTTATACGAAAAATTCCATTAGAGGCAGATAATTTATAACTGCCTCTATAAGTTATACGGAAAATTCCTTTAGTGGCGGATAATTTATAATTGCCTCTATAAGTCTTTTGTCTTATACAAAAACTCTTTAGAGGCTATTAATTTATAACTGCCTTTATAGGTTGTATGATTAATTTTTTTAGAAGCAGATAATTTATAATTACCTCTATATGTTGTATGATTAGCTTAGAGATATCTGGTTGTACGTTGATGTGGAGAATATCCAATCGAACATGTCAATCTTCAGATAACCTGGTGCAACAAATATGCACACCAAATTTTACTCACTAGAATGCTCTAGTGAGATATCATTTTTCCCAGAGGGTCTCTCTTCTTCTATTACTCAACTATTGTGTGTAAAAGCTATTTGAGATTTCGTTGTTTGGTTTGGAATGGTTTATGAATGAATTAAACTAATAATGCAATTAATACCAAGTAAAACAAGTAAACAAATTGGGGTTTCGGAGATAGACTAAGGCGGTTGTTCAGACTCGAATCCACGCCGGTTTAGGTGGATAATGCAATGCAAACTCAGTTTATCGGACTTCGATGACTCGACCACTTCCTAGTTTATCTCTACTCCGTGGTCAGGCCGTAGAGATTCTAAATTTTATCAAACCAACAAGCTCCTATGGGGCAAGCTAACTTGCAAATAATAAAGAACAGATCAAGAACAATGAAATGTCAAACGATCATGCAAAGAGATTAGGTCTTCCAATCCTATGGTCAAGCTATTGGCAGAACCTAACGACCTCTTAAACTCTAGAATGAATCGCGTTATGGTTCAGACCGTAAATCAAAGATGAAAAAAACCCTACGATATGGTCAATCAGTGATTTTAGAGCTTCAAATTAGGGTTTAGGAGAAATCGCATCTAATTCTGAGTAAACATCCGATTAACAAAAAACGGGTTAAACACCCGACATCATCTATACAAAATCCTCACTAACGCTTCATCTAATCTAAACAACCCTAAGAGTTTAGCTACCCATTTGCAACAGAAGAATTCAAAGATACCATGGAGAAGAAAACTGGAGAAGTACGCATCTTACTATGAGAAAACCTAATCCTGATGACTCTAAGAAAACTCCCGAGCGATCCTCGCTTTTTTCTCACTCAATCGTCACTTCAAAGCTCCAATATCCTCTCCGAGAGTGTCTATTTGTCGTCAAAATCAGAATGAATAATGAAGAGTGTGAAGAGTGAATTGTTTCCTCTCTAAATAGTCTAATATTCCCTCCAAATTCGTGGTCTCCCTCTTAATGAGATAATTTTCCATCATTAGAACTCTTTCCTACTTGGAAAAAGCCTATTTTTTTGCCCAGGGTGTGTCAGGAAGGCACATGGTGTCCAGAAGACACCACCAGCATGATTTTCCCCGAATTCAGCTCCCATTTGTCCCACTTGGTTCCTTCAATGACTTTCATGAACAAACTTGACCTGAAACATGTCAAAACACAAACCAAGCGTGAATCGGAACAACACGGTAACTCAATAACAATTATCATCAAATGAGTATAAATCACCTAAAATAGATGACAAAAAACCCTCAAGAATATGTTGCTTAATATGGAAACGAATGTGCATATATTTGCACGCATCATAACCCGATTCAGTTAAACTTGAGTTTTCCTCCAAGTCTGGGGTTGGCTCCCAACCAACCTCATACAACCCTGTCAAAAAAGTTAACCTTGCATTGGAGGAACAATGAGTCAACTCAATACATTGGTGAACCAAAATACAAATTCAACTTTTCTTCTCTAAGGAGAAGTTAGAATTTAAACTCAGAACCTCTAAGTATTAGAATTCAAACCTAGAACCTCTAAGTATGCGTTGCTACATAAGTCGACAACCTTAACCAACTGGGCTACGAGCCTTGAATTAGGTTAAATTCAATCCTCAACTACATGTGCTAGCACGAAGTGGTCAACTGCTAGTTAGGATACTAAAAAGTAGAAAATTTCAAAGAAATGAACCTAATACAAGAAATCATAAAGAAAAATATCAGGGGGTGTATTAGGGGGGAGCTGGGGAGACACTGTGCGCCCCTCCCCCGTCAAGTGTAAAATTATATGTAAAATTTTGTATTTTCAGAGTTTGGCGTCGGGGTATTTGAAGTTCGGCTCCCCCACTACGTTGTTTCGGTGAAGTATTGTCTTAAATGTTACCAAAAAAGTTAATCATAATTAACTTATAGTGTGTAATAATTACAATATTTGATCACAATTATCCAAATTTAATGAAAAAAATTGTCAGTGGCACATATAATTCTTTTTTACTACATAAGCAACCTATAATAAAAAACATTCTTGTGTACTTTTACTTAGGCATCGTTTTCCTCCAAGGAATTAAGTGCCGGAATTCATTGATTCCGGTGGAATGTTTAAATTCCTTGTTTTCCTATTCGAATTAGCACAGAATTTAATTCCGATTCCTAGCGAGATTCCAGATCTGTAAAGGAATTTAATTCCATTTCAAAATCAAAAGGAATTAACATTTTCCGCCGGAATCACAA
>CM068303.1:42707599-42764748 GCA_034768395.1 Linum lewisii | reverse complement strand
TGTTGGGCAACTCTCCCACCGAAAATGGTTTGATAAACGTGGTTTATCTCAGGCCGAGGCTTTTTCTTGCTATCTTCATTGTCCATAGGCTCCTTAAGTCGGGTGAAAACATCACCCTTCTTGTCTTGTGATCCTCCTTGTCCTCGGCGATCATCTTCTTGCGGCTTGTTTTTTCCGCTTTGAGCTGACAATGAAATCCTGAGACGTCCTTCGTTTATCCACCTTTCGATTTCATTTTCAATTCTCTGCAGTCTTCGGTGGTATGCCCATGAGAGTCATGGAAATCACAAAACTTTTGGCGACTTCGCTGATCCGCCGAGGGAACATTGGCCCCGGCCAGTTGATGGGGTGTCCTTTGTGCTGCATGTACAGCAGAATCTTCCTTCGTGACTCTGAGAGGGGTGTATAATCTGCCCTCTCCTCTTGATATCCTCTCTCCTGATAACCCTACGCTCCCCTGGGTATCCTTTCTCTTGGTAACGCCTTTGCTCCCTGGGCGATATTTCCCGTACGGCCGTATCTCGGAGGGCTGCCCTTTGGCCTGCTTGTTCCCTGTGACGGGCTTTTCTTCCATCTTCGCCGCTCCATGTAAAGGTTCTGCTAACTGTTCCTCAATCAAAATAATTTTGTGTACTCTGGTTTCCAAGTCGGACAGCGACTTCGGAGCCACCTGCAGCAGCGACTCCCGCAGCCTGCTGTTGTGAGTCGACTGGAACAAACTTGCCGCAGCGATTTCATGATCTACCCTCTTGATGGATTGGACGACCCCAGTCCATTCATCAAAGAACTCCTTCAGCGACTGGTTCGGCTTTTGCCTCAGGCTCACCAGCGCTTGCAACGGGACCGTCCTTGTTTTCTTGCACTCATACTTCTGTGAGAAGATCCTAGCAAAGCCCTCCCACGACGTTATGATGCCCTCCGGTAGGTTCATGTACCACTCCCTGGCTCGCCCTCCTAATGTCGCCGGAAAAGCTCTGCAATACGCGGCGTCGCCGGCCTGCTGCATTTGCATGGCGATCTGGAAGGCTTGCAAATGCTCGTCTGGGTCGCCAGTACCTACATACCTATCTAGGTTGGGCGGAACCAACCCCTTAGGTAGTGGCTCGGCGAGTATCGCCCTGGACAGAGGTTGGCGAACCGCCATCTGTGCAGGGAGATTTGAGTAGCAGGGAGGAATTGCTGTAATGCTTCCAAATGGGAGTCCTGTGGCGACTGCCTGTCCTGAGTGTTGGTCTTGAGAGCTTGAGCTTGCTGAGCGATCACCGTTTTCAACATCTGTGTGAGCTCAGCATTCTGTTGCTCAAGGGATCGAAATCGCTGCTCAACAGCTCATAGGCATCGCCGGTTGGAATAGTACTCTGGGACTCCGAGTCGCCCTCGAATTCGCGCTCCATATTTCTTGTGAGGTTTGGGTCTGCTCGAGAACCTGGGTTGACATACTTGACGGGCGTTACTCCATCTTCTCTTTCGCCATCCTCGCCTATCAGAGTGGGCATCGCTGATGAAGCCATTCGCCTTGAAAAGTCGCCTGACCGTCCCCCTATCTGGCGCGCCAATTGTTCCAGCCTGGTCGCCTGGTCCAATAATGGAGGCCCAAGCTTGTTGGTCCTCGCGGAGTGTTGTACCTCGTAAGTAGCGTGAGGGGTAGTCAGTTCAAGGAAAAGGGGGAGGCGATCAGTTTAAGGAATGGGAGAGGAAGGAGAGTAACGTACCGCGGAGCGTTTGTCCGCTGGGTAAAGGTGTTGTCCCCTGGTTAATAGGGTGTACGGGGGTATTTATAGTACCCCTGCCTTGGTCGCCAAGGCTGAATCTTAGCCACTCGTTTATAGCTTTCGTAGGATGCTGACACGTGTCGGCTCTGTCTTGGAAACCTAAGTGTCGCCGAGTAACCCTAGGAGGCCGCGAGCTGGGCCGTCGCTTTGGGCCTCACTCCATTTCCTGGGCCTGCCTGTTCGGCCCACCTGATTTACCGCCTGAGTCCGGACCCCCCTGCCCTAGCCGCTGTGTTCGGGCTGCTATGTGGGTCGCCTCGTGGGCCGTCGTGTGGGCTTTTGGACTTCATCGGGCTGGGCCTATCACTACGAAAGTCCTAGTTGATACTCATTAATATATATTGAAAAATTTATGTATAAAAATATTATATTGTTATGCTTAGTTCATGGGATTTTTGAAAAGAATAAATGGGTGATGTATAAAATATAACATAACATTTTTATATAGACAATATATATAACTATAAATGAGATATTATAAAGTTAAAAAAATAACCATATATCATGATAACATTAATGCATCCATAAAAACATTGTCATCTCCGCCATCTAGTCATCTCAAATATTAAAACTCACTTATCTCTGTCATCACATAAACTCTTTCTTATGAAGTTCCAAACTTAGTCTGTAAGGTTTTCATATACACATCTAATTGTCATAACAACGACGAAGGAGGTGAAATCATTGGTCATGAAGCCGCTAAAGTTGGTATTGGATCATATAATTGTTGGAACTCTTAATTTAAATGGTTATCCCTAGAGATTTTTTTTGACAATTCCATGGAGATTGATCAATGAACCCATCCACCAATTACTGCAAATCCAATGGAGTCACTACAACATAACCTGGCTACGGAGGTAGATTCACAGAGGCAAATAATATATTTGCCTCTAACATACTTTTAAGAAACAAATACTATATGTGCCTCTATAGATGCAAATATCTGCATCTAATTGTATTTTCTTTATTTATTTTTAAGTTTAATAAATATTATTTTATAGTTTTAGAGGTAAATAATTTATAATTGCCTCTATAAGTTGTAGGATTAATTATTTTAGAGGCAGATAATTTATAACTGCCTCTATAAGTTATACGAAAAATTCCATTAGAGGCAGATAATTTATAACTGCCTCTATAAGTTATACGGAAAATTCCTTTAGTGGCGGATAATTTATAATTGCCTCTATAAGTCTTTTGTCTTATACAAAAAACTCTTTTAGAGGCTATTAATTTATAACTGCCTTTATAGGTTGTATGATTAATTTTTTTAGAAGCAGATAATTTATAATTACCTCTATATGTTGTATGATTAGCTTAGAGATATCATGGTTGTACGTTGATGTGGAGAATATCCAATCGAACATGTCAATCTTCAGATAACCTGGTGCAACAAATATGCACACCAAATTTTACTCACTAGAATGCTCTAGTGAGATATCATTTTTCCCAGAGGGTCTCTCTTCTTCTATTACTCAACTATTGTGTGTAAAAGCTATTTGAGATTTCGTTGTTTGGTTTGGAATGGTTTATGAATGAATTAAACTAATAATGCAATTAATACCAAGTAAAACAAGTAAACAAATTGGGGTTTCGGAGATAGACTAAGGCGGTTGTTCAGACTCGAATCCACGCCGGTTTAGGTGGATAATGCAATGCAATCTCAGTTTATCGGACTTCGATGACTCGACACTTCCTAGTTTATCTCTACTCCGTGGTCAGGCCGTAGAGATTCTATTATATCAAACCAACAAGCTCCTATGGTCAAGCTAACTTGCAAATTATAAAGAACAGATCAAGAACAATGAAATGTCAAACGATCATGCAAAGAGATTAGGTCTTCCAATCCTATGGTCAAGCTATTGGCAGAACCTAACGACCTCTTAAACTCTAGAATGAATCGCGTTCATGGTCAGACCCGTGAAATCAAAGATGAAACAAAACCCTACGATATGGTCAATCAGTTGATTCTTAGAGCTTCAAATTAGGGTTTAGGAGAAATCGCATCTAAGTCTGAGTAAACATCGATTAACAAAAAACGGGTTAAACACCCGACATCATCTATACAAAATCCTCACTAACGCTTCATCTAATCTAAACAACCCTAAGAGTTTAGCTACCATTTGCAACAGAAGAATTCAAAGATACAATGGAGAAGAAAACTGGAGAAGTACGCATCTTACTATGAGAAAACCTAATCCTGATGACTCTAAGAAAACTCCCGAGCTGATCCTCGCTTTTTCTCACTCAATCGTCACTTCAAAGCTCCAATATCCTCTCCCGAGAGTGTCTGTTTGTCGTCAAAATCAGAATGAATAATGAAGAGTGTGAAGAGTGAATTGTTTCCTCTCTAAATAGTCTAATATTCCCTCCAAATTCGTGGTCCCCTCTTAATGAGATAATTTTCCATCATTAGAACTCTTTTCCTACTTGGAAAAAGCCTATTTTTTTGCCCAGGGTGTGTCAGGAAGGCACATGGTGTCCAGAAGACACCACCAGCATGATTTTCCCCGAATTCAGCTCCCATTTGTCCCACTTGGTTCCTTCAATGACTTTCATGAACAAACTTGACCTGAAACATGTCAAAAACACAAAACCAAGCGTGAATCGGAACAACACGGTAACTCAATAACAATTATCATCAAATGAGTAAAAATCACCTAAAATAGATGACAAATAACTCAAGAATATGTTGCTTAATATGGAAACGAATGTGCATATATTTGCACGCATCATAACCCGATTCAGTTAAACTTTGAGTTTTCTCCAAGTCTGGGGTTGGCTCCCAACCAACCTCATACAACCCTAGTCAAAAAAGTTAAACCTTGCATTGGAGGAACAATGAGTCAACTCAATACATTGGTGAACCAAAATACAAATTCCAACTTTTCTCTCTCTAAGGAGAAGTTAGAATTTAAACTCAGAACCTCTAAGTATTAGAATTCAAACCTAGAACCTCTAAGTATGCGTTGCTACATAAGTCGACAACCTTAACCAACTGGGCTACGAGCCTTGAATTAGGTTAAATTCAATCCCTCAACTACATGTGCTAGCACGAAGTGGTCAACTGCTAGTTAGGATACTTATAAGTATGAAAATTTCAAAGAAATGAACCTAATACAAGAAATCATAAAGAAAAATATCAGGGGCTGTATTAGGGGGGAGCTGGGGGAGACACTGCTGCGCCCCTCCCCGTCAAGTGTAAAATTATATGTAAAATTTTGTATTTTCAGAGTTTGGCGTCGGGGTATTTGAAGTTCGGCTCCCCCACTACGTTGTTTCGGTGAAGTATTGTCTTAAATGTTACAAAATAGTTAATCATAATTAACTTATAGTGTGTAATAATTACAATATTTGATCACAAATTATCCAAATTTAATGAAAAAAATTGTCAGTGGCACATATAATTCTTTTTTACTACATAAGCAACCTATAATCAAAAAACATTCTTGTGTACTTTTACTTAGGCATCGTTTTCCTCCAAGGAATTAAGTGCCGGAATTCATTGATTCCGGCGGAATGTTTAAATTCCTTGTTTTCCTATTCGAATTAGCAACAGGAATTTAATTCCGATTCCTAGCGAGATTCCAGATCTGTAAAGGAATTTAATTCCATTTCAAAATCAAAGGAATTAACATTTTCCGCCGGAATCACAACAATGCCCTCCATCTCAACACTCTCTCCTTCTTCCTCACAAGGTCACCGCTGAAACCAACTCCGGCGACCTAACCACCATCGCCGACGTTGCTGCCGATCAAGCCACCATTTAGATCCGATGGCCCCAACAAACAACGGCATCATTCCTCCTCCTTTCCCCACTGTCAGCCGTGCCAACCACCTCCGACAGCTCTGCCTCCCAGATCGGACCCCAGATCGGATCCGTTAACTTTATTATTTCCATCGCCGACCAGACGCCTTTAGATGGACCAAATGCCTCCAATTTCGGATCCTCCGCCGGCGAAGCAGGGAAGAAGTCGAAGTTTGTCAGGGAAGAAGTCGAAGTAGACGCCTCCGCCGACCCAGATCGGACCTAGATTTCCTTTGTTGTCTCTGTCGATCCAGATGCCTCCGTTAACCTAGAAGCCGAAGAAGAAGAAGTCAAAGTTTGTCTTGTTTGTCTGGGAAGAGTGAAAAATGGAAGAAGTCGAAGAAGAAAGGTAGTCATAGGATAGGGATAGTTATGTCATTTCACATTGAGTTAAGTTTTAATTCTAGAAGGCCTTTTTCGCAGGAAAACATGGAATTACTAACCGGAATCCTACTTAAATTCAATTCCGACGGAATGGTTAATTGCGGTGGAATTGTCCCATTAAGCAGGAAAACGTGGCCTTAGTATTAGATTCATAAAAAATATCTACTATTATTTAAATTTGAAATTTTTTTTGCCAATGACACCTCTTTTTGATTTACAATCATGCTCCCACGTGTACCAATCCTGGTTCCGCCCCTGAAAAATATATTATGTTACCAAAAAAAACCGAGGCACGAAAAAACATAGAAACAATATCTTCAAATTTAAACTACATTCATTACTCGTTTAATGAAAAGTTTCATTGCCAAGTCACACAAACTCACATTTTTGTACCATGTAGCATCTTATTTAGTTAATTTCCATACTTTCACTCAAATTTGTAACGATAAAAAAAACAAATCATTAATTTTTTTCCCACGTTTACATCAAATCTAATTGCAAATCTGGGTTCTTTTATAAATATCTATCGCTACCTAATGTTGTAATCACCAAAACCCAAAAAGAAAAGAAAAATTAAACAAAAACCATGGTGAGAACAAAGGGCAACATAAGCTCATTAGCGATGAAGTTGCTAGAAAAACAACTTTCAAGAAGAGGAAGAATGGATTGTTGAAGAAATTAGAGGAGATCACAACTCTTTGTGGGATAGCTACTTGTGCATTTATCATCCACAATTTTGGTGGAAAGGATAAAAAAGACCAGCTAGAGGCTTGGCTGTCTGAGTCTGAAGCAACCGACGTGTTGAAAAGGCAGAAAGAATTGCCTCAAAGAAAGCAAGAGAAGTATATGATGAACCACGAGACTATGTTGAGTGAAAGCTTGGAAAAGATGAAGAATGTGTTGAAGAATCAACAAGAGAAGAATCAATTGATGGAGATGGAGTTGCTACTCAAAGAGGACTTGCCAATGGCTCGAGGTGGAAATCTAGATTATGGTGCGAAAGGAAAACTGAATTATAAGCGCATAATTGTAAAGGATTTTATTAAGAAAGTTGCTGAGCGAATTGAGGATCTCGAAAGTGAAAATAAAAATAAGTAATAGATTTTTTTCCGTTTATCGTTGCTTGATGAAAAAGGTTGTAATAACCGCATAGTAATGATTGAAATAAGGAATAAACGGGTTGGTTACTTAAATTATCAATGAAGTTTGGCCAAATAACCCCGTGGTCATTAAACTTATAAAAAAATCCTAGTAATCACTGGACTTCAACAATTTAACCCAACTGTCACTGTTAGCTACAGACATCCATAATTCTGTTCATCCGTCTATGTGGACTTGCCAACCGGCGGTCGGCCACGTCATTATAGTTACCATGTCAGCTCTCTATTTACCCAAGATCAACACAAGCACCCGACCCAATTACCCACCCAAATCGATCCAACCCAACTCCCCACCCACTTCCACCGACAAATCCTCCCTGCCACCAATTCCTTCTCCCCTACCCCAACACCTTTTTCCACCACCAAACAGGCTCACCACCATCTCCACCGACAACAGTGCCCCACCACCTCTCTCACGCTGCCCCTCCTCCCCTCCTTATGCTTCCTTCGTCATCCTCCTTCTTCAGTTTCCCTCAAAGTTCGTGCCTTTCTCTGTTCTGGGTAGCTAACAGTTAATCAAATGGAGCCACAAAGAAGAAGAACATGGACCTACAAAATCATAAGCAATCCCATTTGAAAAACATTGAAAATCTGGAATCAAAAGGCAAAACACTATTCTTTCTTCAAAATCCCATCTCTATAACATCAAAATTCTCTCCAAAACAGAAACTTTGGCTCTACTAACAACTTGGACCTGCAAAATCACAAAGCAAATCCCATTTCAAGTAATAATGGGGTATTCGTGATGGGGAGTTACCAGTCGGTGTTCTATTTGGCGCAGTGCAAAGCCGATTTGATGGTGGGAAATTGCCTGAGCTGTGTGAAGAGCCCCATTGACACCGCGACGTGCGGTAGTGAATCAATCTCCCCGCAGGCGTACTTGAACAAGTGTTACATCAGCTACGCTTACTATCTATAATACCCATCCCGAATCGACTCGGGAAAACCCATGGTCAAACCGGTTATGACATCACAAGTGCTTCATCCTTAATACCAACGACGTTCTAGGAAAATTTGATGCTCGTTCAACTAGATGAATTTTTCTTGATTATTTAACATACGATAAAGCTTATCAGGTTTTTAATAAAAAGTCTCAAAAAGTGAAAGAATTCATTCACCTTATTTTTTTATGAAGAACCTTCTCCCTTCTCTTACCAAGATGAAGACGAAGACCTCAAATTTTTTTTTCAATCCTAGCTCCATCTCGCTACCATCTTCTCCTTCTCAGCTTGATGACAATCCAATTTTATCTAAGCCCTCTTCATATGTTTCTCCTAATACATCCGTGCATGAACCTCAAAACATTCTCAAAAGACAACCTCCTGATCAACTCATTGGATTAATTCATGACTGATTAATTACGAGATCAAAAGGAGGTCATGCAATCTGCTCATGATCCCTTCCGCCAAAACTTGAACCAAAAAATGTCAAGAAAGCCTTGACTGATTCAAATTGGGTCTCAGTAATGCAGGAAGAACTTCACCTATTTGAGAGACTAGCGTATGAGATCTTATTCCCGGACCTACATATAAGTCGATTATTGGTACCAAATGAGTATTTCATAACAAATCCAACGAGAACAGAAACAATACTCGAAAAAAAAGTAAGACTTGTTGCTCAAGGATACAATCAGGAAGAAGTAATTCACTTCAAAGAAACCTTTGACCCCGTGGCTAGGATCAAAACAATATGAATCCTTTGTGACTCCGCTTGTTTTAGAGGCTTCAAACTCCATCAGACGGATGCGAAGAGTTTTTTTTTAATGCATACTTAAAGAGGAAGTATATGTCCGTCAATGATGCACCCAAATATTGGTGTATTCAATCCCACATTAGACGACATATTCATTGTGTTTAATTGTGATTGGATGAGATATTGATGATTATTTGATTATTTTTCTCTTTTGTCATTGTTGGGTCATTTTACGTCGTTTTGTATGTTTTAATGTAATTCAGGATATATACGACGTTGGAAATGGAATTAAAGACGATGACACGAGTACAACTGTGTGAGTGAGGGCAGAAGAATAACGTGTGATGAGGCAAAGAATGGAAGTTATGGACCATTCATCCTATCATCATCATCCTAATTCCAACATCATCTTAATTCCATGATGGCCCATTAGCAAAGACGCTAAGTTTTGTAAAATGAGAAGTGGGGCCCAATCATTGGGGATTACGGGAAAAACAAAATAGGCCTGCAAGTTACAATGGATTGAGGGGAAATAAAGAAAAGGGGGATTTTTGGCAGTAGTCGGGGGAAATAGGAGACGAAAATGAAAGAAAGAAAAAAGGGGGAATGCAGCGTATGGACAGAACAACAAGGCGGGTGAAGGGATTTAATTCCCAGCTCAACAAAATGGAATTAATTGGGAAGAGCAGCTCTCTAATAGCAGAGGAATTAAGGCTAACCTTGATGAATCGGAGGTTTGCAGCTTTCTTTCTGATTAATCTCATGAGTAGCTAGGTTTTCTTTTCTTGCTTGGATTTTGTTGATTTCTTTGAGATTATGAATTGATACGTTGAATTGGATTGTGGATTAATGATGATTGATGATCTATTTTGTTATCTTGCCGCCCCGTTCTTAGACTTCCCTGTAATTCGAGGTTTTCTGCAGTTCTCCTGTTTTAGGTTTTTTGTTCAATTTGCTATTGGAATGTTGGTTGAATGCGAGTTAGGGTGTGTTGCAAGTGGTTCTTGGTTGTAGAGTCTACTGACCCAACCCTTAGAACCTGAAACTGATTGTCTTTCATGTCCTGCCAGTTCTGTAGCTGTATTTTCTCATAATTTCTTAAAGGATACAAACCCAAGCAAGACCTTTCCCCACCGTTGATCCTACTTGTTAATTTGTGTTTTTAGATATTAGTTAGTTTTTACAGTTTTCTAAATTAATCAAATCTTCGATCAAAACGATTTCGCTGACTAGCAGAACTAAACTGAGTAAGGTAGCTCAAGTAGACCCGTGGGAATACGACTCTGAGAACCCTCAGGTTTATTTGGTGTTGGGGCTTAAAAACCTCGTCATCAAATTGGAGCCGTTGCCGGGGACATTACTTGACTTCAGGAAAGGTTTAGGATTACTAGCTCAGTTTTTGCTTTCTTGTTTGTACATATTTGATCTTTTAGTTTGCTTTGTATCTCCATCTTGTTCATATTTTATTTTCTACTTCACCCCTTGTGTTGGTTGTCTGCTTGGATTTTTCTACTTTGTTTGCAGGACAGGGTATGGATATTGAAGCAAAACTTGCAGATATTCTTGGGGAGTTAGAAAATCATCATTCTCCATCGGTTCAAGCCTCTCCGCCAGCCTTTGTTGGTTCTTATGAAGAGTATAGTGGTGATTATGGTAACTCTGGCAGCTGGAGTATGCAGGATCCATGTTATTTAGACGAACAAGATCAGTCCTGCTATTATGAAGAACCTGGATCTTATGGCTCAACACACCAAGTTAGTCCTTCCACAATTGAGTTGATCAAGATGATTATTACTGGTGCAGCTGAAAATGCTTCTCTTAACGCTTCTCTCAAGAGAATGAGTAAGAACATGGATCTCATCATATCGAAGCTAAAAGAAGAAAATGATGATGTTCTTGGTTCTCAACAAGAAATTAGCGATCATCGTAATCAAGCCTCTCAGCCTGACAAACAAACATCAAGTGTTGAGGAGTTATTTAGTAGTTTGACAAAGGTGATTCAAACTAGATTTGACGCATTAGAGACCACTACCAATGCAAGATTTGATGCATTGGAGGCGTATGTGCGAAAGAAGAAAGAAGCATTGGAAGATGGGTTGCACAAGCAGAAAAGAGCAATTGAGTACTTGTCTAGCAAGGTGAAAGAGCTTAGTGATGGGTTGTGGGACTTGGAATTCAAGTTGACAGTGAAGACAGTTGAACAGCAGTGCAAGGAACTTCAAGAGGCTGAAGAGGGCATATCAGCATATTAAGAAGGAACTTCCTTTTTATCCAAGCTCGGACGACGATGAGTTTTTCAATCCTTTGATGGGTACGGTCATCACCACTCCTACCCCTCTGATTGAATTTGTGCCACTTCCTACATAAGAGATTAAAGCTGTTAGTGCTTCAACTAGTCAAAAAGTGAACTCCATGGTTTTTTCTTATGAGACGGCTACAGATGACTTTGAAAATATTAAGACAACAAAGCGGAAGCGCCTTAGTAGGAGAAAAAGGAAGCTGCGTCGCCAAGAGCTGATGATGGTTGAGCAAGCAAAGAACAAGGAAGAGTTACCTAAGCTTGACAACCAGATCAAGATTCATGCCTCTCCTATTGGTGTTATTCCATTCACTCATCCACAATGGGGAAGTATTCAAGTTCAATTCCCAGATCACCTCCACTTGAAGTATGGAGATGACATGAACTACAAGGAGCTGCTTGGATGGGACGGAGACTGCTAATTCTCCAGGTATCGTCTAGCTCAAAGACGTTAAAGAAAGAGCGCTTCATGGGAGGCAGCCTATGTCTGGAGTCTGTTTTGATTTTTGAGTCAGTTTTCTATGTGTTGTTTGTTCTTTTGTGTTTGTTCACTGTGTAGGTCGTCATCATTGGTGCTCACCTGGCCTCCTCACTCTCCCATTAGCCAATTCCAGGTACACTGTATCATCCCATTCTGTTTTGATCCATTGAGGACAATGTCCAGTTTAAGTGTGGGGTGGTTTCGTGACAATGCATGCATGTTGGTTAACTGAGTTCTTGTCGTTTAATGGGTGGTGATTGTGCTTTGTTTTTCACTCTTTCACTGCTTCCCATTCTCTTTTGCAAGTATCTCTTCGCATTGCTTAATATCTTCCTAAATTGCTTGCCTTCTTCCATATGGTGAGATTGATGTGGTGCTCTTTCTTGACCAAATGTGTGTGTGAGAACTCGTATTTTGACCATCTCCCGTACTTCTTGTTTGTAGTAGTCTAGGAACTTGTCCTTATTGGATTAGTGAACATGTGACTTGGTGTTGTGCAAGACTTGGTCTAATCTTTTACTCGAATTCGCTAGTTCTAATACCTTGATCGAGTCTAGATAAGGGATTTTTAAATATGTGCTTTAAATTAATGTCAATGAACCTAATCAGAGAAATCTGATCAAAATGTGTGGTTTGGTATTGAAGTTGGAGTCGATTCACGAGCTGGCATACATGCCCGCCCATTGCTTAGTCCCAAAGGGAAGTTTCAATGTGGCATTCTTCTTCTCAACCTACTCCCAATCGTGGTCAGGGTTTAGGATAACGCGGAATTCCAAAGGTTTCCGGCTGCTCCATACCTGACGTGCTCAACTGTACCGGCCACTAAAAAAAAAAGAAAAAAAAGTGAAAAGAAAAAAAGAGAAAAGAAGAAAAAGAAACAAAATTTTGGTTTTAATTTTTAATTCTTGTTCTCTTATCTAGCAAGAGTCGGGTTGCAGTCTAGAGTAAGTGTACCGAAAGTAAGTATTGTCTTGCCTTTACCAAGTCAGGTTGTTCACTAGCTCGATAAAGTCATGTTCCTCTTTTACTCTGGCAAAGGTTTGGTTTTAATTGTGTGGTCAATCGGGTAATCCTCTTGTTTGATAGAAGCACCATATACATCATTCTAGGACCCAAGAGGTTTTCGGTTTGCTAATTCAGGTTGGTGCAGAGTTGCGTTAGAGTTCTTGCTTGAGGACAAGCAAAAGTCTAAGTGTGGGGTGATTTGATGCACCCAAATATTGGTGTATTCATTAGACGACATATTCATTGTGTTTTAATTGTGATTGGATGAGATATTGATGATTATTTGATTATTTTTCTCTTTTGTCATTGTTGGGTCATTTTACGTCGTTTTGTATGTTTTAATGTAATTCAGGATATATACGACGTTGGAAATGGAATTAAAGACGATGACACGAGTACAACTGTGTGAGTGAGGGCAGAAGAATGGAAGTTATGGACCATTCATCCTATCATCATCATCTAATTCAACATCATCTTAATTCCATGATGGCCCATTAGCAAAGAAGCTAAGTTTTGTAAAATGAGAAGTGGGGCCCAATCATTGGAGATTACGGGAAAAACAAAATAGGCCTGCAAGTTATAATGGATTGAGGGGAAATAAAGAAAAGGGGGATTTTTGGCAGTAGTACGGGGGAAATAGGAGACGAAAATGAAAGAAAGAAAAAAGGGGGAATGCAGCGTATGGACAGAACAACAGAGGCGGTGAAGGGATTTAATTCCCAGCTCAACAACAAAATGGAATTAATTGGAAGAGCAGCTCTCTAATAGCAGAGGAATCAAGGCCAACCTTGATGAATCGGCGGTTTGCAGCTTTCTTTCTGATTAATCTCATGAGTAGCTAGGTTTTTTTTTCTTGCTTGGGTTTTGTTGATTTCTTTGAGATTATGAATTGATACGTTGAATTGGATTGTGGATTAATGATGATTGATGATCTATTTTGTTATCTTGCGCCCCGTTCTTAGACTTCCTGTAATTCGAGGTTTTCTGCAGTTCTCCTGTTTTAGGTTTTTTGTTCAATTTGCTATTGGATTGTTGTTGAATGCGAGTTAGGGTGTGTTGCAAGTGGTTCTTGGTTGTAGAGTCTACGACCCAACCCTTAGAACCTGAAACTGATTGTCATCCATGTCCTGCCAGTTCTGTAGCTGTATTTTCTCATAATTTCTTAGAAGGATACAAACCCAAGCAAGACCTTTCCCCACCGTTGATCCTACTTGATAATTTGTGTTTTTAGATATTAGTTAGTTTTTACAGTTTTCTAAATTAATCAAATCTTTGATCAAAACGATTTCGCTGACTAGCAGAACTAAACTGAGTAAGGTAGCTCAAGTAGACCCGTGAGAATACGACTCTGAGAACTCTCAGGTTTATTTGGTGTTGGGGCTTAAAAACCTCGTCAGCCAACCACCTGGGTTCGAAAATCACAGATTTCCAACTCATGTCTTCAAGCTAAAATGAGCTCTCTATGGTCTTTGTAAAAACCTCGTGCTTGGTATGACTGTAACATATCGTTATCAAATAATTCGATTGTTTTGTTAACTGGTTGAAAAAGGATTTGAATTAGTTGGAAAAGGGTTGGAATTGTTTGATTTCTAGAAATGTCGCAGTTTAGTAATTTGGGACTAACTCACTCGTTTGACGTCCAAATGATGCGCTGTCGGAACCTGTGGTTTCAAAACAAATATCTATGTAACGCCCATTACAAGCCATGCAACGGACGTTACACAAATGATGGAAACGGGTGTTGCAAATGTGAAACGACCGTTACCTAAATGTTGGCAGCGGACATTGCAAATATGCAACGACTGTTACACTGGACACGTAACGGGCGTTACATTTCTGTAACGGCTGTTACACCATTCAATATAAAAAGGTTTTTTTCGAGCAAAACCTCATAACTTAAAATCCTAATTTTTTTCTCCCAAACCCTTTTGACGAACGGTGAGAGTTTCAGAGGAGGAATCACGATATCTTGGGATAGGAGACTCAGATCATCGTGAGAGTTTGAGGGAAGCTTAAGGGATCGTTCTAAAGGATAGTCCAAGCTCAGATTCAGGTAACCTCTATCATTTTGGAGATTTCAGTCCTATCAGTCTAGGGTTCTACGATCGCAAGCAGTCGTATTCTTGCTAACCAGTTCGGTTCTAGTGTTTGTGTTTCTTGAAATCCCTTGTGCGAGGATGGTAGTACAGTTATGCAAGCTTAGAAAGCTTTGTTGGCTGGTTTCATATCCAAATTCAGCAAGGCATCAGGTGAGGGGTTTAATTCAGTTCTACTATGATCCATACACTAGGATGTAGTTGATTAATGATTGTCGGTATGAGCTACGGGTTGATGATTAATGGGCTAGGCTAATGGTTGTCGAGAACGGGTATTGGGATGATGCATGTAAGGTTTCTGGTTTTTAGGTTGATAAGGATATTGGAACTGACTGTTGGTATTGGTTAATGGCATTGTCTGCTGCTTTTGATTTCTAGCATTGTTTATTGTTCCGTATTACTGTATCCGGCAAAACTGTTAGAGACAGTCTTACTGGTTATTGTACGGTAGTGAGGATGTTCATTATGAACTTCATTGTTAATGGCTAACAAGCTAAGTAGCGGCAGAGTAATCTAAAGGTTGGAACTAGGTGAAAGTGCGGGTTTCCCATCATTGGATTGCGCAATCCCCTAGGAAATGTATAGTCTAAAGGGGTCTTAAGGACTATTTACAGGGCCTTCGTGGCACCGGGACGGTCATTAGACCTTACAGGCTTAAGGGATCCTTATGGATCGGGATAGGATTGCTTGTACTTCCAACCTAACTTTACTGGATGTTTTGGTATCGGTTACTGACTCTTGCTTCGAGTGTTCCAGTCATTGGTATTGGGAATTAAGGGATAAAACTATTATGTTCTAATTAATGGTTATAGGCTTTTACCCTTGGCTTTGAGCTAAGGCACTTCTCTTACAGTTTCTTACGGGTTCTTAGATTCTATTGGTTTAGAGTTCACTCAGTGTTTATCACTGACCCTCCTTTTGTTATTCTTTCTTGTCTTGTTTCTAGGTATGGTGAGGAGTCCATCTTGCCGATGAGAAGACTACGAGGATGAAGAGTTGACAACATGTCAAGCACTAGTAGGTGTTGTAGCACGAGTTCAAGACGACACTGATCCGTTTTGGTTTCAATCATGTATTTGTATTTGGGAACTATTGTACGAGATTTTCCCTTATTTATGTGAATTACAGGTTGCCCGGTTTATGGGTTGATCTTTGTACCTTATTGTTTAAAGGTTACCGGATTTCAAGAGTTGGTTTGTTTAATGGAGTTACATTGGTTATTCTTTATGAGTTATGAATGTTTTTCCTTTCATGTGTATGGATGTTTGCTTGGTTAGAGTCATAACACCCGAAGTAGCATTGCATGAGTTAAACCAGTGGTTTAACCGGGATCTTCTATTGTAGGATGTTACAATGACCGACTCGCAACCTTCCTCATTGACGATGGGGTTCATAGAGGACAAGTTGATACCACCCTATTCATAACAAACTCAAAATACGGACATCCTTGTTGTTCAAATCGACGTAGATGATATTGTATTTGGTTCTACAAATACACATCTTCGGGAGAAATTTTGTTCTTTAATGACAACAACATTTGAAATGAGTATAATGGTGGAATTGATATTTTTTCTTGGCTTGCAATTCTGTCAAACCGCAAAATGTGTCTTCATTCATCAAAGCAAGTATGTGCCTTCAATGCTTGCAAATTTTCAAATGGTCAATCTAAAACCTTGTGCCATTCATATGCCCACAAACTTGAAGATTGAAGTTGATGCCTCAGACACTCCTGTTGATAAAAAGAAATACAAAGGAATGATTGGTTCACTCTTGTATTTAACTGCTAGCCAACCAGACATCTAGTTTAGTGTATGCCTCTATCCACGGTTCCATACATCTCCTAAAGAAAGTCATTTCTCAGCGGCCAAACATATTTTTTATTACTTGTCTGGTACAAGCTCTTTTGGCATTTGGTACCTTGTCTGAGACTCACTTCACCTTATTGGTTATAGTGACTCTGATTTTGTTGGTAGTATTAAAGATTGCAAGAGCACGTCTGACACATACCAACTGCTTAGCCGATGTCTTATGTGTCTTGGTCTAGTAAGAAGCAGAGTACAATGACCCTTTCAGTAGCTGAGGCAGAATATGTGATTGTCAGGCACTGTTGCACACATGTGCTATGGCATGTGCTATGGATTAAATAATAGTTACCTGATTATCAAGTTTCTCTCTTGCACCACAATCCTTTGTGGAAATACAAGTGCTATCTCAATGTACAAAAATCTGGTCCATTCATGAATCAACTATATTGAAATAAAATTTTACTTCTTACGAGAGCTCGCTCAAGATATTATCATATAATTGGACTTTATTCCCTCCCATGAGCAACTCACATATCTCTTTACCAAACCCCTCAAAGCTTTAATATATCAGGCCCATTAAGGGCCCCAAATTTATGAAGACGGATTAGGGTTGCACAACTCTACCTCATCATAGTATATAAGCTTTTTCCCTATAATAGAACAATAACTCTTCCCTTGCACTCTTCTTCTTCCTCTCTGAAATCAGAATACAACAATCTCTTCTTCTCCGTGGATTAGCTAACATTACGTTAGTGAACCACGTTATATCTGTGTTTCATCTCTGCTTTTCTTCTCGTTATCTACTCGCTCTCAATCGTTAACATGGTATCAGAGCCTCACAATCAATCATATTCTGAATCTATCAATGTTCGTTTCGATGGAAACAATTATGCTTATTGGGCATACTCCTTCCGCACCTTCATCAAAGGCAAAGGACTTCTGGGTTATCTTGATGGATCACGTCCTCTTCCTACAGCTTCCTCCGTTAGTGAGGTGACTCCGAAACCTACCGATTCTGAATCTGAACTGGGAAAATCAGCAACCTCAGTCCCTTCTTCATCAGCTAACTTGGACGAGCTGACCGCTTCTTGGGAAATGGCCGATGCTCGGGTTCTCTCATATATCCTCGGTTCAGTGGATTCATCTATTGCACTATCTCTGCATTCATTTCCCACATCAGCTGTTGTCTGGTTACATCTACAGGCTACCTATTCTCACGTAAGTGCGTCAAGACTCTTTGATCTTGAGTTTGCGTTGGCTAACCTCTCTCAAGGTGAGCTAGATGTCAATCATTACTATCTGGCAGCGGACAATCTCTGGACTGAAATTGATTTGCTCTCTACATCTATGCTATCTACTGCTGCCAACCTTGAGATTCAAGCCGAGCGTCGCCGTGCTCGCTCATTCCAATTCTAAATGAGACTACGACCAGAATTTGAACAAGCTAGGTCACAGTTAATATCATCTAATAAGACTGAGATGTCGGAGGTGAATTGGTTCGTGCAGAGACACGCTTGCGGACTCAGGCTCAACTCGATAGCTCTTCGATTACAGCCACTCCTGGTACCATGTTTGCAGCTGGCAAGTCACGACCACAATTTTTCCCTTCCAACTCAAGAGCTCAGAATACTAGCAATGGGTAGAATCTGCCATCACTCACTGTAAATAAAAGCCCTAGCGAGATCCGTTGTCACCATTGCCAGGAGTTTGGGCATTACATATCACATTGCCGCAAACGCAATATTTGTACTTACTGCAAAAAATCTGGTCATCTCATACCCGATTGTCGACTCCGTCTTAAAAATAATGCTCGCACGGGTCGTAGCTCTTCGGGTTCGGGTTACATGGTTCTTGACTCAGCAACAAGTTCCAGTGGAGCTTCTGATGTAGGTTCTGTTTCGTCTTCAAACTTCCTAAATGAAGGTTCAAGCGGCTCTCACTCGGGTACTTCCTCAGGCCCTGAATTCAGCCTTTGCCTCTGTTGGCATCTCAGCTAATGACCATAAATGGTTTCTCGACTCCGCTTCATTTAATCACATGATTGGAAACTTGGATTTATTTTCCTCTGATTATAAGCCTGTTATGAACCAACAAGTTGAAGTGGCAAGTGGTCAGAAACTTTCCATTCATGGAATTGGCACGGTGGCGACACCTCGCCTTGTTTTACCCAATACTCTTCATGTTCGAGCTTTAGTTCCCAATCTGATTTCTGTGGGTCAACTAACGGAGAATGGTTGTCTTGTCTCTTTTGGCATTGATGGTTGTGTGATACAGGATCGTCAGACCAAGAGACGATCGGAACGGGAAGTAAACAAGGGCGTACATTTCTCTTGGATCGGTTGGTGGCGCCACCTATGAACAATGTTACTGCTTTTTCTGCTTCTCCTCGTTTATGTTGCTCTATTGTTCTTAACTCTAATAGTTTGTGGTCATTGTAGCATTCTCGTTGGGTCATCCTCATTCAGCTAGACTTATGGATATGTTTCAGAAAAATAAGTTACCAGTTCGTTTTCAAACTAAGGATTTTGTGGTTCCAGAGTGTGTGAATTGTATTGAAGCCAAAACTATTGCTCATACATTTCATTCAAGTACTACTACTATTTCTGATATGTTTGATCTTGTGCATATCGACTTATGGGGACCTTGTTCAACCACATCTCGGCTTGGCTTTCACTATTTTGCCCTATTCATTGATCACAAGACTCGGTTTACTTGGGTGTATTTTCTGCGACTGAGATCCGAACTCACGAATGCTCTTCAGGACTTTGTGGCAATGATTCAAACTCAGTTTCATAAAACCATTAAGATGGTTAGATCTGATCCGGGTGGTGAGTTCACGTCTACAGTTCTTCATGAGTTTTATCGTCATAATGGCATTCTATTTCAGCAATCTTGTCTGGGTCTCAGAATAGAATGGCCTTGTTGAACGTAAACATCGCCACATTCTTGATCTCACTCGAGCTCTTCTTATACAATCTCGTGTTCCGGCTCAATTCTGGGTTGAAGCCATACGCACGGTAGTATATCTTGTGAATCGGCAGCCTACCTTAGTTCTTGGAAATTTATCTCCATTTGAGGTATTATATTCTCGCTCTCCTGACTATTCCCGACTTAGGGTTTTTGGTTGCACGTGCTTTGTCCTCTTACCAAAAAAGGATCGCACTAAATTATCTCCTAAGACAGTTCGGTGTGTCTTCTTGGGATATACCGACCATCACAAAGGCTATCTATGTTATGATCTACAACAACGACGTATATACACTGCCACTCATGTAGTGTTCCAAGAATTAGCCTTTCACTACCACACCACTGCATCCTCATCTCATACCACCACTGCCCCACTCCAATTGCCTCACTTTTATGACCTAACCCCACCATATAATCATACCTTCACTCCTACACCTTCCTCCCACCAATCTCCATCAACATCAACTATTAACCCATCTTCTCATGCTTCTACGTCCACTTCCTCCCATACTTACACTCCCACATCTAACCCACCAACTCCAGTACCATACATTGACTCCTCTGCCTCCTCCCTAGACGTACACTCTCTAACACCAACTACTATCCCAAACCAACCTATAACTCGTCGATCCACTCGTACCACCCAAGGCAACCTCCCTCCTCGTTATACCGATTATATCACCTATGCTACCTCCGGGGTTCCCATTCCCCAAACTTACCACCATGCTAAGGATGACCCCCATTGGCAACAGCCATGCAAGTTGAACTCGACGCTCTTCACGATAACCACACATGGGATTTAGTCACACGTCCAACGACAGCTCCAGTCATTGGTTCCCGTTGGGTGTTTACCGCGAAATTTCATCCTGATGGGTCTCTGGAACAATATAAAGCATGACTTGTTGCTCAAGGTTTTCGTCAGGAATATGGGATCGATTACAATGAAACATTTGCACCGGTGGCCAAAATGCAGACAATTCGAGTTTTATTGGCCCAAGCAGCTCAAGGGCGTGGCCTCTCTATCAACTCGATGTCAAAAATGCCTTTCTCCATGGCACTTTGAAGGAAACTGTTTATATGGAGTGCCCTCCCAGTTATTCTCGTTCCACTCCTGGTCAGGTTTGTCTTCTCCGACGCTCTCTTTATGGGTTGAAACAAGCACCTCGTGCGTGGTTTGAAACTTTTCAGTCCCTCATTCTTCGTTCGGGTTTTAGTCAGAGCCAGAATGATCCCTCTTTGTTCACTAAGCAAACTGCGGTTGGGATAACCGTTCTTCTAATCTATGTCGACGACATGATTCTTACGGGTAGTGATGCATCTGGAATTGAGGATATCCGCAAGGTGATGAGTGATCATTTCAAGCTCAAAGAACTTGGTGCTTTATCATATTTTTTAGGCATACAGGTTTGTCGCTCCTCTACTGACATATTTATTCATCAAGAAAAGTATGTGGCTGATCTGTTAACCTCGGCTAAGATGGACACTTGTCGTCCGTGTCCTACACCTATGGAGGCCAACCTAAAGCTTCGACGGGAAGAGGGTGAATTGATTTCCAATCCTACTCTTTTTTGGAGAATTGTTGGCAGTTTGATTTATCTCGCAGCCACTCGTCCGGATATTGCATATTCAGTTCAAGTTGTCAGCCAGTACATGACGTCTCCACGGATACCTCATCTTGATGCTGTCTTACTGATCCTTCGGTACTTGAATGGTACTCGTTCCTCTGGTATATTTTTCCCGACAAGCGGGTCACAACAGCTCTCGGCTTTTGCAGATGCGGACTATGTGGGGTGCATGGACACTCGTCGATCCACATCTGGTTGGTGTGTTAAGTTTGGTGATTCCTTCATTTCTTGGCGTTGTAAGAAACAAGATAAAGTATCTAAATCCTCCACGGAAGCTGAGTACCGGTCCATGTCTGAAGTCTGTTCCGAGGTAGTCTGGTTGCGGCGCCTCCTTCTCGACCTTGGTGTGCAGGTTCAAGAGTCGGTTCAGTTATTTGCTGACAACACTAGTGCAATTCAAACTGCTACGAATTCGGTCCTTCATGATCGTACGAAGCACATCGAGACACATATTCATTACATTCGAGATCTTGTGAATTCTGGGGATATCCACTTATTTTACTTGTCTTCTGAAGACCAGATTGCCGACCTTCTCACCAAAGTTGTTCCTACGAGTCGTCATTGGTTTCTATCGAGCAAATTGATGTTGCGTGATCATCATCAATTTGAGGGGGGGCTGTTAATATATCAGGCCCATTAAGGGCCCCAAATTTATGAAGACGGATTAGGGTTGCACAACTCTACCTCATCATAGTATATAAGCTTTTTCCCTGTAATAGAACAATAACTCTTCCCCTGCACTCTTCTTCTTCCTCTCTGAAATCAGAATACAACAATCTCTTCTTCTCCGTGGATTAGCTAACATTACGTTAGTGAACCACGTTATATCTGTGTTTCGTCTCTGCTTTTCTTCTCGTTATCTACTCGTTCTCAATCGTTAACACAAAGAGGATTGATTTACAAACTAATCTTGGTATGATTATCGATAGTGATTTGACTTCTCTCTAACAATCATTCACTTACTTTTATTCACACTTTCAACTTCTTCTTTTTTGTCATAATCCTTTATTGTTGCGCTTTCCCTTCCTGTTCCTCCCTTCTTTCCTTTCTCTACCTCCTCTTCTCTCTCTATTTATCAAGTTTCCTTCTCCCAATTTCACAAACTCTACTTCCTTCATCTTCCTCTCTTTATTTTGGTTTCTCTCTACTCCCCACAATGACCTCTCATCTCCTCACTGCACCATACATCAGTGACATGTACTGAAGCCTTCTCATCATCTATGCTTTGTGGATGACTTCCATCATCGGAAAGCTGTTCCTAACAAAAGAGGCTTTCACAAGTATGACCTTTACCCATCCACTCTCATCCATCATCTGGGATGGTCCCCATTGGTCTTCCACAAAATAGGGGGAGTTTGCATGGAAGTCGTCCAATGGTTTTACTGCAACCTTTAATTATCTCGATTAACCCTCTCCGAGCACAAACTGTTGCCTTTGCCTCTTTGGTCGACTGATCACTGTCGCTCATGAACTCCTTGAGGCAGCTTTTAGAATTCCAGTGCAAAGACTCACCTTGAGCCATGTGGATGAAATCAGGGACATTGGATTCAATGCAGACGTCACAACTCTTGATCTATGCTTTACTGCCCCAATTGATCCTGCTCGCATCAAGGTGGCATGTATACCCTTTGATCTTCAATTGTTGCATTGGTTTATCACTTGTATGTTCACCTCTCAAACTATGAACAATCATCTTGTTTTGCCTCTTCATACATGGATACTCACCAATGTTGTTAATTATCCTGCGTTGATTTTACCTCATCTTGTTCTCCCACATATGTTCATTGTTGCCTACAGTGGGTTTGTTGGTGGTATGCCATATGCTTAATTGAAAACATGGAATAGGGTTCTTTAATTTCATATGTTTCATGATTCTATAAGTTAAATTCCAATACTTTAACTAATTATATCGCTATAGTTTGATATGTCTCAATTACAAAAAATTTCAGTATGACTTAATTATATTTATTTTTTATAAATAATTAAAGTGATCCGACTTCGAAATGTTAATAGTTTAACTCCGGATGGTGGAGGGTGACAAAACTTTAATTATGTCTAGGTGACATAATCCATAAGGACTCTTAGATCTCCTTACAACACATCCAATGGTGGATGAATTATATGAATAAAATAATGAGATCCCCTTATTTATTACCCCAAAATAAATGTAATTATTACCAATATTCCGGTAGCGCAGTGGGTGACAAATAAGGGACTTTGTATCCTATACAAAGTCCCGTCCCAGCCGTCAGATCTCCTTCATTCTAATCTAACGGATGAAAATTACTAGTATTAAAGAGGGGCGAAATTACTGTTTTGGTAATTTATTTTTGCCATTCGGCCCCACTATCTAGGTAAAAAAAAGAGCGCGGCCCCCCCAATTCTCTCAACCTGAACCACACAATCCCTATCCGCGAAATCTTCCCGGCGGCCACTTCTCCAGGCGATTTCCTCTCTCCAAACGGCGCGTCTTTCCGGTCAGGAGGCTGGTCGCGTGTTGCGGCTGTCGGCGGCGGAACGATATCATTGGCGGCGCCATCTTTCTGGTTTGACGGCGACGACTTCTCTGCATCTCAATCTCTCCCTGTGGTATATGACGGCAACGACGTGTCTGCATCTCCATCTTCGTCCGTAGGTAAGAAAAATGGCTATGGGTTTTGGGCGGTGAACGTCATGTGTATTCTTGATTATGATTTCTAGGGTTCATCTTAACTTTCGATTCTCACTTTTAGGTTTCGATAACTGCCACATTCAAGGTCACCTATTTTCTAAGATTCACAAGGATTCCCTAATCCCAATTGTTTTTGTGTTGTGTTCCTGAAAAAGACACGATTTTAACAAGCTTGTGATGCATATTGGGTTTCAATATTTAGTACTTGTATGTATTCAGTACTAGTTTTGCGATGAATACTAAATGTGTTTGTATTAATTGGAATTGTTGTGTCATCGTAGGTAATCAACGATTCCACCATCCGCCGGACTCCGATTTTGACTTCCTTCGCTGCCGGTAAGCCTAGATTCGCAGCCTTTTTAATTTTCTACCTTGCATGTCACTTTAAAAAGATGACCCTATCTCTGATTTCGCAGACTAAAAAAACAGCGTAGAACGAAGCTCTAATTCAGTCAACGGAGAAGGGTTTAAAGCCGAGACAGGGATTTCGGATTTAATAGGACTTCGCTTGTTTTTGGTTTGCAATCCAGGTCAGTCATTGTTGTTTTTTAATGATTGTGGTGGTTTGTAGCTCAATTATGTTCTACGATTCCCTAATATATAGTCAAATACATGTAGCTGAATTATACTAGTATGCTCATTGTACTATAATTTTTTATTACGGTTTGCAAAGCGATGATTTGGTTCAAAAGTTTTTTGATTTCAATGATACTCAAATCACAATATACATTGTTCACTCACGAATGCATGAATTCAGTTTTCCTGGTAGTTAACCCTCATTCTGGTTAAGTCATTTCAAGTATTCTTACTTTCTTAGAAAGGAAATAGATAGTTAGAGTTGATGTGATGCCAAATACTTGTTTGATCACTATACTAGTATGCGTCTGTTCTCATTGTTCAAAGTGCCTGCTTCTGAATTTCTTTTTTATCACGCATACGTTTGGACATTAGTACTAGTAAATCTGTTGTACTAGTATCTGCCATGAACTAGTATGTATTGAAATATATGGTTAATGATTTATGATGATTTGATGTTGTTACACAGAGTTGAAGTGGGGGTGATTTTTCACAAACATCAGTACAAATGGAGGAGCAGCCAGCAAACTCTAGGTAATATGGTAATTATGTTTAATGTTAGTGAGTTTGAACCCTATTGTACATTCCACTCCCGAATATAACAAACCTTTTACTTGATAATTCTGACTACAGGGGTGACGGGGAAATCACTTGTAGGTGTAGCCCCAATAGAATCACTGAGCTAGTTGCAATGAGTTATGAGGAGAAGATTACCAGAATCAGCGAGTTGGGGTTTGGAGGCACCACAAGAATTCAAATTACGCGGCTGCCAATAGAGATGAGGAAGTGGGTTTTGGCAATATACGACACGAGTTCTCAGTCATTCAGAGTTCGACCGGATATGACACTGAAGATAACTGAAGAAGATGTGCGTAAGGTGTACGATCTGCCGAGGGGTGCAACAGCGATAAATCTTGACAAGACATCGAGGCACGATATGGATTCCATGGTTAGGGAGTGCGGACTTAAATATGCCAAGGCGACCAAGAATGAGAGGGTGGAGCTTAAAGATTTGAAGGATCGCATGGACGTTTAGATCTAAAATAACGCCTCATCTGGGGGGATCAGGTCGTGGGTGTGCTTGAACTCCCACAAACTAATCATGAAACTTCCTTTACTCTCGACAAACTTCACTCTCATCTCTGCCTTGCACCCACATCTGGTCTCATCACGCACTTTGGTTCTGTCTGTTTGATCAAATTTCCCTTTATTCTTCGGATCACGCTCACTGTCCTTCCGGAAACCTGACAAGGAGCAATGGAAGTAGACGTAGTTGACTTCATCTACTTTGTGGCCTTTGCTGTTTACCTTGTTCGACGACCGCTTTCTGGTTTCAAACCCAATGCTATGAGCATAGTCTTTATAAAAGGCATAGGCATCATCAATAGAATCGAACTCCATGACTTTATAGTCAAAGTCAACTTCAGGTACATCTACAAATCGGGAACAAGAAACGAATTAGTTAGATATCACAACAAAAAGTAACCAACATGCGTAATATATATCATTCAGACAACAGGAACAGGAAAACTAGAACGTAAAGCATACTAGTACAGCAAGCATACTAGTATGTAACGAACAACCGTCTACTTAAAAAAACCTTAACGAAAATAAACTCAACACTAGCCAGCCGCATCAATATTAATGAAAATAATCTTCCCTCAAAAACTGAACAACATAACCGAAACTCACAAACTGAACAGGAAAAATAATTTTGGTTTGATTGGATAGAAAACATACCGTAGCCACGTATGGTTCCTGGTTCATCTGACGTCGGGATTGCATCCTGATCTGGTTCAGATGTGGCATCAACATCGGGGGAATGATCAATCGGTGAATTATTTAGATCAAACAGAGGTGCGGAAGAAGGTTTGTTTACTTGGGAACTCGAACCGGGTTCATCCATTATAAAACGAGAACTTGAACTTGGGTATGGATTTTAATGATTATGGACTGATTTGTTCAAAAGAATGATAGGGAAGTTTTCTTTATAATGGCGTGTACAGCATATGAAGAAGAATATTAGGATTACCTAAAATTGTTAACAAAATATATTCAAGCAAATATTGAGGAGGAGATAATTGATCAAATCATTATAATAATGGAAAAAATTAAAATCTGGGCGGGGCGGCGGAAATTTTGGGTTGCAGCGGGTTTTTTTTTTAATTAATGGTATTAATTAAATAATATTATTAAATTCAATTAAACAATTAATTAAAAAATGGATAGGAGATCAAGGGCCCAGATTGAACTTTGTATAGGTGACAAAGTTTAGACTTTGTCACCAAAAAAAATCCCCAATATTCCATATAATAACCTACCTTTACCAATTTACTAGCTTTTATTACCATTGAACCAAAAAAAGTAACTGCAGCCTCTTTCCTGATTCTTGTCTTCGTCAATTTTTTTCCTCTGCTGGTATTCGCCGATCGGCCGCCAGTTGAAGGAGTATTCTCCGTCGACGAATCCGACAACTCACTCCATTCATTCAGGTAAGCACTCCCGGAAGCCATCCCGACTGGCGTTTCATCACTACTCTTTTCGATTGTTGATTGTGTTCCCTTTGTTAGGTAAATCCGCCGTCGGCTCGAGAATCACGAAGAACCCATACCCAGGTTCGGATAATAGTATTGGTTGGATACTATTATTAGTATTGGTTGGATACTATTATTAGCTTAGAAATAATAGTATTGGCTGGATACTATTATTAGCTTCATACCGTGTCCTTGCATAATTTCGAGATTGCCTGAAGATGATACATTATTCTCAGTCGTTTCTGAATCATTTTCGTCGATTTGATCATCGGGTATGAGATTAAGATCAAAACCTCCGCTCTTAGGCTGCTGGTTGGCCTCGTCGATTACAACATGAGACTCCATGAGACAAGCAAACAGCGCGGGCTAGGAAAATGTGATTATGAACTGAATAATGAAAAAAAGGAAGCATGAGAGAGGTTATATCTCGAATTTGACTGAGAATAATATTAGTGATAATTTGGTAACTGATATAAATGATTGATTGCAAAGAATAAGTATAAAATATCCTAATATAAATGCAGCCCCTAATAAATCAAAGCAAATAAATGCAATTAATTCCAAATCATTCCATATCTTAATCCATCCAAGATCCTGCGGCTGTGGGTTGATTTTGTTCAAGTGACATAATTGAAATGATGTCACCATCCTTTGGCCGGTTTAACTCCGTTAAACCATTAAACCCTGAACTTTTAGTCTCGCCAGATCAATCTCCGCCCGATTTGAAAACCTTGATAATATGAAGTTATATTTTGAAGAAATTGCATCTCTTTGCACACAGACCAAACATAAGGCATATCAAAACTATCTACCAAAGTAAATAAGTAATATTACTTTCTAGGCTCTAAGAACTAAGATAGGCCCAAAGCTTTGATTATACACTATGAATTGGTAAATCGTCAAACCCAAATTTGTTGAATCCAATCCAAAAGGCATCACCAATGAACGAATCTATTGAAAGGGTTGTACTCATAATTCAATCCTTCTCTTTTTAATGTTGGCCTAAATTAAAAAGAAAGCATTACAGTATTAAACCCTCACAAATCAATGACAATGCATTAACCAAATGTGGTACACGCTCGCTATCTTATTTCACTTCAAAGTACTACTTTAGGGGGGTAAAAATTACCCTAAACCACATAAGTCCAACTTCAATTTGGATTAACAGTATAAGCAAGATGAGTCAAAATTCGATCAGCATTGAACCCATTAAAGTTTGACCCGGCAGCCGCCGTATAGGCCCCCATGTCCGGAAATACAAGCCAGTCATTGACCTTAAGCTCCGGCAGCTGCCGCCCAGTGAACACCGTGTCAAGGGCGTCGCACGTGGGTCCGAACACCGTCGAGCTGTACGTGGCCGCCACTTCACACGTGGGGTCCGCAGGGTTTGAAATTAACGCCAAAGGCGCGCACCTAACGGTCGCATGGTCATAAAGAATGCAATTCATTGAGCCGTAAAGTCCGTCGTTGATCCAATATTCCCTTTCCCCTCCCCGCACGCGCTTCCCGATAATCGTGGCGGCTAAAGTGAAAGCCGACTCCGAAAGGAACCGACCCGGCTCGCTTATCACCTTCAAACCCGGCTCATCTGAGAAATAGTCATTTAGCGCGGCTCGGATTTCCGAAGCCGCATCTTCGAATTGCGAGCCGGAGGTGAAGCCTCCCCCGATGTCAAGCATGTTCATTCGCGGCAAGCCGAGCCGGGTGGCCGTATCGAATACAGATCTAGCCGCCGCTATAGCTCCTCGGTAGGCGCCAGATTCGGTGGCTCCGCTCCCGATGTGGAACGAAGCGCCGACGACTGGAAGCCGGAGATCCTGAGCCGATATGAGTAGAGGTTCGATTTCGTCTTCGAGCGCTCCGTACTTTGGCCCCAAGGGACACCTCGCCCCACCGTCCTCGGGCGGCTTGATACGGATCAGCAAGGCGCACTTCGGGTGGAGCCGGCTCAGCTTCTCGAGTTCGTCGACCGAATCGAATGTGGTGAGGTTGACACCGGCGGCGGCGGCGTACTTGATGTGAGATTCGGGCTTGCAAGGGTTGGCGAACACGATTTTGTCAGGAGAAACGCCGACGGCCAACACGGATTCGATCTCGGCTCGGCTGGCGCAGTCGAAGCTGGCGCCGAGGTGGGCGAGGGTGCCGAGGAGGGCCTTATCGGGATTGCACTTGACGGCGTAGAAAGGATGGACCATAGGAAGGGATTTTGACCAGGCGTCCATGAGAGAGGCAACGATTCCTAAGTCGAGGACGTAGAAGGGCTCACCGCCGGCGTCGGGATCTTTCTCGTCGATGATAATTGAACGGAGGAAATCCGTAAGGCCGCCATTGGAAAGGGAAGTGACGTTTCTGCCCTTAACTCCAGGGGCAGTAATTATGCCCTGAAGGCCTGAGCTTAAAATCGCAACCATAAGGGCAGGGGAGGAAAATTGTTTGAGGCGGAGGTTTAGGGGAAGTGGGTTGGAGTATTTATATTGGGTGCGGGAGGTGGGAGGGCGGAAAGCAAGGGAGGACAAATTGTGCCGTCTGCTCGCCGCCGCGTATTGTGTTTGGTGAAGGAGGGAGGAGCGTTAGGGTATGATATTTTAAGGTCAAGGGTGGAGATATTTTTGTGGAATATAGATAGACAATTAATTAATACATTGTTAATTTTATGTTCTTTGGAATCCACTTACCTAATTATGGTATATGGTAAATGAATCTCAGTGGGTATTTGTGAATCTTATTGAAAAAGTATATGATTACAATTCACAAAATGGGAAGGTGAAGTCACCAATCAACATAACGGAGGTTTTGTGCTTCCCGCGAACTACGAAAGATAAACTGTACGGTGGTGGTGGTTAGTCACACCTACCGTGAAGCTAGGCAATAAGGCAGAGCTGACTTCGTTGCTAACATTGTCATGGGCGTAGTTTCGGATCTCATCTGTTTCAATGTTCTGGTATTTTGGGATTTTTTCAGCCCGTACTATCTATTAGTAATATTTATGCACTTCGGTGCTGCCTTTTCGCCAAAAAAGGGAGGAAGGAACCAATGATAATCAAATTTAGTTTTTAGTTTTGTTAATTTTTTAAAACGTAGATGCTGCCCTCTACGGATTTTTTCTGAGTATTGAGGTAATTTCATTATATGAATTCAATTTTTACAACGGACACTACTTTTATTCTTAACTATGTTATTAAGATTATTTTTTCAACAAACTCAATTTGAAAAGTTAATTTAAGTCCATATGGATAATTACACCTATCTTATTAGTTATTACTTATTAGTCATAAGTAGGGTTGTATATGAGCCGAGCTGCTCGGCTCGAGCTCGGGCTCAGTTTTTTTTCCCAAAAAAGCTCGTTCGTGAGATCGGATCGTCATAAGCGAGCTAGCTCATTAACAGGCTCGTCACCTAAATGAGCCGAGCTCGGTCCGAGCTCGAACCAATATGTTGGTCGTCTCGACAGGCTCGTGAGCCAACTCGTTTGTAACTCGTATAATCCTAATCCCTAAATGGTGATTAAATAATCAATCTTAATAGTGCAACAAACTGATACCCTAAAAGAAGTAATATGGTAATTACTAATTACCGTAATGGCTAATGCCCTAGAATTACTCTAATACCCACTCTGTGAGTCATGAGCCCAAGACCAACAATACATCATTCTTCTTCTTCTTCTCCTCGTTTAGCATTATACACAAGCCAAATCTGCCTCGTTTAACATTATAAACGATCCGGATTCGGCTCGTTTAACATAGTAAACGAGCTGATCTTGAGCGAGCTATAGACGAGCCCGAGCATAGGAAACCTGTAAATGAGCCGAGCCCGAACTAGCATATCCGAGCTCGTGACGAGCTCGAGCCAGAGCCAAAAAAATTAAGGCGAGCCCGAGCCCGAGCTAGACTGAAGCTCGACTCGGCTCAGCTCATATACGGCCCTAGTCATAAGAAAATGGTCGGAGAAAGTATCAAAGAGTTGAGGAAGATATCATTTTAACTCAGAACATCTAGTATTTGTAGTCTTAACTATAACTTTAATCGTTTGGTTATGAAGAGTTGAGATTTAGTTCATTTTTCTATATTAAGGTACTTGTTAAAAAATCCTTGACCAAATGGAATATCCTAACAGCGGTAAATCTCCACCCTCGAAGATCCAAGTACATGTAACTTCATAAAGGATGTAACTTGCTTATTATGCGACTCCAACAGTTGTCTGACTAGACAATTTTGACGAGCTCCTTTATGACGAACCATGGATCACATAAGTAAGACTTCATCCACTATAATAAGTTTTATATACACCAATCAATTACCGAGGTGTTAAATTTTTTAGTACTTAACATTTGACAAGATTAATTTAAACTCAGTACATAGCGTTTCAAAAATTTAATTTTAGTGGCAAACATTTAAGAAAATCTCGAATCAGTTCTTCTGTCCAATGCTAATGTGGTCGCATGAGTCACATATTCTAATCAGCTAAAATAATAATTTATTTATTTTATTATAAAAATTACTTTTTAATTAAAATAATTATTTTTACAATATAATAATTACTTTGTGATTTTTTCCCTTCTTTCTCCTCCACCCACCTCCTCCTCCTCTCGCCTCCTTGTCTTTTGCCAGGGCCGTTTCATGAATTTCAGAGACCCTGTTCTGAATTTACTATGTTACCCTATTACAAATACTAATTAAACTTGATTTGTATGAGTTAATCTAACTTTACTTGTTTGGGATGAATATACACATTGGTTGGGACAATAATAATACCTTTTTCATGATGGTATACATATCCGACCTTGTACCCCGTAAAAAATACCCTTCTCGAACCCGACTTTCCATGAAGTGGACTTTGGGTATTGAAGTGCTCACCTTTACCTAGAATCATTGTCATTCCTAGACTATATGAAATTTATTAATAGTTAAAAGAATATGAAAAATAAAGTAATATATGAAGTATAACTTAATATCATATCATATTTATATATTTAATAATATTAGAGAAACCAAAATGATAATAAAAATAGAAAGACCACTTAAAAAACATTGTTGATTAGAACAAAAAGGGGATTGAACCCTTGACCACCTAAAACCAAACAATGAGTTAAGCCATTAAACCACCACTACATTTATGTTTATCTTTATATATGTGTTAGGTATTTCTAGTTAAGCCGAAAATTTTGTGGTCCTGTGCGATAAGGCCTACCATCACACCCTTAGACCCGACCCTGCTGACCGCCTCCTCCTCCCTCTTCTCTCCCTCCTCCTCGAAAATCCTCAATTGGAAATCCAAATCTAAACATTTCAGTACTAAATATTTTGCAACCTTTTCATTTTGGTACCAATTGATTAAAATTTGGTTGTAAATATGAGAATTTTACTGTGGATTTTCGAGAAGGAGGAGGAGAGAAGAAGGCAGTGGAGGATAGAGGGGTAGGAGGGAGGCAGAGCGCCTTCTTTCCCCTCATCACAATTAGGTACACGTATCCATTGTAAGTTGTAACTAACAAATAACCATACAAAGTAATGAATAGATAAAAAATGGAGAGGAAGAAGCAAGTAACGGATTTAACTTTCAGAAATGGGTAATGTTGTTTGACACATTCATAGTATGTTCGGTTATGGTGAATTATGACCGGCGTCTTAGTAAGTTGGAATAAATATTATATGAATGGTTTATGTTAGTTGTTTACACTTGTTTGGAGCAGTTGGTTTTACCAAAAAGAAATGAGAAGATGAGTTGTTGTTTGTTTTAGGAAAAGTTGTTGGGCCATTGCAGAGTGTAGGACGTAGGAGCACAATTCCGGAGACAGCAATAATAATGTTGTCTCCAACACAGCATTAATCTCAGCCTTTCATTTAATCTAACGGTCAATATTTATTACTTATTTTTTTAAGCTTTTCATCTTATATGAACGGGATCTTTTTTCGGCAAACTATTTTCTCGGTCTAATAACGAGTTGACCAGAGAGAGATCCTAATTTTTGGGACATCATTTATGTATGAAAGCATCAATGATGATACACTGAATTTTTTCATCTCTACAGTCTGTACGAATTTCATACAAAGTGTATGTCATATACAGGTCGTACAATGACATACAAAGTGTACGAATTTTATATAGAATGTATACAATTTGTATGAACTATTACAATCCTAATGTACGAAAAAACAAATTGTACAAAAATAAATACAATGTGTACCACTCTAGTACAAAGTGTATACAGTTGGTATACAAATTGTACACAAATAAATACATAGTGTATAATTCACGTAAGTGTATACAGCTCTCCTACAGACTGTACAACAATAAATACAGATTGTACAACTCTCGTACAAAGTGTATAAAATTTGTATATAACTTGTATAAATTGTAATACGAGATGTATACAGTGTGTATAGACCGCATACAAACTGTACAGACCGGCCAACAAGAAATTTGTCAAGAAAAATATTTTTTTTCAGAAAAATAAATTTTTTCCAGAATCATAGATCTAATGACGACGATCACGTGGGTGGAAAAATTTTCGTCAACGGAGGCTCGTGTGATCGGGAAATTCGTCGAAAAACTTTTCGGTGATGGAAAATGAGAGGAAACTCCAACAACCTAAAATAACTTGTAGATATAAACATAGAATTGAGACCATATGATTAAATACCTCAGATCTAACGGTGGATAATAATTTTTGCATTGGATGCAACAAAATTGCACCATTGTCATGGGAATTGTAATCTAGGACGTAGGTAGTAGAAAATAAGTGGAAGGGAAATAAGGAACGGCATTGATTGGTAAAAATAAGGGTGCCAATGCCATGCCATGTTGTGGAGGAATAATGGGGGGTATTGTGGTCGATTAGGACTCTTCCTCCCCATTTTTCTATCCTCATGTGGAAGATTTGATTCCATAGAGAAAAGGGGCATGGATTGGCTGGTATAAGAATCGTGTTCTAAGGGGTTTTTTTATAATGCTTTATACGATTCATCACTTTGAAACTCAAATTATATTTGAATTCCTCTAAATTCAGATGTAATGATTATACTTTTTAGTTACTGACGGCTATGAAACAAAACCATAAACAATTAAATATAAGATGCACCTTATTTTTATAAATATTTACCAAACCATTAAATATAATGATTGCTAATCAAAAAGTGAGAAAAAACTTTTTTTTTTATATGAAAGATTGGGATATTATTATTGCAGCACCTACAGCCAAGTAAAGTGAACAGCTTACAAAAGAAATACAAAGACAAGACAGAAAGAAGCTGAACATTACAAACGAGAGATCCAGTCTCCCGGCAAAACATTATCACATGCTTTATGAGCTATCTGATGTGCCAAATGGACCATCGATCTTGGAGCATAACAAACAGAAATTTGTTGGTTCCAGAAAAGTGATATTGTGATTGATGCTAGAAGACCTGCAACAATCCAAGGCCAACTGTTCTGCGGTTCTTGAATAGCACTAGTTAGAACCTTGCAGTCTGAATAGATAACTGTCTAAGACGAATAAGACTGTGCCAATTGGACAGCTGAAAGGATTGCAGAAGCTTCAGCGCAAATTGGTCCTGCACAGTGGAAAATAGTAGCTCTACCATTAACCAAACGACCCTCAACATCATACATAATGACACCGTAGGCTCCTTTCCGGATGGCAGCCAGATAGGCACCATCACACACAATCCAATGAGACAAGGGAGCTAGAGAAGTAAGTGAATGATCTGTATAAGAGCTAGAAGTAACCGTATGTTGTAGATGAACATTTGCCTTCCATTGCTGTATTTCATGAGACCTTCTTACAGCTACATTTATCAAATTAGGAACCTGATTTTGAAAAAGCATCTCATTTCTCATTTTCCAGAGATACCAAACTGTGAATCCAACCTATGTGGCTGCAGCTGGAGAAATGGAATTAGCCAAACCCGCAAACCATTCCTTAGTTGACTGATCATGAGCAGGATAAACAACAGAAGGCATAACTTGCTGCCAAAAGGACATGCTTGCGGAACAATGAAAAAGAATGTGTTGTATACTTTCATCTACAGTAGTGCAAGTAACACAAGCAGCTGAAATCCCACATCTTCTTCTATGCAAACCTAATCTAGTAGGAAGTGCATTTCTGCAAGCTCTCCAAATGAAGAAACGGATTTTTGGTGGTAAATCAAGTTCCCAAAACCATTTCAAAGCTTCCTTGTACTGGAATCCAAAGGGTGAGAGCCTGAAGTTCTATTAGCCTGAAGAAGTTTGTAACAAGATTTAACTGAAAAATTCCCTAATGATTAGAAATGCCAAACAAAGCGATCTGAGAAGCCTTCAGGTCCTAAAGGGATAAGCAGAATTTGTTTCACCACATGATCTGAAAACACAAATCGAAGTTTGGAAACATTCCAAATCCTTTGAGGATTTAGAATGTAATCAGCAACTGTAGTAGTAGATGAAACATTTGAGCATTGACCAAAGCCTGGATATGCTTCAGGGATCCAAGCTTCTGTAATGGAAGTGCCATGTCCATCTCCTATGTTCTTCCTGAGTCCTTGCAGCAAGGCTTTCTTTCCTTCCATAATACCAACCAAATCCAAGAAGATTTGCAATGTCTAGTAGCCTGCATGAAGTCAGTGCGTGGAAAATATAATCCTTTCAAGAGTTGAGTCCATAAAGCTTCTGGATTGATTAGAACTCTCCATGCAATCTTAGCTATGAAAGCTAAATTGAAGTCATAGAGATTGCAAAATCCTAATCCATCTTCTGAAACTGATTTTCTAAGTGCATCAGCAGGCAGCCAATGCAATCTTGCAGTAGAAGTTTCACCAGTCCACCAGAAGTTTACAATGATTTGCTCCAATCTTTTTGAGAATGTGCTTAAGTGATTGTTGTCCTACTGGTTTTGCGAGGTTGAGATCGTACGCTGGTACGTACGCCGAGCGGGGGCGTAGCTGCGTGGCTTGGGCCCATCACCTTCCTTCCTAACCTAATCTGAAATTGAAGCAAAGACTTTCTGATTGCCTTCTTCTTCTTCGTACTTCCTTCTTCTAGCTTTCCTTGTCAGGCAGCGGTGGGATTCCACACCAGAAACTCCGACTAACTCAACCCCCTACAACTCCACCCTCTTCCGACCAACAGCCTCGATTTCCCCCAACTCCACCCCTTCCCAAAGTATAAGGACGGGTTTGCAACAAATTGAAGTTATGGCACTAATATGTAACCCGACACAAAGTTTCGGGACTACTAAGTTATTTAATCCTATCTATTTAAATTGGATATCCATTTATATAAGATCCACTAAGATAAATCGGATGGATATCCGCGAATTTGGATATAAACTGCCACCCCTATATAAGGCGTCTCATAAGGCTACCATGCAATATCCTTCATCACTATTATTGCTCATATTACTTCTGTTCGTGCGACAATCTCTGGCTAGTAAAAATGATATTCATATTCTTCTTAAACTCAACCCGAGCAACAATCTCTTCTTTCCACAAGGTCTTATTATTGAATACTTGGTCATTCCTGCACTGTTAGAGGATCTAGCAAGTCAAACCAAATCTCAACATCAGATCTAGGGGTGGGAATCGGTCCAGGCCAGGCTAAACCCGGACCGGTCAACCAGGCCGCCCGAAGCTAAATAAATCAACTCGAGCCCGGCCTGAGGGTAGTGACTGGGATAGCTCGGAGCCCGGTCAATGCGGGTTCGGGTACCCGGTTGACTACCCGGTCAAATTCAGCCACTGACTTAAAAAGAAAAATAGAAGAATAGAAATTCTCAAACTGCTTCTTCTTCTCTTTTTTCTTTTTTCTTCTTCTTCTTCTTCTTCTTCTTCTTCTTATTTCTTCTTCTCTTCTTCTTATCAAACAAATCCGTCAATCGAGTTAGCGTCCTACATCACCGTCTCTGCTACACAACTCCGTCAACGACGTCGTGTTGTGCGGCAGCCTCACCGAACAACTTTTATTCGGGTGGCTCGACGACATATGCGCCGACATATATGGGTTCACTCTAATGCTCCTGGTTATCTGCTCAATACGATCCAGACTATCAATTGACGACTATGAGGGCGAGAAGATGAAGTGAAGAAGATAGGTCTATGATGTTATTCACGCCAACATTAGTTAATCCCCCACCGCATATTTCCAAGGAGCAAAGCTTCTTGAAATTTGTTCCAAATATAATTTTGATGTCGGCGGCTGTGAGAAGATGATGTTGTAAGGGTACTAGGGTTTGTCTTTTATGGGGTGAAAATAATGATTTACTGATTTGTGGTATTTGTGGACTACACTTATTATTTAGTGATTTTCACTCAACAACCCAACATATGAAATGCAGAAACGATACAAAATTAATATATTTAATGTAAATTTTTAAACACCGGGCTGGGCCGGTTCGAGCCTGGATTTTTTCCGGGTTAGCTCGAAAAGCTTGAAGTCCGAACTATTGATTTTCAGAGCCCGGGCCCGGCCCTAAACATTGTTGACCAGGTATTCGGGAGACCCGGAGCCCGGTTTGACTGGGCTGGTCAAACGAGCCGGGTTTCCCACCCGGGATACATTGAAAACCCATTCTCAAAAGTGGTGTGGCATATCTTCCTTTCCTTGTTAGTCATCAACTGATCATGGATGACAAGCCATGAGAAATTACGAACCCGCTTTGACCCTGACCAAGTCCACACCATCTTTTATCGACGACAGTCAGACTAGGAAGCCTCTTTTATATCTTTGACCAATTAACTTGTAGCCCATTTTCAGTAATAGTTCTCATGACCTTCCAATCCCCACATTGGATGGAGTATCATATCCAAGGTCCGACACTAGAGGAGACATAACAACGACTTGATTGACCCAATTCCCTGAAGGCAAAGAGAGATATGTGTGCAAAAAATCAACAACTTCAGAAGATAGGGTGGAAAGATGCTTTTTGAAGTGTGGTGTGGACAAAATGTGGAAAAGAGAGGAAATGTCGTGGAGACAGAAATCAAGAGACAGATGGATTAAGGACGGAGATAGGAATACTACCTACTTCCACAAGATTGCAAATCAAAACAACCGTCGTAACTTTATATCGGCCTTGAAAATTGGTGATGTGATGTTCGACGAATATGAGAGCTTGGTTGGGGCGGTGGTGGAGTTTTACATAGGGCTATATAGGGAGCCTTGAGACCCCCGCCCTTTTCCTTGGAGTTTGGGCTTTAGCAGCTTGATCAGAGCAGTCGGGCAAGCCTCACCGTCCCTGTCTCAGAAGAGGAGGTGTGGGGGTGGTTAGGAAGTGTGCTAACGATAAAGCTCCGGGTCCGGATGGTCTTCCGATGGGTATCTTCAAATCGCATTGGGGTATAGTTAAACATGATGTTATGAACGCACTAAAAGGTTTCATGCAGGGTGAGATCCTTCCACGGGCAGTTAACAACACCTTTCTTTGTTTGTTGCCTAAGAAAGACACCATTGAGGATATTCGAGATCTTAGACCTATTAGCTTGGTTAGCTCTTTCTATAAGATTCTTTCCAAGATGTTGGCGCAGAGGCTCAAGAGGGTGATTGGATCTTGCATTTCAAAAAATCAATGTGCCTTTGTAGAGAGTAGACAAATCTTGGATGCCGCTTTGATTGCTAATGAGGTGATTGATTCTAGATGTAGGTCGGGTCGGGCAGGGTTGGTGATTAATCTTGACATTGAGAAGGCCTTTGATCATGTTAGTTGGTCTTGTCTGTTTAAGGTCATGAGAAGTATGGATTTTCCCGAGCAATGGATTGGTTGGATTTCCGCATGCATCTCCTCGGCCTCTTTCTCAGTAATTATGAACGGGGAGGCTAAGGGATATTTTTCTAGCTCTAGAGGGTTAAGACAGGGAGATTCGTTGTCACCACCTCTATTCATTCTAGTGATGGAGATCCTTTCAAGGTTTTTTGAAAAAGCTAGGGAAGCTGACTTGCTTGAAGGGTTCTATATGAATGAGGTCGCTCGCTCAGGGGAAGTTCATCACATTCTGTATGCTGATGATGCAGTTGTTTTCTGTGACGCCTCGGTGGAGCAAGTGCAGCAGGTTTTGGCCGTTCTTATTTGTTTTGAGGCAGTCTCAGGTTTAAAAGTGAATGCTCATAAGTCTATTATGTACCCGATTGGAGATGTGTTGAATGGTCAGTTGCTTGCCGACACTCTTGGTTGTTCTCTAGGTTCTCTCCCAGCTACCTACCTTGGTCTTCCTCTGGGAAATAGATTGGCCTACAATCAGGCGTGGGATCCTCTGGTGGCTAAGGTTAGAAGGAGGTTGGATACTTGGAAAGCCAAGCTGCTCTCATTTGGGGGAAGAATGATTCTCCTCAAGAGTGTTCTCTCGCAACTCCCCATTTATTATCTCTCGCTGTTTCAGGCTCCGATGACTGTTATCAAGGACTTAGAGAGGATTCAAAATCGTTTCCTTTGGGAAGGAGGTGGTGAGGTTAGAAGGCCACATTTGGTCAATTGGGAGATGGTTAAGACTCCAAGGTTTAGAGGAGGTTTAGGAGTTCTTGATCTTAGACGCTTGAATGTGGCTCTGCTCGGGAAATGGGGTTGGAGGTATGCGACAGGACGAAATGCGTGGTGGCGCAAACTAATTTTGGAGAAATGTGGTGCAGGTAGATCTGAGTGGAAACCGTGTTGGGATCCTCATTATGCAGGACGATCTGTTTGGAGAGATATTGTCAAAAACAGCTCTAGATTTTGGGACTACGCGTGGGTCGATCCAGGGGGTGGGGGGTGTCTTTTTGGTTTGACTGTTGGATTCCGGGGGTGAGTGTTGCTAATAGATTTCCCAGGATTGCGGCGGTAGCTCAATCTCGGGCGCTCTTGTGTCCGATTATATTGTTATGTCTGACAGGTCGGAGTGGAGTATCCCTTTGACAACCGATCTTCGTGGAGGTGCGGAAGAGGAGAGGCTTCGACTGATGACGATGTTAGAGGAGTATGCTTCCGAGTGGATTTCCCATGGTCCTCCGGCTCCCGTATGGCACTTCACTCATAATGGACAGTTCTCGGTGAGTTCCTTCTTTCGGGTCCTATCTCAGCAGGTGGTTACAGGGGTGGACGATTTTCCTCTGGAGGTGGTATGGCTTGATTCTGTTCCGACAAAGATTACAGGTTTTCTCTGGCAGGTGTTCCATAAAAGCATCTCCACTTTTGATAACCTGCAAAAGAGGGGTTTCATTGGTCCTAGTTGTTGTGTTTTATGTAGAGTTGACCTCGAGTCGGTGTCGCATTTGTTCCTTTCCTGCTCTTTCACTCTACAGGTGTGGCTCATTTTTAGTTCCAAGCTTGCCATTTGGGGTCCAAACCATTTCGATGTCGAGGTTTTCATTCGCAATTGGCAGGCTAGGAACTGTATAGTTGAGTTCCTGAAGTTTAAGGCCGGGTTTTTACATGTTTTGTTTTGGTGTATTTGGGGTGAGAGGAATGATAGGATTTTTAGAAATAGAGAGAAATCTATAGATCAAATTGTTTGGAAGATTGCTACTCTTGTGGGCAGATGGTTGAGGGCTTCGAGTTGCATCTATCAGGCTGAGATCCGTAGGTGGATGTCACTTTGGCATCATGATTTTGATCCAGGTTGATTCTTTTTGGGGGATCAGGTTAGCAGGTGGTTCTTTGTTTCAGGAACCACTGTATAAAGGTTTTTTTTGCCTCATGTGTAGTTTGGAGGATTCCGGGTTTTGGTTTGGTGTTACAGGGCGCTTCTGGCGGTTAGGTTTTTTGGGGGTTGGCGTTTTCCTTTGACCTTATTGAGGCTTCTTTCTGTACAAACTTTGGCTCGATGTTTATATGATAATTTACCATTCATAAAAAAAAAAAATCAACAACTCGAGCATTCAAATCAACAAGCCCTTCATGATTTCCCATTGCATCCCATGTTCAAATAGTGCCAAACCTCGCTCCTTCAAATTGGAGTGGCATTTTGTAGCTTGTGGGACAAAACCATCTTTAGTATACCGCATATATTCAGTAAGCATAATATTTGCCCAAATTTGTGTTTTATGAATCCCCAAGTCAGTTAAGAATACATATTTTTGCTTCTTACTATGCAAAGTTAACATATATATTCCTCTACTATTTTTAACCGAATTAAAACCCTCTACTTTTACACTTCTATTAAATGTGTCATTCTGTTAACTTTTTGTTAGAAGTGCAAAAAATGTGTATTAATCCTTTATTTTTTAAGTCTTGGATTTTAAGATTTTTTAGTTTAAAGTTTACTTTAGAGGCCACATGAACAAATAGTCCGATGTGGCATGTACCATCAACACAATAGATGAGAAATAGACGAAAAAGTTAACAGAAATGCACATTTGTTGAAAGTGTTAAAGTAGAGAGGTTTAATTTAGTTGAAAAATAGTAGAGGATTATATTTGTTACGAGGGCAGAAAGGTACATTAACCCTAAAATAAATATTAAATGTGAGTGTAACTATTTGAATTATTACACAATTCTATGAATGTAGGACAAACAAAAAAAGGTTAAAAAGCCCAACAAATTTGCTTCTGCCAAGAATTGAAACAATGCCACTCAAAAAAAAAAAAAAAACAAGGTCTTTAGCCATCCAACTACAACAACTTTCATGTTTAATTTCCATTCTGCTATTTTATTTTTAAACTTGTAAGCATACCATATATATTTATTGACGGTTTCAAATTCTCCGGATGTGCATCCCCCAACTCTAATGTAGCTGCGCACCTGGAAGAGTAACTCCAGCAATGATTGATTACGAGCTGAACCCCTGTTACCTGTTTCCGATTCTAGGACCGGTGGCTATTGGCTTATCTTGTCTAACTTTGGTAAGGAGTTTACACTTAGATTTCTGAGTCTTATCTCCATATTTAATATCCTCGTTAACCATTTGTCCCCTGTTTCCGAGCCACGGTTCGTCAGCCGGCGTTTCCGATCTTTTCCTTGCCATTCCAACCGGAATCATTAGTCCAAGGCTGGTGATTCGTTTACACACTTTGAATCATAGTTAAACACAATTTCATGCATGAAAACACCCTAGCCGAAATTTTGGGTTTGGTCGCCAGATTCTGGGGAGATGGCTGGCGACGTGCAACACATCAGTCACTGGAATATCTGTGACTGTGAATTGATCACTGAATTTCCAGTAATATCCAGAAAAGTCCTTCGGTAATCCCTGAAAACCATTTAATCTGAGAACTTTTAAATGTTATACAAAATAGTTTTGAAAACCAACAATATGGTCACTGTACTTTTGTCTGTGTCCATTACAACTCCCAGTTAAACAGTTTAACCCTTTAACTTTTAAACTAAGAAATAGGAGCCCAAACAGTTAACAAAGTTAAAGTAAATCGTAAAAATGGATGAAAAACTCTAAAATCGACCTTGATTGAGGATTTGTTAGACTAATAATTATGTTAATAAGTAAATATTGGATTCTAATAATATATTAGGGTATCCTGTGTATGCGTTATTGAATCTTTAGAAAATGAATTAAGGTTTCAATAATAATTGAGTTAGTATTAGAAATAATTGATAACTAGCATTTTTTTGCCCGTTGGCCGATATGTGATATTCGGTTGTTTATTTTAGTATAATTAGTAAATGAGGAACGATCTTGTATAATGATAGATTTAAAAATTATGTTTATCAAACTGTAAACCAACTACAATTTTAAAATATCGGGATTGAAATTAAACTAAAACTCAGTGGGCCAAAAGAATTAATATTTTACTTAATTGAGAAGTTAAATAGTTTAAAGTAAAAAATATAAAAATATCTAGATAATTTTTTATACAGTATCGAAATACACATCATATTAAAATTAAATAATGTGATTAATTTTAGAATATTTTAGAATTAATGAAGTTCAATTACATAGTAAAATGAAATACATCCATTTATGATCATTAGCAAAGGAGAAAGAATCTAAACAATTATAATTTTTGTTCGAACAAACTTTTCAAATCAATGATGTCTTCTAAACCAATATGACTTCAAAACATTTGATTTACCAACAAAAGTAAGTTCGAGACAAATAGAAAACGATATTGCATCTCTTTCGAAGCATTTGCAAACAAATAAAGTAGAGACTAAAAAACCCAATACTATCCAAAAAATTCATTTTGAGGAATGCAACCTCAATTGGCCTGTTAAAACTTAGAATAATATGAAAATAAGGATCATTTTAATATATTTAGGTTTGATGAAATATGCCTAATCAAATTTGACTCAACTCGATCAATACTCCAAATTGTTAAATAGTAAATGATTTATAACCCACTTTACTTACGATCACACACTTGTGACCTCACTGGACTGCTCTTACTAAAGTACAATCTTAGTTCTCCAATTTTCTCTAGCTCAATAATTCATAAAAAAAAATTCTCTAGCTTATATAGATATATCATATATTAATTGACAAATACTTCTCTTAAATATTCATAATTTTTTAAATTTATGCAACTCAATTTTATTTTTAATTTATACTTCTTTTAAACAAACTTTTCAAATGAATGATGTCTTCTAAACCAATATAACTTTTAAAAAATATTTGATTTACTAAAAAAAGTAAGTTCGAGACAAACAGAAAATAAAATTGCAATACTCTTAAAACATTTGCAAACAAATAAAGAGAGGAGACTAAAAGCCCAACATTGTCCAAAAAAATTATTTAGAGTAATGAAACATCAATTGGCCCGTTAAAACTTAGAAGAATATGAAAATAAGGATCATGTTACATGGATATATTTAGGTTTGATGAAATATGCTCAATTCAACTTTACACAACCCGATTAATACTATGAATTTGTTAATAGTGAATGACTTTAGTAAATGACTTTTCAAATTAATGATGTCTTCTTAACCAATATAACTTCAAAAAATTATAACAAAATATTTGATTTACCAACAAAAGTATGTTCGAGACAAAAAAAAAACGAAATTGCAACTCTCTTAAAACATTTGCAACCAGATAAAATGGAGACTAAAAATCCAACATTGTATATAAAAATCATTTTGAGAAATGAAACCTCAATTACCCATTAAAACTTAGAAGACTATGGTAAAAATAATTTTTTGAATATATTTAGGTTTGATAAATATGCTCAATTCAAACTGACTCAACTCGATTAACACATTGAATTTGTTAATAGTAAATGACTTAAGATCTCATGACTCATACTATTACACACTCTTGACCTCAATGACCATTATTCTTATTAATTTACAACCTTATTTCTCCAATTTTATGTAGCTCAATAGCTATAATATATGAAAAATATTTCTCCTAAATATTCATAATTTTTAATTGGGAAAATGGTACTTTGCCCCCCTCTACTTTGCCAAGTTAACAAACAGCCCCCCTATACTATGAAATGATCAATTTACCCCCTCCTACAATGCCAACCTAACAAACAGCCCCTTTCATCCAAATTTCCGTCAAGTGATGACTCACCAATATGACTCATCCACAATTAATGACAGTACATTGACACATCATCGGCTTTCATCCATCTCAACTAAACTAAACTAAAAAGAGAAAAAAAAATTATAAAAAGAATTAAATTTAATTTATAAATAAAATATAAAACATATTTTTAAAAAATATTTTGTTTATGGATTTTAATATTAAAAAATAAAATAATGTTTTTTATGGATGAGTCATATTGATGAGTCATCACTTAACGGAATTTTGGATGGAAGGGGTTTGGCATAGTAGGAGGAGGTAAATTGATCATTTCATAGTATAGGGGGCTGTTTGTTAACTTGCAAAGTAGAGAGGGACAAAGTATCATTTTCCCTTTTTAATTTATACAACTTGATGCTTGACCAAATTAATCAATAACTTAGTTAGTTTGAATGTCTTTAACACATATAAATGATGTGCTTTAATTTTTTAAGTATTCTACGACTCCTAGTTACCTTGAATGTCTTTCAAGAATTCATGTGAGCAAATACACCTACAAACATATATGAATGATTCGATCAATATCAAATTTATATGTCTCATTCTCACCATTAGCATCATGTGTGTAAACATGTTAGTGCTATATATGCACACATAGAGTGGTAAGTAAAGTGTTTGAGTTTATAATGTAATATATTATATGTGGCAAGAAAAAAAATATTTCATTTTTGTCCCACTTAATTAAATATCAACACAGAGCCCGATTTAAACAAAAGTATCATCATCTGTCAATAAACTATATGAATGAATTATTACCATAATTTTTTTTCACTCTACTCTTTATTTAAATTGCTAGTGTATTTCTACAATAAACAGTTGGTTATCATAAAATCAATGAATTTGCAAATCATTAAGAGTGAAATGTACTTCAGTTTGTACAACAAAATGTCGATGAGCAATGTGCTTTAATGTTTCAATATAATTATAAATTAGTTTAGCTAGCTTAGCTGGTAAATCATACTACTTAAATCCTTGAGGTTGCGGGTTTGAGTCTCATAGTTGCTTAAAATTTATCACTTTTATAATAATAAAATATTTTATTTAAAATAAATTATACTAAAATTCATTGATTGCCTACCTTCCTACAATTAAGGAGAAGAATAGAGAATTCTAGGTGGCAATATGAAAAAATCTAAAATGTTTATATATGCTTGTAGATTGGAATTAGAAATTACGTAATAGCCTAAATGATCTAAAATTCGAATATTCAATTAAATGGATTAATATTATTATAAATTAGCTGTTTATTAAGAAATAGAGTTTGTTAATTGATAACACTAGAATTTTCGCGTTTATCTCACTATATTTAAAAGATATTACATTCATTTCACTTCTCTTTGTACAAAGTTATTTTTTCACCTTTGTCCTGGTTTAGGGCCATTTGTTGTTGTTTCGAGTGGTTTTTTATGAAATTGCATGTTATCCTAGGTGGAACCTTATCACGAACTCAATGCTTCAAACATAGACCAATTTAGAGCTCAAACGGAGCAGGAATCGTTAAAGGAAGCTCAAACCTCCGGGAAGTGCTACTTTTGGGACCAAAAGTGCTTTGATGCACTTTTAGGTGCGTCCGGGTGCACTTTGTGACCAAAATCACCAAAACATAATTAGTCAACTGAAATACGAAAAGGAAGTAGTCAACTCCAAGTAGATCGTCAGTCTTCACCTCATAGCTTCCAAAGGCAACCTTCCCGAACTCAACTGAAGCACCTGAACTCCAACACCACACACTAGCCACGAGAACCTGAAAGGGGAAGAGAGAAGGGGGGGGGGGATCAGTTTCCTAATGAAACTGAGTGTACCCACTAGGCTTAACTATCCGACGAACTAACTAAGATGAGCGGTCTCATACTCACACGGAACACTAACAGTGGAACCCAAACTCAGTCTTAACCAGTTTATTAACCTAGACCAGTCTAGGTGATCACGTAAATGCAGTTATCAGTATGCCAACGACAATTTTGATGCATATAAAAATCGTAAAAAATGAATCGGCCACGAAAATCAACCCAAACCAAAGTTCACAAAATAAGGCATGATATATGCCAAAATAACATAGTGAAGTGTAGAACAACTTATCATGAAGAAGCTTAGTCGAATTCCCGACGAACGACCCCAGAAAACCACAAAACTAGGCTTTGACTTGAAACTCAGTCAAAACTTAATCAAATCGGTGAGGTAAGGTGAAAATTCATTCGTGAGAGGAAGGGTTTCGAATGAGTGTAATTGGGGGGGGGGGGGGGGTTCTCGAACTCCCCACCTTGTGTCTCTCTCTTGTGTTTGTTAGAACCGCTGATTGTAATCTACTCTTCGTTAATCAAAGTATCATGTGTAACCTCTTGCATCACCAAGGAATCTTCAACCTCTAGTACCCCTTTTACACTCTTCTTATACTCATTTGGTCCACCCACTGTGGACACGTGGTGGTTTTATGCATGTTATGTATGATCTTTGGTTACATTCTTGTCGTTACATGGGTGGTGATTCTGATTTATTTCACTTTATCACTGATTCCCATTTTCGTTTGCATGACACTCTTTGCATTGCTAAATTCCATTTAAGTGTGTGTACTAGATAGGGTTTTTGAATGTGTACGAGTGGCATGCATTGCTCGCCGTTACTAGTCGTAGCGTGACATTCTTTTTCTCAACCATTCTAGTGTGGCTCATGGTAGACCTTCGAAATCATCCATATTTTCAAGGAGGACAATGCTCACGTGAACTTAGCGACAGCCCTAAACTTTGAAGAGAAGCGGACGATTATGATGGAAAAGGAGAAGGAAGCTTGTTTAGCCATCACTGATGGATGCCCACCCCGGCGCAACCAGAAAACAGCCCGCCCTTAGCTGGCTGGCAGGCCCCCATCAGGGCATTATTGACTTAGACACCCGTCCCCGAGGATTGGAGCCTCGCCACAAGATCCGCGAGCAAGCAGCAAGGTGCGTGTTGTTGGAGGATGACATGTACAAAATATTTTGCGGACCCATACCTCAGGTGCCTCAATGAAGAAGAAGCAAGATACGTTCTGAGGGAAATCTACCCTTCACGATGCGGGGTAGAGGCGGAGGGCCTATCCTCCATCAAACATTCCAGGTAAAAGGTGTAACATCCCCACCCAACCGAACGATTTGGAAATCAAATTTGGATGATTGAGACATTGGAAACAATGTTCTTGAGGCCACATCGAAGTCTAGGAGGTTCATAATTGAGTCGGGTTGAAGTTACAAGCGAGTACGTTGAAAATTCGTTGAGGGTGGCAGACTGAAACACACGACCGTGTGTTATGAAACACGATCGTGTGTCTTGGTCCGACTATAAAGGATGGTTTCTTGATGGAATTTAAAACTTCTCACTCTCTCTTTCCTCCCGAAAAATCATTTGACCAACCAAAAACCCCCAAACTTCAAACCTTGATTCCGGGAGCTACGGAGGTCCGATTGGCGATCCATTTTCGCCTGTGAGTTCCTGGAGATAAGAGGAAGAGATATCACATCTAGGTTTCTGGTATTTTGGGGTTAGGCTCTGTCAGTGGAAGAAGGAAGAAGCTACATTTTTGGAGCTGTAGAGTTTGGGTGTTCAAGTTTTTAAAAGTTGTTTAGAGTTTGTCTTCTTGTCAGGTGAGGGTTTAGCGTACAATAGGTAGTGATGGTCTATGTGATGAGTTTGTAATCTGACCTAGAATATATTAGGGATTGCATGAAATTGGAGAGAGTAGAAGATGATAACTGTTTTGTGATTGATTGTTGATGATTGTCGATTGAGGAATTGATTGCTCAATTGATTGTTTAATTGATGTTTTGTTTAATGTAATGCTTTGCTGATGGGAATTGGGATAAATGACTAAAATGCATGATTAAAGTATCAGAATTAGAAGCGAGTGCTAGGAATGACGGGTTGGGTGATCTTGTGAATTCATATATATATTCTCTGTTGTTGTTAGTTGTGGTTGCAGGAGGGTGGTCCTGCCAATGTGGGGTCACCTTATTAATGATAAACAGGTGGATGGTCCTGCCAATTTAGGGTCGTCCTATGAAGGATGAATAGGAAGGTAACCCTAAGACTCACGGCATGACTATCCCTGTACTTGCAGGGGGGGTGGCTGGTGAGCTAGCCGTTTACCCTTGAATTGGTTGTGATGTATGAAATGTGATTGTAATTGATTGAAGTGCCAACGTGGATTTTGTGATTTGAGCGAAATTGATGTTATGTGTAGAACTGGGTGAAACTGATGTTATGTTAAACTGGGTGAAACTGATGTTATGTGTAATGGTGATCGATAATGTGATTTGTGGGTGTAGATTAATGTCATGGAAATTGAGTAATGAAATTGGTACATGAAATTGGATAGTGGAATTGGTTGTATGGAATAGCAATGTTGATGTGTGTAATTGTCTGGTTATGATCTGTGAAATGTGGATTGGAATTGATTATGATGTAAGCGTGGAATTATGATGGACTTGATGGTTGGAATTGGATGGTTTGATAAGGAAATTGAGGAATGGAATTAATAGATGAATTTGTTGGTTGGATTAATTGATGTGATTAATTGAAATGGTTAGAATCAGAAGGAGCCAACGTTACCCAAAGAATGGAGTCCGGTCTACGTGGGTAGATCACCTTGGTTGGATACCGAGGATTAGTTTCGAGTCGGGTCTGCATTGGTAGATCACCTTGGTCGAGTACCGAGGATTAGTTGCTAACTCCTGAGGAGAGATTGTGATGTCCATGAAATTGAATCTGTTGAAGATGTGTTTGTGTTTTTGTTCGCCGGCGGGGGGTAGCGGGGGGAACATCTCCTTATAGTGCCTAATGAACTCACCTAGATAAATCATTTGTGAATTGTGATGTATGTGATTGTGTGTGTGCATGTGCGTGTGTTGATGGTGAATGTGAGAGGGTGATGCGATGTGATGATGAATTATATGAAAGTGATGATGGAATGTATGTATGTGATGTAATATTAAATTGTATGAATGATGTTCCTGTCATATATCGTTGTGGATCTGAAATTGTGAATACTAAACTGAGAACCGCACCTATGTGATCACCTAGACTGCTTTAGGGAATTAAAATCTAGTTGTGTCTGGTTCCATTGTTGATGTGTGTGCGGAGTTCTGAACCGATCCTTCAGATTAGGTTCGACGCATAGTTAAACCTAGTGGGTTCACTCAATTTCATTAGGAAATTGATCCCCCCTCTTCCCCTTTCAGGTGCGCGTGGTTAGTGAGTAGAGTTGAGGTTCAGGTATTTTGGTCAGGTTCAGAGCGGTTGCAGGTTGGAGCTATGAGGTGAAGATTGGTGATCTACGTTGGAGTTGACCTTTTCTTTTACTTTTATATTCAGCTGACATTTTCGGTTGGGGATTTTGTAATCGTTTTGAGGATGGGATTTTGGATTTACGATTTACCGGTTGTTTCGGATTTTGGATTTTTATTTTATTGAAGGCCTTCATTTGTTTTTGAACATTTAATAAGAGTTGTTTCGGTTTCTTTCTTTGTCGCTTTTGCTATTTTCGTTTAAAGAAGCTTCGAGTAATGCTCATTACCGGTTCAACCACGGGGGTACCCGGGTTGATTCGGGATGGATGTTACAAAAGGGAGATGGGTTGTGGGGGTTTGCCTAACGTCATGTGGGCACACCAAACATCAAAACCGCCACTTATGAGACGCCCTACACCTTGGTGTATGGAACTGAAGTCGCCCTCCCAGTGGAAGTGAATCTCCCAAACCTCAAAATCCAACACTTTGAGCCACTTGCAAACCCTACAGAGGAACTTAGACATATTGAAGAAAGATGAGAGGATGCCAGCATCCGCCTCCCAGCTGAGAAGGCGCAGTTGGTCAGGCGCTACAATTCCCACCTCCTCCATCACCATTGAAGGAAGGTGATTGGGTAGTCAGGAAAGTTTTTTCGAACCAAATCCCTCAACACAGCAAGCTCAAGGAAAACTGGGATAGGCCGCTATCAAATTCGGGAAGTGATTAGTCCAAACACCTTCAAGTTGCAACGTCCATCCGGATAGCCCATCCACAAAACTTGGAACGTCATGCATCTCAAGAAATACGACGTAGAGGAAGAGATGGAAGAATAGAGATATCTTGCTCCTATTTTGTTAATGTCTAAACTCTTGCCATTATTCCTATAGCAATGAAAAAGGCCGATTTTGCACAAACAAGTGTCTCATACTCGTAGCAGGACTTGGACGCCTTGATACCCCGCATTGGTACGGGGTCGAACGCCTTGATTGAGTTCGGATTCCCCTAGGAGGAATCCAACTCCCCATCTGCTGTACAAGGCCTCAACGCCTCGATACCACACATTAGTACAACTTGAAGCCTTGACTGAGTCCGGGTTCCTCTAGGAGAAACCCAACTCCACATCCGCCTACCAGGCTTCGATGCCCCGATACCCCCTCGGAGGTACGGATCGAACGCTCTCACTAAGTACTGATTGCCGATAAGAAGAGTCCAATTCACATAAGCTCACGAGGCATTCGTCACTTTTTCATCAAAGGGTGATCTAATAGCCAGAAAAGGTTAGACCAAAATCCAAGGTGAACGCTGATCAGCTTCGACCTATGCCCCATAATATAATGAAGGAAAGACTATTAAAAAAATGCTTATAAAAATAGCATTGTTTACACAAGAGTAAAATAAAAATAAAATGGAGAGAAAACGTGATAGAAGTATAGAAACGACCATATGAAATGAAGCTAGCAGTAGAGAGTACGGTGGGCATTAGAAAGCGCATGGGCATAAGAACCCAAAAGGTAAGAAAAAAAGTGGGTGATAATAGGTGCAGGTTCCTTGAGGGGTTCCAACTCCAACATCATAAATGAGGGTAGCTGGGTTAGCAACGACAGTTATGAGTTTTATTTATACAGACGTACAAGAGAGAGAGATAGAGGTGGGAGACAGAAGTGGGTTTGGCGGACGAGAGATTCCCTTGATCCACCGGTACGCTAGTAGTAATTATAGACACTAGATTATAGTGGTTGCGCGTTGCCGCAGGAACTTAAATTTGGATTTAGCACGATAGTGTACACCCGCTAATAAATGAATAAATATCTCTATAATAATTATTTAAGCTCTTGATGACATGCCATATAAATGGGAAGAAAACTATCTATAAAAAAATACAATTTTTTATTTATTTATATTTATTATATTTATATTTATTATATATAAAAGGTGAAATGGAAGTTACTATTGAATGAAGAGTGTTTACTTCCTCCATTAAAGTATTTAAGGCTTGGGTCATTTTGTGTTGGATGGGTTTGTGAGTTGTGAGGGTAAATTTATAGACTTTGTAGCATTCTCATCTCCACAATTGACGTTGCTAAAACGGCCTAACCCCTCCTGTCATTGTTCCACAATTTTTTTTCTTGTGTGTTACGCATTATGTCAATTATCAATCAACACTTTTCGACTGCCCATTTCACAAACCATCTCGCTATGAGCTAATCATTTTGGTATTTCGGTTGCCCATTTCACTACCATCTCGAAATTTGACATCACTATTAATCAAAACTACCATTACTTGTCCTCTAAAACTTTCGTTTGCATCGCGCAGGTAATTTAGTAACTAATAAAAGCAAATCAACCAACCACTTGCACTCATTCTGCAATTGGAAAAAAAAAAAAATACAACAGAAGAGGAATCAAAAGCAAGACGAACTATTGAGCTTCAGTATGAATTGGTTATATTTCAGAAGAAAAATACCACATATATATAAGTTTGTTATGTGTTGTAATTACATGTCTTAAAAGTACAATCCTAAAACAGATATCACATCATACAATTCATCGTTCAGCATTAAGTATGTATGATTGAAAAACAACCATCAAAATAGCAATAAAAAATCATAAACTGCAGCCATGCGAACAGCAGGCACCACAACGTTAAAAGTAGAGAACTTGCTTACATCTCTTGAGGTTGAGATAATGAAGTTTAATAATACACCAAATGGATGACACTCAACAGATTTGCATAGCATTCAAGATTCAAACTTTAAAGTTTCTGGCATTGGATAGGTCAAGGATCAAGAGCAGATTGGAATGTTGTAGATCAATGCTCTTCAAGTTTACTGAAATCTTAAAAGAGAGATGGGTAGAACAGAGGTTTACTTCCACCCCTTAAACCCATAAACCCAGAGTGAAGGCTTCAAACCCTTAAAGTGAGAAACAAATAATACCAGTAAAGTAAATGCAACCTTAGAGCTTCAAAGAAAAAATATGGTTACTTGTGAATGAGAAAAACCGTTTTGTCCTTTAACACAATCCAACCCCTTTCACTTCATAATAGAACCTATGCTAGAATCATAAATCGATGGTGAAAAAACTTTCTTAAATTAACCAGATCCTAAACATATGCAAGGCTATTTAAGACCAAGTCGAACAATTAATGTGGGGTTCTTCCCAAGCTCACTTCTTGAGAAGATGAATCCCTTAGGTCTTAGTTAATCCAAATCAACGATGGCCTTCCTAACATCCAATCTCTGAAACTGCCCCCTTAATTCCAGATGGTACAGAGTGCTCACCTGGAAGTATGTTACCACAATTCTATCATCGCATCCTCAATTCTCTCTCCCATGTTTCCTGCATTTCACCTTTGCTGAAGTTGGGTGCTGCTGTACACGAGAGAAAAAATCTAAAAAATAGCAAAGCGCAGAACTAACACAAAACTCCCAAAAACTTCTTTAAAAAAGTACTGCACAACTCAACAACAAAGCACGATAATTTGACAAAACCCAGTGAATCCAAAGACAAAGAAAACCCATCGGGTTTAAAAGGATTTTAAAATTTCCAAGCATGACCCAATTTTTTACTCAAGTGAAGCTGAAAGCAAATTTTCCGTTGGCAATTCGGACAAAAAAAAGGGAAAACCCATAGAGCAGGACTGGAGCGGGGGAGGGGGAAAAAATCGTGTGAGGGAAGAAGAAGAGAAAAAACAAAGGAGGATATAACCTCCCGAAAAGCCCCCATGGGCTGAGTAATCGATGAGAGGTGGAGATGGAAGCCTCGATGACGGCGGATGACGAAGGAAATCGGGAAGCCAAAACCAAAACAAAAGTAAGAAAAAAGTATCGAAAACCCATAGATTGGAAAGAAAAAAAGAAAGGATAGGAAAAGGCAGAAGAGACAGCTTGGCCACTGGGTAGAAAAAGTAACTTAAAATGGATTTGCGGGAAGGGAAATCGTAAAAAAGGGGGGAAAAGTAAAGAGTAGGACAGTGTAAGTTACTCTACAAAAATAAAGAAACGACAGCTAAAGTGGGACTGTGCACTGTTCCTTAAGTACGTAAGCGACAGTTAAATCCCCTCTGCTTTCTAGGTTTAAAGGTTAGGTAGCCGCGCGATGCGCGGGGACTTAAAGGGAGTTGATATAATGTTGTTTACCCTAGTGAAATTATAAATATTTAACAATTTGAGAGTAATGTGAAAATGTGATAAAATATTTTAAAAAAATAAATGTATTAAAAAACACTTAGGGTTAAACTTTCAATTAAGACTGGTCAAAGTTTTTAAACGCTAGTGAAATTTAAATAAGAAAAACCCCTCAAACTCCAACTCCAAACTAACCCCAAACCCAAAAGAAAAAGAAAATACTCCCAAACCCGAAAAGGGAAAAAATAAAAACAACTCCTTTCCCCCCTTTGAACTTCTAAATTTGATAAAATTTCCCCAATAGCGACTGCTCTCCCCTTGCAATGATTCATAGCGAAAATCACTCCTCGCGTTGCAACGAACTAATCTCATCTTCGAACGGGGCAGTGTTTTTGGTGCCCCTTTTTCCCCTTTTTTTTTTCCCCCCCTTTGGATGTGTGGTGATTTTTTGGGGTTTCCCCTTTTGGGGATGGGGGAAAAGTTGTGCTTTAGAGGGTGATTTATAAAAATTGTTTGATTGATCTTGGTTGTATGAGGATGATTCCTAGACTTTTTTTTTAAACCCCCTTTTAGGGTATTTGCTTAATTTTTTTTTTTATTTTAATTTGAGCGGGGCTTGGATTTTTTAGATTGTGGTCTAGGGATTGAAGGAGTGGGTTTTAAGAGATTGTCATTCAATTCAAAAATAGTTGCGATTTTCACTTGTGCATTTATCGAACACTGGTGGCATTGGTTTTTTATAAATTTAAAAAATTTTAAGTTTTGGGGTTTCTTGTGTTTTAAAATTAAATTTGAGATTTTGGTGTTTCCCCAGTGGTCATAGGTCATAGGGGGAGGGTTTTGTTGGTTTTTATAAAAACCCTTTTAAATGCATCCTATTTTACTTATTTTGGGGGGCCCGAGGCCAAAATTTTGAGGGGGATTGGGTGGGGGTTAGGTGTGAGGTGCACCCGAGTCTAAATAAGTGAAATCATGGTCACCGAGTGAAAATTGATCTTAAATTGCTTGTTCGTTCATTTATTATCTTGGGGATGATGAAACTCCCCTAAAAGGGGAAAAACCCCTTTATTTTGTTTTTTTCCCCACTTCTTTTTTTTTTTTAAAAACCTTTTTTATTTTTTTTTTTGTTTATGCTTTTTTTTTTGTTCTTTTAAAAAACCCCCAAAATTAATTTAAAATGTTTGCCCGTTTTTGAACTTTGGGGTTTAAAAGCTTATGGAGGCCTCGGGGAATACGCCCTTGGGGGAAACCCCGTGTTATCAAGTTTTTGGGGGCCCCCGTTCCCGGGGACTCTCTCTTTCCCTTTAAAAACCCCCTTTTAGTAGTAAAACCGTTATTTTTTTCCCCTTTTCCCAAATTTTTATTTTTGCTTCCTTTTACTTGTTGTTTGGTTTTGTTTTTCCCATTGTCGTTTTATCGGGTGTGTTTGTTGGGGTTGTTGTAGGAGATTTTGGGTTGTGCAGGGCGTTGCCGTTTTAAGCAGAACCCCCAAAAGGGCTAAAAATTTGCTCAAGTCACCTACCATTCCCCCCCTCCATAGTTGAAGAAAAGGGAAGTTGATAAATTAAACCCCCACATTTTGTCTCACATGGGGTTGCGTGCCAAAAGGTTTTTCATTCCCCACACTAAGGGATGTGGGGCTCACAAAGGGGTGAAAGACGACCTTGGCGGATTATGCTGCCCTACTCTTAAAAGGGCCCCCTCTAGCTTTGTTCAAAAAACCCCGTCAATGCTGGGAAATTTTGGGAGCTAAGTTTTTATTTGACCCAAAGGGGGTTTTCAAATGGGTGGTGTTAAGGGGCTTTTGAGGTGAATGCCCCTTTGGGGGGGGGCCTTTAAAAAGGGGTTTTTTGGGAGATATGGGGACACGGTAAAAATTTGATCAAGTTCAGGGTTGATACGACCCCGATTTCCCCCTTCTAAAAAAAGGTCGAGCCAAGTTTGGGGTTTGGGAGAAAAAATTAGTAGAACATTCACTACAGGGGGGGCCCTCGAAGCTTCCAAAAAGAATTCTTTCCCCCCTATATGGGAGGGCAACCCGGGACCCCTTAAACCCCTTTTTTAAAAAACACAAGGGGGAGCTCCCAGGGCCCTTTGGAAAATGGTTCCAAGCCTTTCTTCGGTTTGCCCTCATCACAACTTTCCCGAATGGTTGGCGGAATCTTTGTAGGTCCTTGATTTTGAAAATTACAGGTGTTTCAACCAACCCGCCGGAGGTTTTTTTTAAAGGGGTTCTCACTCCCAAAGATGCTCTCGAACTCTTTGGGGGGGAGAGGCCAACGAAAAGGGAGTTGGTCTCGAAAAAAACCCCCAAAGGGCCTAAGTATGGAAGTTTTGCACTATGCTCTGGTCCGTAAGGGGTTGAGCCCAAAGGATTCATCCCCTTTTGGGAAAAAGCATTTAAGGGTTTCGGGACATCGAGATGAAGTTTTCCCCCTTTATTGCTTCCTTATGCCCAAAAATTTTATGCCATGGCTTCCAGTAAGTAACCTAAGGGTCCCAAAGCATCCCTCCAAGGTTTCCCAACATCTATGTGGGTAATCCCCCGGTTTTTCTATTTTTTGTTGTGAGGGTTGTGGGGGTCAAGTTTCAAAGTTAAAGCTTGTCCTTCCGCCCCCTGAAATTTGGGGCCCAAAGGGGCCCCTTTAGGGGGGAAGTTTGCACCCAAGGGGCAAGGGTTCCACGGGGGGTTTCAGCCCCAAAAGGGAATATCAAGGGGAAATATAACCGACCTTGGTAAACAGTCTAACCCAAAAGGGGAAAAAAAGGGGGGAAACAAGGGAGTTGGGTTTAGCAAGGGCTAAACCCAAAAGGGAAAACAAAGGGGGTTATCAAGGTTTTAGGGGGGTTTTTTGGAAAAACCCAAAAATTCAAGGAAGTAACCCAAAAAAAGGGGGGCCAAAAGGGGTCAAGGAGGACCCCAAGGTCAGGGCACCAAGGGGGGGAAAAAAAAAGGAATCAAAGTGGGGGTCCAAGTTTAAGGGGTTTTCCCAAAGGGCCTACCCCACCGGAATGTACAAAAGAGGTGAAGGGCCCCCCGGGGTTTAAAAACTTTTCAAAATAAGGAGGGTGGTTCTTCAATTTCAAGAAAAAACCAATGCGGCAAAGATCCAACTCATCAAGAATCAACAACTTCAATTGCCAAAAATTTTTGGGGAAACCAAAAGGACAATTTCAAGGCATTCGGGGCGACCTCGGGGGGTTTTTCTTCCAAAAAGAGGTCAACCCAAAAAGGGGGGGGAGCATTTTTAAAAGGGAGTGACCCCTTTTTAATTTGGGAAAACCCTTTCAAGATACAACCTTACTCAATTTTACTTACAAAGGTACAAAAAACCTAATTAAAGGTTTTTTTTTTATGACATTAAAGATCCCTTTTGGATGAAGTTGGGTTGAAGTGAAAACCCCCCCCCGGGGGGGTGTGAACACTAAAAGGGTTTTTAAAAGGAAACCCCCTAAGGGTCATCGAGACACCC